>CM037851.1:250683194-251134334 GCA_021234595.1 Delia radicum
TACTGATTGGTGCTGCCGTATTCGATAGTTTGGAATCGGATTTCGAATCAAAACGTTGGGACTTTTTGCAAGCTGTTAAAAATAATTTCGTTAAAAATTAAATGTATCGACGGAAGACTTTCGTATGATGGAAATTGTTATAATCGAGAATAAACCCCACAAAGCTGGACCACAATGGAAATTTGCGGGCGCATTTTATTTTGCCACTGTTTGCTGGCTATGATTGGTTATGGGCATTCAACACCGGTTACCATAGGAGGAAAAGCATTCTGTATGGCGTATGCAATGGTAAAATATTACTATATTTTTTTATCTTGTCTTTAAAAAAAACCTCCAAAATTTTAAATTTGAAAATCTTAGTTTCAAAGCAATATTAAAAACATATTCTACACTCAAATTAGTTAACAGTTACTACATGACAGTTGTTTGTGTAGTAATCAGTGGTAGTTGTTTTTTTATTGCAATTACAGTATTTTTGTAAACAACTACCAAACAGTAATTTTGCAGTAAACAGTTAATTTTTGTTAGTTATTTAAAAATAAGTTTTTAAAAATTCTCGTTTAGCTTGTATTTGCTTTTGTTGTTATGTTCATAGTTTGAAAATAATAATTAGAAAATTTCATTGTGTCTCCAGTGCATTAAGACTTTATAACTGGAGTTCAAGTTCCAACCAGAGAATGATAACATCATATTGCACACCTAGTTCAAAAGTGACTCATCTCAAAATTTTTAATTTTTCAGAAATCGAAAAAAATATTTGCAACTTTATACCAATTGAAACATAAAGACACACATAACTGTTTTTTAGTAACAGTTAACAATAACAAAATACACTGATATTTGTTTTAATAGATAAACAAGTGTATTGTGCATAGTTTAAGCATATAAACCCGAAAAATGAAAATTTTGAGTTGAGTCACTTTTGAACTAGGTGTGCATCCAACGAGCAAACAAATCCAACGTTCTTAGAATGTTGGTAAACTATAAAATATGTGGTCTAAACATAGTTTTTCTAAAATAAAACTACAAAAAAGTTCATTTGTAATTTGTTTGGCTCTGCCGGGATTTGAACCCTGTCCGCTAGATGGGCAGTTCTACCCACTGAGCTAACAAGACATGTAATTGATAGCTTAATATGTACGTGAATGAAAATTCCTTGGTAACCGCTGGTTGCTCAAATTGCTAGCATTGGCATAAGGTTTGCTGAAAACAACTTTCCAACGTTGGAAAAAACAAAAAAAATTTGTTCTCAAAGGAGCTTTTCCAAAAAAAAAAATGAAATTTTAAATACCAAGTATAAACCTGAGCCGGAACGAGCTCAAACCTTCTGACTATAAACTTTTTTAAACAAAGCATCATTTTTATAAAAAAAATACTTTACTAGTGGTTAGAATTCAGAACCGTTGGTAATTTCTGGGTTTATAGCACTCGAAGAACACTTTTTTTAATCAACGTTGGCACAGTAGTCTCAGCCAATTTTTGCCAGTATTTTTTTTTTTGTAAACCACTAAATTTATGGTAAAACAAATACTAGCAAAAGGCTGGACTCAAACAAGTGTTCTGCCAATAATTATTTTACAATTCCTCGGTTAGCCAGTGGTATATCAGTGCCAAATTTTTTGCACCACTTGCAGTTTCTGACCAGATGCTTTTGAAATATGGTTTATTTTTTTGTTCTTTTTCAATAAAGACCAATATTCTAACAAATTTTTGTTAATACCTTAGAAATGGCGGACAAAATTCGTTGACGGTTTAACTAAACCAAGTTTACCTGATGTCCTAAAAAATCGGCCTTAGGTTATCTTTAAACTTAAGGTGGGTTCACAACACTGGAGTACTCTACGCTACAGATTGCATTTTGTTCCTTTCTCTTTAATATTTTTTATATAATTCTACATAATTATTTTTTTCTTGAATACATCTGTAGAGTAGAGTACTTCAGTATTGTGAATCTACCTTTAGTTTTAAAATGGAATACTAATTTTGAAATGTATACAGAGAAAATAGAATCATTGTGACAACCGAATGGTTTGGTTGCAGCAACCGGATTATTTCGTTGTCGCAATGAAATGTATTCCTGGGTCAATTAAAATATGCTCCAACTAAAGTTTTGTTGTATAACCAAAAATATCGTTGGCTGCAGTAGGACCATATAGTTGGCGAAAAATTCGGTCGTTACAACGAATTTGTTTTCGGTTGAGCTGAACCAAGTTAAACTGAATTTCCAAAAACTCGGTTTTTAGGATGTAGATTTGTTTCATTATGATAAGAGACCAAAATTCTATAGAAGATAAAGTGGTTCCGACAAATTTGTGTGTAAATAAACTTGGAAATGGCAGACAAAATTCTTTACCGGTTTAACTGACTTCGCAAAAATTGGCCTAAGAGTGCAAATTAAAGTAAAATTCATTAAAACTTTTCGCATTCTTTTATTCACTTATTTAAAATAAAAAATTTTGAACAATTTCGAACGGCCACAACTGCAGGAATCCTTGTTTTGATCCTTAGTTTTATATTTTAATAAAATCAAAGTGTTTACAATTATAACGGCAGGCAGTAGATAATGCAAGTATTATTGGGATAAACATGAATTTAGCTTTGTATTAGTTCTATTCAACCCATTTGTGATGTACTTCAGGAGTTAAATTTATAATTTTAACATGCACAGCTTGGAATTTTTCATTTTTGGGTGGTATAGCACATAAGCGATATTTTACCTCATCCCCCGCCATTGGAACATATTCACCTTCAATGTCAGATACATGACAAAATAACTCATCCCCACCAGCATTGGGCGCTATGAAACCATGACCTTTAGTGCGGCTAAAAGATTTAACAATACCAGTAACTATGGGATTTTCCAAAGCACGTGCGGATGTCGACGCAGTTCTTGTGCGTTTTGTTATAATAGGACTTGGTAATTGCAATGTAGAGTTAGATGGGCTGCTACTGCGGCGATATATTGTGGTTTGCCGGGTGTTAGTTTTTCAGGAGTACTTGGTGTTTCCGACATGTTTTGTGGATTTTCTGGTATTTGCTTTTTTTGAAAAAGTAGTTATTGTGGTTTAAATAATCCACTTTTTTTTATAGAACTGAAAGTTATAAATGGCTTCGGTCTTTGTACGAAAGTTATGTTGAAATTAACTTTGTATTTAAAATAGAGATGGGCGCATGACACAAACTTTGCGTGATTCATAAGAAAACATTACTGTATGATTTTAAGATGAAAAAGCATTTACCATTTATTATCGATTTTTAAAACAAAACATTTAGAAATTTATAAATTGATTTTAAATGACTTGTTAAGCTTTTATGATAGGTACTATTATTTTAAAATATCTTATATTTATTTGACCTTATATTATAACTCGAATTAATTGCAAAATCTCAACAAAAACGAATTTAATCGCAAAAAAATTGTTTAACTCATTATTGACCAATTGTTCCGTTTTAAACCAAGTACTTTATTTTGTTACTGGATAAAGATAATGAAGTGGTTTAGAGCCCTAAAATACTTTAACATCTTGACTACAATCGAGAATATAAAAATTGTGGAGAATTGTTATGCAGAATTGCCAAATGAGTATTTGAAAATATCAATTTTTGACTTTTTTGGAGGTGACGTTTTCCAAAAATTATTTTAAAATATAAAATAGCGAAATCTTTTTTATTTTTCGTTGAAAAATATAATAAAAATGTATTTCTCAAAATGATGTTTTTTCACCGAATACAATGGTTTTTTCAAATACAGAAAGTCTAAAATATTCCAAAATTTATTCCGCCTTCACTTAAAACATAAATAGTTTCTGGTTTTTTTTTCAAATACTATAAACACTTATAAAAATTCTGCTGTCAGGGTTGTCATATAACAATTTAAAAAAATGTTATAAAAAACTATATTTTACAACAAAAAAAAATAAATATAAATCGGTTAAGTTAAAAAATGAATTTCTCATATGTTTTTGAATAAAAATTCGTCACATATCATGCAAAACAACGTAACATCACTTTTCGAAGGTTTGCAGGAGAAGCAAAAATAAAAACAATTTTTATAATAGGCTTAAAACACTTAAACACAACATTACATTATAACTAGGTCAAGGAATTTTATGCAACTAAAAAAAAAAATATGAGCATAAAATAATTTCTGTTAAAGTTAAAATCTTGTTAAAAAATTATGTTGGTGAAATGTATATCAAAAAATAAATAATATGCACTAAAATTCATAATATGCACAAAAAAAAAAGAATAAAAAAATTGCACGTTCAATTTTGGATTTTAAAAATCGATTTATTACTTGATCTTGTTGGCTTAAAAAATAAATCCAATATAAATGTCTAACAAATGAAAACTATATGCTATGTTCAGGGTTACAATTGTTTATTTTGAACTAAAACTTAATTTAAATTTTTATTTTATATGCAATTAAATCTAAAAAATGCAACAAAAAATGCCATACAATGTTCATTTATACCAAGATATGCAAAAATATCGATTTATAAAAAAATATGCAACAACAAATCAATACTATTTTGATTCGAAAAGTATTTGGCCAAAATCGATTTTGGGCTACTGACTAAAAACATACATTTGTATGAAATTAATTGCAAGTAGCAATTTAATTTTCATAAAACTTAACTATATCTAGTAGTCTTTCAGAAAAATATAAATAATAATCTGGCGGCAAAAGTCTTGCTACATTTTTTATCAAAAAACTACTAAATCACTTTTTTTTATAATTTTCAAGCTTAGAGGAATTTGACTTTAAGCGCGAACAAGATATTTCATTGATTTTTTTTTGTTTAATTAAATTGCTTGTTCTAAATTTTACCAACAACTTTCAAATCAATCGTATTTCATTTGCTTTTTCCATTAAAAAAAAAAACCGGACCATTGGTCATTGCAAAAATGCCAAATTTTGATTTTCAAATGCGGATAACTTTCTTACTTCCGGAGAAAATCCACACGAGTAAGCGTATTTATTGTTGGCCATTATAAGCAGATTACAGACATTTTTTTTGAAAAGCAGTTGATAAATATAAAATTGGGAAGTTTTCAAAATTTGTTTAAACCCGAGGTGTTCCACTTTGTAGTCTAAATGATCAGCGTATGATAGATCTAGTATGCCCTTCTTCGAAATTAAAGCTTAAAATAACGTTTATTGTAGCTGTGTGAAATTTAATGGCAATCCGATGAGAAAGTAATAAATGGCTGAATTATTTCCAAAATATTTGTGAAACACTCTACTGAGCAGTGTGTACTATTGCCGTTTCATTTCTTATATACAATTGTGATGATACGTTATTTTGATTTATACAAATTATGCGCTTGATGATAGTTTATTTGGAATTTTGGTATAAAATCGTTTTTTTTTTGACTTAGGAGTGTAAAGACATGTAGTTTAATAAAATAAATCATAATCAATAAAAAAAACTCGATTTCGTTTTTTTTTGATGATAAGTAATTTTGCATTATAGGTGACGATTTGTTATTAAATTTATCCAAAACTAAAATGTTGAAAATATATTTCACAGTATAGGATTTATATTCTGTTAAAGTTTCAATTTAGAATGCCTACACTTATAGAAATAAACCTGTAAAAATAGCAGCAAACGCTACTAAAAATTAGTTAAAAATTACCTTGCAAAAGAAACTGCTACATTTAGCAGATTTTTTGATAAATATTAATAATGTGTGTTCGATGTGAATTTAAGTTAATTAAAAACAGAATTTTATTCTGCAAAATTAAAAAAAAAATAAATAAAAAAAATCTAAACAATCTGCTAATTTTTGCAGTTTTTTGTGTTTTTGACTAACTTTTAGTATCTTTTTTGCTATTTTTACAGGTTTATATCTATGAGTGATTTGCTGTATTAAACCAAATGATTCCATTGATACGCGCGTTTAATTAAATAAATTGAAGGTTTTAAATTAATTTAAAACTAAATTAATCAAAATCAAGCGAAGCTTTAGCAAGTTTTTGCTGAATAATGCAATATAGTTCACGATTATTAAATTAAATCCTTTTAGTATAGTAAGTTTTTTATTATCATGGAATTGTCGTTTTTTTTTTTAATTTAGTGAACGGGTTTTTCTAGTTCACTGTACCAATTTAGTGGTGAATTAATTCTATACTGAATGAATTACATTTTACAAAAGTAGTGTCTCTAGTTGTATGTACTCTTACTATTATAGAGCTGTGTGTAAGGGTGGCTCATGTTTCACTCACGTTCCCGTCTCTAGTTTGAATATCAACCGTCTTTGCAATATTTATTTACACAGTGGTTGAAACAGCGATGGAAAATTCAGTACTTTAAAGTACATTTTTATTGCAAAAATACCGAAGTACGTTTTAGCACTTTTTAAAGCATATAAATTCTATTAAGCTGCATTTACATTACCTCGAAATCATGTTTAAACTAGATTTCGAAATCTAAATCGCGAATTAAGGGGGGACATTACATTCGCGGCAGAGAAAACATAATTTTTTTTAAAAATTCATCTCAGTCAAAACAAACATTTTTTCAAAATTGTAGAGAATTGAACAAATTACAAGAAAACAAATTCAAAAAAATATATTTTTCACTCCAACATGGTTTTATAGAGCTCCAAACTGGCGGCAGAGAAAAAAAACTGGGCCTCGTGGTTGCAGCGCTGGTAGTCGCAAAAACTGTTCGATCTGGAAAAAAAATGACTTTTTTAAATCTTAACAAAATTGGTTATCGTATGACACGAGCTTTTTCTTCAATTTTTGGTGATGTTCCAAATATAAGTGTTTTTTTTGAAAAAAATAGTGACTTTAAAAATTCATAAAAATCGAAAATAGCTCGTGTCATACGATAGCGAATCAAGTTTAAAAAAATACAAAAAAAATTTTCGTCAAAAATGAACCCGCTAATGCCACAACCAGTACGAAAAACATGGTTTCGAGATAAACGCGGTCAAAGTTGTGAACGACGCTTCATTTTTCATTAGTTTTCACAAAAAAACCATGACTTCATGCTGCAAAAGATGCCAATAACTGAGCATATATATAAAAATTCCACTATATGAGGTATAAAGATGCCTTTTTTTTCAAGAAATTCAAAAACACAAAAAAAACCCACCCTTCAAGTAGGTACGAAATAACAACCACCAAAAGTCAGGTAGCAAGTAAAACAAGTATATACCAGCTGCCGTACATAGGTAGCGCGAAAATTAAAAATGCGCTCTCACTAATCCGGCTGTAACTTTTGAACCCGTAGGAATTTTTCCATAAATTTTTTTTCTTAGAATCTTAAGAGTATATACTAAAATACAAAATTATAAAAAAGTCGATTTTAAAAAACGGCCAATGTCATGTCCCCTCTTAATTTGTAATTTTTTTTATAAAAATGGTCGAGTTTTTTTCGAGTAGTTGTTCGCCAGATGCGCAATTTTGATCGGAAAATTTTAAAATGAGCTATCTTTTAATATAGTCAATTCATAAGTGTTTAATGTTTTATTAACTGATCGAGTTTTTTTTTTTTTTTGACTATTAGTTGGCCCAGGATACAACAATGTTTATCCGATTTGCTAGGAATATTCTTTGGAATTTACCTTTCCAAAAAGTAAATATTGAAGTATTTTTAATATTTAATTTTTTATATAAGTTCAAACGAACAAAAAGTTTCACTTCTCCAGGTACTCGACGGGTAGTTCGAACTCGCGAACTAGGCGAGTTTCATGGTGTTTTCGAAATATTCGAGTTTTATCGTAGGCACAGGTTGAAACCATGATCAGTGGTGCCACATTTTTTAAAATGTGTTTTAAGAACTGAATATTTTATTAATTTTTAGCCATTTTCCATCCACTCTTTATTGATTTTATCTGAATTAAATTGATATTTTTTGAATGTTAGTTAACAAACTTATAGTTGAACTGAAAGTTCTCTTATACAACAATACCATACCGAGTAATTTTGTTACTAGAAAAGTTATGTATACTGTCATATTGAAAACTTTTCCTTACAGGTTGGTATTCCCCTGGGTTTGGTTATGTTCCAGTCGATTGGTGAACGTTTAAATAAATTTGCTTCGGTTATTATTAGAAGAGCCAAACGTTATATGCAATGTTCACACACAGAAGCCACTGAAATGAATCTTATGTTGGCCACAGGAATGTTATCATCGATTATCATAACAACTGGAGCAGCGGTATTTTCCCGCTACGAGGGATGGAGTTATTTCGATAGTTTTTATTATTGTTTTGTTACTCTAACAACTATTGGATTTGGTGATTATGTAGCCCTACAAAATGATCAGGCCTTAATGAATAAACCAGGATATGTGGCCTTGAGTTTGGTATTCATTCTCTTTGGCCTAGCGGTAGTAGCTGCTAGTATTAACTTGTTGGTTTTGAGATTTATGACCATGTAAGAAACGGAGTTAATATGAAATTTCGAATACTTAGACCAATGTTAAAATAATATTTTACAGGCAAGCTGAGGATGCCAAGCGTGATGAACAGGATGCCCAAAATCAAATTGCTGCTAATCAACCGGTTACTTTTGACACTGAACACAGTTATAACATGCATGGCAAATTATTGAATAGTTCCAATTATATGACTGAATTTGAAGAAACAGTTTCGATTTGTTCTTGCACATGTCTGGGTGGTACACGCTGTATGAATCATGAAACTTTTGCTGATCCCGATTTTCGACCCACTGATATTATTACCAGTACCATTAGTTTAAAAAGAGCTTCAGTGTGATATCAATCTTTGCCTGATCTGGCAGAATGTGACTGTTATCGAACGTCATCTCATTGTTATTTAAATTGTTGTGTCAAAAATGAAACTTCCAAATCATCCGAATGTATTGGTTATAAAATGTTAAAATACTCTTCCGATAGTCCCTGTAGTACACCTTAAGTTCAAAATAAATACACCCACTTTGAGATAATCATAGTATTCTTTCTTCCATATACACATAATTAACAGACAATTCAATTAATAAAGGCATTAATATTAATATAATTAATCGTTTGAAATAAATAGAAAATTTGATTGTTTTTCTTAAGGGGCAAAGTTATATAAACTACACTTTCATGGTAGCATTTTAGCATACTGCTAAAACCAGCTCTTATTTGGGCCAGAATAGAGCCTGTGTAATATCCTTTTACTGTCCGAGATCGCAGGGTTAGTTCACGATCCGATTGCTTTGGTAACCACTTATGGTTTCCTAGACTGTTATCATCGAAGTATGGTTTCCGAGATTGTCGACTTTTGATGGGATGACGTCATGAATATCATTATTATATCGCCTTAAGTCCTGCCGGATGTGTCGAACAACGGGAGAACCCGCTTTAGAATCTGATGCCCGTCTCTGATGCAAACCTCTCCATTGTGTCACTGAGTAATGCGGTCTAGATTGGGGCTGCATAATTGAGCACTGAGCGACCTATCGCCTTGTATATTGCTACAATTGTGTCCTATTTATTAGGAGAGGCTTAAGGCTGTGGATTTCACCTCCTACTCAATGTACGTGCTTCGCGAAGGTCAGATATATCACCGTTGGGATTAGTTCAAGTGCACGTTGATGTAAAGTCGAAGTGGTGAACAAAGAAACTGTTGATTTAGACGGCGATAAATTTCAGCTGCGTACGAAGTCGGAGAAGGTCGCCAGGTATTGGGAAATTCCGGCAAAAAATGACGACGACACTCCTGTCTGATTAGTAAATAGAACAGTCATCAGCATACGACATCATAGATAATTAAAAAAAAATAGTTATATAAATATAAATAAGTATACAAAACCTTATTAAGCCACCGTTACATCTTTCTACCAAATTTCGTCAAAAAATTAACACATAATCGATGAGTGGTACAAAATGGGTTAAAGTCTTTTATATAAGTCAAAAAGAACTCTCTTGCATAGATAACATAGATCTCAAACTCTTTGACATTAGCTATCAATGCACATAACTCATGAGAATGCGTTGGACATGCGTGGTATGCGAATACAAATAATATGTATGAAAATGTGTATGAAAAAAAAATGTGTTTGTTGATAAAAAGAAGAAGAGTAGAGTTTGAAGTCTACGCAATCTATGCTCTCTTGCATAAAACACATTTATAAACCGGGTATTCCTCAACACAAAACCTCGATAAAACCTATTCGATATTCGAAAATTTAACTTTTCGGAAAAAACAAAACACAACGCACAAAAAAACCGGTTTTTAAAAACCGACGAGATCACCCTAGTTAACAGTTAATTACGAAAATTTCGTTGAGGCTAAAAGTTCCATTGTATCTATTATTGTTTTAACTGTCATTTTCAGTGGATTCTATCGACAATCTTTTTTGAGTGTATTTTATTTTCAAAAACTACTTAAAAGATTGAAATTTTTCTTTGCGAAAAATATTTAAAATACCAAGACAGAAAAATCCAATCGTCACTGTGGTTGGCAGAACGTGGGATTAACTATATTGATAGTATTGTCCTGTTACACGATTGATAACAGTGGCCAACCGTTGGTTGCCACTTTTGGCAACGTCGGGAATTCAAAAAATTTTGTGGATTCCCAATATTTATAGTTTAATAAATTTTGCTAAATTTTTATTAAAAAACACGCATTTCAAATAAAAAACTAGTACATGCATTAAATTTGGTTTAACAAATTTTTTCCCTGTACCCTCCAAAATGAACCCTTACAAATGAAACAACATAAAATATATAAAAAATTATATGTTAGAGGTGAAAACTTTTTTGGATGTAAAAAATAAATTGTGTGGTAAAAACAACATTTTTGAGGTGAAAAACTATTTTTGTTGTGAAAACAAATTCAAGATGAAATAACAATTTGAGTTAATTTTATGTATTACTCCCCTCTTAGCGTCTGGTGGAAAATTATGACACCATATTTTATACACCAGGCGCTACTTTGAATTTGTTTGTACTAATATATGAACAGTGTATTAAACACCAATTTGTATGGAAAATTTAGAGATAGCTTCACATTTTCACTCATTACTTTTGAGTCGCTGACCGATTTCGCTCATTTTCAATACCAAACTTTTCGGGAAATGTACATCAATCTATGTAAAAATGAGCAGCCCTTATTAAGTTTTCGAGCCGTGATCGCCATTTCAACATACAGAGAGAGAGAGAGAGACAGTCAGACAGACAGGCATCGCTAAATCGTCTTAAAATTGAATAAGGATCAAGAATATATATCCTTTCTGGCGTCTTATACCTATATTGCTAGGCTTTACAAACGGAATGACCACAATTTGTTTTCAAAAAGGTGCACTATTGGCAACTCTTTTGGGCAAAAAACTGCATAATTTGCCATGAAATTCGCTAAAAGAAAGAACCTAGTGGGGGCTAGAAATATGATTTTTGACGTTCGCGTACTTTTGTGTTGTGAGAGTATTTTTGTTAACTCTAATTTCACCGAACTTTACCCAAGAAGTACGAAAACAAACCTAATATTAAACAAAGATAGTGCTACTTGGTTGTAATATTGGTAAAAACAATTCTGGAAAATAATCCAAAACAAAATTCTACCAGAAAAGAAAATATAATGTAAAAATTAAGGTTAATGGTGAATGTTTAACTCAAAATTGATCTGAATATGTAATTTTGTCATTATTTTTTTATTTTTAAACCCAAAAACATTAAATCTACGGAAAAATTCAAAAATAAATAGTTATTTAAAGAGAATTTTTTTTTTTTTTTGTAAAATTGTACTTTGTGAATCACACAAAATTCTGCTCATGTGCTTACCTTCAGTACGGTTGGCAATTTCTTCCTGGATTTTTCAATTTAACACAATCTGGTAATTATCAAATCTGAATATTCTTGATATTACATTGGGCGCCAAAATTCAAATAAAAATTGAGTAAATTTAAACTTAAGTCGGTCACATTATGGGAATTCAAACTTGCAAATTTTGTATAGTCAAAATGTTTAGAATCAAAGAATTTTATTTCTGAGCCACTTAACACAACTACTAACACAAAAGTAGTCCACAAATGGAATGATGATTAATTTGGGTAAATTTCATTTCAACATTTTTTCATAGTATGTTAATCATTTATTTTAAATATTTTTCCCATATTTTGGTTTTACAATAGAATTCATCTTTCTATAAATAATTATACTATGTCTATTACATTTTAAATGTGCAACTTATGGCAAAATAAAAATTAATAAAAAAAAAAAAAAAAAATAAACAAAAAATAAACAAAAAATATAACAAATGAAAAAATTTTAAACAATACTTACATTACTGCAAATTATGATGACAAAACACAAATGGTAATGAAAATAAAAAATATTTTAGCGACAGCAGCAATCACAAACGCTAAATATAAGGCCGATTAAGTAGTATTATTAACTACAGACTTAAGTGTAAATTACGAGTGAGTTTTAAATACATACTATACATGTATTAACTAGAAATTTTGTTACGAATTTGTGACTAATAGTAACGGATAGATAGACCGAGAGAAGAGAAAAATTATAAACTTTATTTCAAATAGCATTCAATAGATTAAACGTCATCAAATAAGCCACGTGGAGGTTCAATACGATTTGATGTTCTTCTTCATCATCGAATTCTAAACGATAATGATTGGATGCAGACGAAGATCCTTTAAGGCAACTGAGCTTGTGTACTAACACCAAATCGTTCATTTATTTCATCCGATAGAGATCGTGGCAATGTATCATAGTGTAGATTGTCACCGTGACGTATTAAATCATCGGATGGTATATTATTTGTGATACGTGAGTTAGTAGTAGACGAAGTACTTTGTGCATTATTTGCACTTAAATTGCGATATTTATTAATATAATCATTTGTTGACATAGCATCATTTCTAGGAAAATCTCTTCTTCTATTCATAGCTTCTTCAGCTCTTTGACGTCTTCTTCGTTCACGAGCAATAAGATCTTTGCCCTCTTGAACCAATTCAGTGGCTATAGTTTCATTTTGTAAAAATTGTTGAAATCCCAATGCGTTTAATGCCCGAGAACCCAAACTAAACCATGTAGCTAAACAAAAGGCCAACATACACATGGGAAAGTATATATTAAAGCCATTCGATATAATACCAATAACATCCATGTGACCCATAATTTGTGTATAATAAGTTTCCATAACACGTTCCTTAATAATATGAGAATCCATATGTATGAGACCAAGGAAATTTAAACACATGGGTGGAGTAAGACGACACAACAACATGCCACTAAATATTAAACTATGCTCATTGGTCTGATGGTGAGGTGCCAAATAGTAGAGATTCAAAAATCGTATACGTAATATTGTCGAATAGGTACAATAGAAGAGATAACACAGGACAATCATCGAAAATACTTCAATGGTAAAGAAATCATAACTATGTTTAGCCACATTAATGACATTTGCAAATATCGATAGAACTGGCCTTTTTTGGAAAAATGTTAATTCACTCCATACTACCATGCCGGACATAAAAGCAGTAACAACACATAGAGTTTTCAAGACAGGTGCTCTAATCAAGCATGACCAGTACCAGTGCAAAGTAGGAGAATATAACATTCTACCCATTTGTGAACGTTTTTGTGGGAATTCCGATTTAAATCTTCGTTCCACAGAATGTATATTCTTGGCTACATCTTCCAATTGAAATACCGTGTCAACTTGTACACTCCACAATGCCTCCGTGCGTTGTAATGTTTGCAGTGATTTTATAACTTGCTTATGTATGCGTACTAATGCTTTTTCTGATGGTACTATGGTCGATGTACCACCACCATTGCCACCTCTGGAATAATTACGTGCTGATCTTTCTTGCAATTCAATAGGTACTTTACGTAAAATTGTTTCTACACATGGTCGTAATTCATGATTATTGGGTACGGATCTACTAATGCCCTGTAATGATTCAAGAACATCATCTACATTTTCTTCGGCTTCAGCTTTATCGGTACTTAGTTTTGCTGCTTTAAAATATGCATATTGTAGGGTAAAGCCAGGTTTTGCATTATTCCATAATGAACGTGGTACTTCGACAAGGGCATAACCTGTAAAAAAGTGTGATACAAATTAATGTATGTATATAATTATTTCTTCTTAAGGGTGATTTTTATATTTTTCATTTCGATAGTTTGCCCTTTTTTATATACTGTGAAAATTTTGGAGAAAAATTCGTAGAAATAAAAAGTTACAGCTTGTTAAACAAACTCCTTGCCCTATATTTGACATGCGATATATTTACTTTAAATGGCTTTTCGCAAAATTACCCAGTAGAATAGTAAAATAAAAAATAATAGTTTGCAGAACAACTTATTCTTTATTATAATAGGTTCTAACCCAGCAACAGTTTTTAGAACTGGTTACCTCTGAGTCTTTTAAAGAACAACTTTTTTACCACCGGTTGCATTGAACTGGTTCTATAATAGGTTTCTGGGAGTAAAAATGAAAGGTTTCATTGTATTAGAATCAGTTCTATAACTGGTTCTATGACCGGTTCTAAAGTAACCTGTTCTTGTTATGGGGTAAAGGACCTATTGAAGGACCTAATGATACAGTATAAGTCGTTCTGCAATCTGTTATTTGAATTTTACTATTTTACTGGGAATTTATGTTCTATTTACAACCGATTAGTTTTGTATGGGGTTTGTCCAATTTGCAAAAAATAGATTCTTTACTTCCAAACAAGAATAGGTTGCTTTATAGCCGGTTCTAGAACCAGTTATAGATCTGGTTCTGGGACTGTGAAACCTTACATATTGACTCTCAGGAACCTGTTTTAGAACGGGTTCTATGCAACCGGTGGTAATAGAAGCTGTTCTGGAATAGATTCAGAAGAAAGCGGTCCTTAAAAATGTTGCTGGGAACATATTGAATATCGGGTAAAAATAAAAAGCAAAAATTTTTTGGATGTTTTTAAAATTTTGAGTTTATCCTCGTTTGTGTGTGACGTATGGTACACAAACATATCGCACACCTAGTTCAAAAGTGACCCAACTCAAAATTTTTCATTTTTCAGAAATCGAAAAAAAAATATTTGCAACTTTATACCAAGGGAAACATAAACAAATACATAACTGTTTTTTAGCAACAGTTAACAACAACAAAATACACTGATATTTTTTTTATAGATAAACAAGTGTATTGTGCATAGTTTAAGCATATAAACCCGAAAAATTAAAATTTTGAGTTGAGTCACTTTTGAACTAGGTGTGCGATATAAAGAGTAGTTAAGATTAGATTTTAAAAAATACAACATTTGAGAATAGTACGATACAACTTTTTTAAGTATGTTTATGGTGCTATGTTTAACATTAGCTCTACCGATACCCAACCGGGTCCTCGAGTAAAAAAGTTTATATATAATTATACAGTAAATTTTGCTTAAGACGACCTCGGTTAGGACGAACCCTCGGTTAGTACGAACTAATTTAAAAGTCCCGACGTTTTGGCAACAATTTTCATATAAAATACATCTTTTAATACGAACTCGGTTAATACGAACCCTCGGTTATTACGAACTGTTTTAAGCAGTCCCAAAAACTCGTTTTCATACAAATTACCATGTTTAGTACACTCTTTATACGTTTAATGGGATAGACCTAATATGAATTTCATATCCGTAGATGACTTTCTAGATAAAGATGCTAATGTTTTGACGTCACATACTTTATCAGGTGAAGAAATATTGGAAACTGTTAATCCTACCGATGTTGAAAATTTGTCAAGTGATATATTCGAACGAAATCGTGTGCCGAAGAAGCTGACAATCATATTTTGGTAATAGAAAAACTTATAACGAATGAAATCGTTATTCATTCATTCAGAAAAATAGCCATTTTTTTTAAATGAAGAGTTTTAATTAAATTTGTAATTGTGAATGCATGAAATGCTAATTTTATTTTTTATTTATGTAAAAATCTTGTTTTTGTTTTAATAAATACATATTTTTATCGTTAAAAAAAACCCGCTTAATACGAACCTCGCTTAAGACGAACTAATTTTTTTGGTCCCTCGGAGTTCGTCTTAACCGGGTTTTACTGTATATAGTACCATATATAATTACCCAGCCAGAAATTGAAAAACGGTTTAAGAAATTCAGCACTGGCAAACTACGGATATTTTGTTCAACTAGCGTTTTACCAGTACGATGTGCCATTTTCTCTGATTTGAGAAATTGGCTTGGTGGGAGATTTTACAATATATTTAAAAAACCTAAACTGTTTTCGAAGTTATAAGCCGATAATTGCGATATAGGTGAACCTATGTATAATAATTACATCATCCACAATGTGAATTAAATTATTAACATTCATGGTCTGCAAATTTGGGTCATAAAAATGTGGCACGAGTTCATCAAAAACTTTCAAAATGATTTTGACATAAGTTGCCTTAATTGTTGCCAATTATAGGTTTCCAGAAGAAAGAAGGCAAAATATTATCAACAGCCTGTCGCTGGTTCACAAATGCAAAAGATTGAAATAAAGAAGAAAGAAACCCCCGCCATAATGAAACATAAAAGTGCTTGATTTCTAAAAAAACTATTTTTTTTTTTCATAAAATCGCTATAGACGTAACTAAGACCACACAGGTAGTAATTGCCAACGGTATAAAAAAGTAGTACTGGGAGATTACTGTTTTTTTCGATATGCCAGTACCACTAAAAACGTACTACGCCAGTACTGTTTTCTGTAAATTTTGTTCATTTCGTTTTAATTTCTAATTTTATTTAAAATTTGCTTAGTTTTTATGAAATTCAGTAAGAATACGTTTATAATCAACCATGTTTATATTTATTTCGGTATTTTTTTTTATCTAACTTTTTAACATTATACAAGGTAAAGTAATCCTCCTATCAGAAAATGCTATAAATTTTGCGATTGGCCCCTAATGTCAGTTCTGTTTTGACATTTGTGTAGTAAACACATGCGAAATACAGGTTAATAAACAATGTTACGCTACACTGCTCCAGAATGCGGAATATTGGTGACTATTTATTTGACCAATAATCGGTCGGTGACTTTGGCACAACGTGAATTTCGTCGCAGATTTCCTGACCGTCCAACGCCTACTGGTGAAACACTGCGACGTTTAGCCGCTCGCCTCGAAGAGACTGGCACAACACGAGATGCTGCCAGGCGTGGCAGACCCGGAGTAGCCGTTCTGCAGAGAATATTGCTGCTGTAGCCGAGGATGTCATGGAAGCGCCGTCGACATCGACCAGACGACGTGCCACGCAAATGGGTATCAGTCGACGGTCTTTATAGCGAATTTTGGTACAAGATTTGAAGATGTTTCCGTACAAAGTCCAGACGGTGCATCAGCTGTTAGCTGCTGACCGCCAATCGCGTGTAACATACGCTCAAGCCATCCTTAATCACCACCAAGAGGAAGATGATTTTTCATCAAAAATAATCAGGAGTGATGAGGCCCATTTCCATCTTAGTGGGTAACGTAAATAAGCAAAATTTACGCTTCTGGGGCACTGAAAATCCGCGTGTAGCCCACGAAGAGCCATTACACCCGCTCAAAGTCACTGTATGGTGTGCTGTTTTCGCTGGAGGAGTCATCGGACCTTTTTTCTTCGAAGGACGTCGCGGACCAAACGGTTACTGAGAATGGTGAAGCGCTACAGAGCAATGATCAACGAGTTCTTTTTGCCGCATCTGATGAATTGGGATTGGAAAACATGTGGTTCCAACCAGGACGGTGAACGGCCAACACTGCACGTGCCACAACCGATATGATGAAGGATGCATTTCCCGTTTGGCGATTTGCACTGGCCAGCAAGATCACCCTGATTTGGACCGCTCCCAAACTTCTTTTTGTGGGGCTTTTTGAAGTACGCGGGCTTATGTCAAACAAGCCTCAGACTCTTGCAGCTCTTAAAGACAATATCCGTCAAGAATGTGAGGACCTATCGCCGGAAAGTTTTGGCCAAAGTGATGGAAAATGCCATAAAAAGGGCTCAAATGACAATCAACTGTGGCGGGCGGCCATTTACATGACATTCATATTCTCGACTTGATGTAAAAAAAAATTAAAATACCAAATAAAAATAATCCATCAAGAAGAATCAAAGTTTTTTCATTTTTTTTTTAAATGACAGCCAAAAACATCGGAAGGTTATTTTTGCGCCACCTTGTATAATCCAATTTCTTTCGACGGAAGTGGATAGATAAAAAAATCCTTTATTTCGTTTAAAAATGTTTGCCGCTTCTTTTACTAAAATTATTATTACCATATATAGTAAACATGCGTTATCAGGATGAGATGTTGTAATCTTTAAGACCGTAAATATTAACATACGAAAAACTAACTTTTGATTTAAATACTTCAATGACATTTCCAAACGAATATTTTGAATTTTTATTCAGCGGATTAACCAAGGGAATTTTATTTTGTGAACTATCGGTATGAAAAAGTAATAGTTTTTTTATGAATTTGAGCAATTGGATTAGTCGGTCATTTTACTAAAGATTTTAAATAACCCAAACTGTTTTCGAAATCGAATGCCCAAAATGCCGACATAGGAGCTCCGATATTTTGAACATCGTCTGCAATATGGATGAGCCTATGAATATTCATTGTTTGTGAATAAGTCCATAAATATGTGGTATTATCTCTACAATCTTTTCAAAATATTCTTTGCATATTTAGGTTTTCAACGTTGCCTAATTTGCTTGATGATAAAATGCGGCAAGAGGGTGTCTCCCCATCTTAAAACTATACCACCATATAGCAGAAAAAAGCGGTTATTGAGTAGTTTTCCAGTTTATGATATCCATTTAAATCAAAAGATGTTCTTTGAAATGCCTTTGTTATATCTTTTTGAAATATTTATAACAAATACATATAAAAGTTTATATAAAATATAAAAAATTTTATTGTTTTAATTCATATTATCTTATTCTAAAGGTTTTTTGATGATGAAACAATTTCCAGATGAAAAAAATATCGAAAAGTCGCTAGTTTTCAAATGCTAAAGATATACATGAGGGGCGAAACAACCGATAGCTAACACTTATATATCCCATTTGTTAAAACAAATGAGAATTAAGTTGAGACTGAAATAAATTTTCAATAATAATTTATTTTTAAATAATAATTATAACAAGCTTTTGAAAAAGACAAAGTATAGTTTTGAAAAGACAAAGTATAGTTTAGTTTACTTTTATTTAAAAATAAACAGTAACAAAGGTGGAATATAAACGAAAAATGTATATATTATCTCTGTCAAAGACAGAGTGTATACAAAATCAAATGTTTTCAATATTTTAATTATTAGTGGAAATTTTATTTTCAGTCTCAACTTAATTCTCATTTGTTTTAACAAATGGGATATATAAGTGTTTGAATTTGTAAATGAGGTTCCACTGCTTTCTAAACTTGTTCTGATGATGGGGACCTAGAAAACTCCCGAAATGGAACCATCAACAAATTCTTTGAAAGTGGTCAATAATAAATTGAAAACAAAAACTCTATAGATTATTTGTTTAGGACAATATCCTAATAAAGAAATATAGAGTATGGCCTTTCCTTGAACTTGAATAAATTTTCATTTTCATTATTTATTTTCAATAAATTAATTGAAAAAATATATATTCATTCCATCAAAGAACACTGGAAAATGAGGATTTCTTTCTTAGGTTTTGTTTATATTTTGTACATGAATACTCTATGATCCCATTTACCTGAATACCTGAATAAACTACGAATAACTTTTAATATGGTTTTAAAGTATGGACTTTGAGCATAAAAACCTATATTCACTTAATTGCGCTTGGGCGAAGGATGTGGGTTATCCTTGCAATTAAATGAAAACTTCGATTATTTTTTCTTTTTTGAATAGAATCACAAAATGTTAGCACATGATGTTAATTATATTCCGCTTAATTAATTTTAACGAAAAATCCATCGCTTTCATATTAAAATTTTCCAAAAATTCAATCTGAAGTTCAAAATTTTAACATTTCAATTTTAAATTAATTTTGTATATATATATATTTCATTTAAATCGCTTTTTTTTTTAAAGGCATTCAATTCAATTTTTGGCGTGGTTACCTTCCTAGTGGTGATATTGATGCTTTTGATAGTCCTATAAGTGACGTGGTCGTCAAATATGAGAATGTTGTTATAATGGGTGACTACAATCATAATTTGTTTTGCCCGTTGAAATCTTCATCGATATTAAGTCTATGTAGTAGACTGAATCTTGTTTATTATCATAATTCTTTGCCGACCCATTATGATGTGAAGAATAATAGAACCTCTTTAATTGATTACTTTATCTTAGTCCAAGTATTGGTGTTCTTTCTTTCTGGTCAAATGCAATGTCCAGTATCTCTAGACATGCTTTTATTTTTGCCGTCTTAGAGCTGCCTCTTTTGGAAAATGAACAGTTTGTTGAATTTCGTAATTATGATGCCATTGACTATGGCAAGGCTGGATCAAGTAGCAGCTGCATGTGACTTTAATAGGATATTTTGTACTAGTGATGTTAATGATCAGCTCGCTAATTTTATGTATAATGTTCATAAATTGCATGAATTGGTGCCGATTACTAGACGCAAGGTAAGGGATTTCAATGATAATTCGTGGTTTCAATGCAAGGGATATTACTTACAGTATATCTCTTAGGGACTTGGCGTATAGGGCGTATATTCAGGAGAGTACGTCGGAGAATTGGAGGGTATATTGACGATGTTAGAAACAGAACTAAAACAATAATTAGGAATGCGAAAAGAAGGCTCATGAGCGCCTTTTTGAAGGGCTAGTACCAAGCAGATGTGGAATGTTTTGCGAACGAATGGTAGTAGTATTGATTCGAGTGAAAAGGTTGTAGATGTGGACCCTAATATTGTTAATGAATTTTTTATTTCCAGTCAGTCGTGTGAACCACCAACGTTTTCATCATTTTTTGATGAACTTAATTTTATAGAGAAAAATTCATTTGCTTTCAACCTGTAGTGGAGGATGATGTGTTTTATGCTCTTTGTAGAATACGTTCAAATGCAGCGGGTTATGATTGTATACCCCCAAAATTTATTAAGACTATATATCCTTATATATGTGGTCCTTTCACTCATATTGTGAACACAATCTTTATGACTTCCAAGTTTCCTAATGATTGGAAGATATCACGTGTTTGTGCCCGATTAAGAAGGATGGCAATTCTAATTTGTTAGAAAATTTACGTCCTATCTCTGTTATTCCCATCCTTTCAAAGATTGTTGAACACATTATTAAGGATCAAATGATGTATTATATTGATGCCAATAAAACTCCTTCATCCAAGCCAATTCTGGTTTTTTAGGCGGAATTATAGTAGTACAACTCTTCTTGTTGGGCTGACTGATTCCATAAGACGTAAGCTCAATGAGGAAAAAGTGTGGTGTGTTGTTTGTCCTTGGATTTATCTAAGGCTTTTGATAGTGTTGTGCATTCTAGATTGATAACTAAATTATGTAGTTATTTTAATTTTTCTAAGTCCGCTTGCAAACTTCTAAGCTCATATCTTGAAAATAGGTCGCAGTTCGTCTCGATTGGAGTATAGGAACTTCTTGTACTTTGGAGGTTACCAGTGGTTGTTCCGCAGGGATCGGTAATTGGTCCTATTTTATTTATGATTTATTTGAATGATTTTATTGATGTAATAGATAATAACTGTTTTGAAACTTTGTATATGCAGATGATGTACAGATTTTATTTTCTGGAGAAAAACCAATTCTTTGATGTTTTGGAGGCAAACATAGAATTTTACCTTGTTCAGATTGCACGGTGGATGGACACAAATGGGTTAGACATAAATCCTAGCAAACGAAGGCTATGTGCTTCGGTTTTGATTTCCGTGATTTAAGTGTATCATTGAGAGGTGTTAGTATCAACTTTGTTTCGGAAATGAAGTGTTTGGGTGTTCTAGTAGACGATAAGTAACGTTTTTCGAAACACGTTGATTACGTGTGTGCTCGAGTGAATGCTACGTTGAGACGATTATGGTCTCTTGATCTTTGTTTGCCTCTACATGTAAGGAAACGTGTAGCTAGTGCCTCTTCTTATGCCCCAGTTAATTTATGCTTTGGAGGTATTTACGGGTACTAGCAGTAATATTCTTAGACGTCTTCATCTTACAGTTAACCGTTATAGTGAGATATGTTTACAGATTGAGGGTAAGAGAACATGTCTCTCCGTTTGTGTTGGATTTTCTTGGTTTTTCTTTTGAGAATTTTATAAACTGAGAATCTTGTTATTGTTTTTACAAGCTAATTAGAGCGAACTGTCCTGGTTACATTGTTGACAACTTTAGATTTACTAGATCGAGTAGAAACCCTCAGATAGTTTTTCAACGTATAAACTCTTCTATTTTCGAGAGATCCTTTAATGTGAGGATAACTAGAGTCTGGAATTCATTACCTAGATTTCTTAAAAGCTTTGTTGTTGCAAGTGCTACGTTTAAACGCAAACTAAGGCAAGTTTTTTAATCAATCACTATATTCTGATAATTTACGATCATTTTTTCATATTTATTTTTTTTAATCGTCTACTTATCTTGATAATCTTATTGCTACATTTTGGACCGTTAAACTTTAGTTATAATTTTATTTATTTTAGGCATTTCTTTAAATTATAAATTATTTTTTTATTTTTTGTAAAATTTATGTAGAATACAAACCATATTTGGCCCTATGGGCTGGTTTTTGAATTAATAAATGAAATTAAATGAAATTAACTGCGTATGTTTGTTTTTATCTGAATTTCATTAATTAAGATTTGTCACAGACTCCACATTTTTGAAGCATAACAATATATAACATTTTTGTTGTTTAAGCAATTTTTTTCTTAAACGAAAAGAGAAATTACCCTTTTTTTAAATTAAGTAACCTGCGATGTTCACTAAAGGTACGTGTTAAAGTCTTAGATCTTCTTTTCGTTTTAGATATTTAATTAACGAAATCGAAAAAAAATGAGAAAATTCAACTTCGAATAGAGGCATAGAGAATATTATCGTACTTTCGAAATGTGTCCTATATTAAATTAAAGAGCATAGTTGATACTATTTGGATGTTGCAAAAAAGTTACGCTATTAATTGAAATATTATATTGTTTCATAAATAGTTTATCAACGATTTATTTAATTGTATTCATTTTTCTTCATGTGTTTCATTTGCATATGCAGATGATTTTTTTTTTATTTAGTGGCGAGAGGCAATTCTCGGATGTTTGCAACAACAGTTAAATTACTGTGTCTCTAATATTACGGATTGGATGTTGGAAAACAAATTATATATTATGCGGATAAGACAAAGCTATGTTTTTTGGATCACCCTTACTGGATTTGGTAATAAATATTAATGGTACTAATATTGAGTTTGTCGATCAAATCAAGTGTCTTAGTTTGTGGTTGGACAATAGTTTTAATTTCGAAAGACATGTAATTATGTTATTCTAGGGTTAACTACTCCTTGCGTAGGCTCTATAATGTTAATTTAATTTTACCTATGAGAATCAAGGTTATGCTCATACATTCTTTAATTATGCCTTTATTTTTATACGGCATTGAAGTTTATAGTGGCCCTTTTGGCTACATATGAAAAGGCTTTCAGTGTTGTTTAATAGAGTAATCCGTTATCTATTTTGTTTAAGGAGACTTAATCGTACCCATATGACGCCGTATGTTTCTAGATTCTTAGGTTGTCCATTTTCGAACTATGTTTAAAGCAAGGACTATACTTTATTTTTATAAGATTAATCATAATGATGACCTTTTTATTTTGGCCATTCTACACGAAATCGTCAAATTCAAATCCCTAGGTTAACCTCACTCTTAGAACGATCATTTCATGTGCGGGTAGCTCATATTTTTAATCACTTGCCTACAGAGCTCAAGTCCTTGGAATTACCATTCTACACTTTTAAACGCAAAGTTTTGATCTATGCTCAAGGTAATGAGTTATAATATTTTGACATTTTAATGGAACGTGTGATTGTAATTATTCATTGGTTTACAGTGCCTTTATATTGTTTATCTCTTCTTTCTTTTAACTTCTAATGTTTTTACTATTTTATAATACATATATGTTTATTTCTCTTTTTTTTTTTTTAATATTATATTGTTATTTATATTTTTGTTTTATATAATACAGTAGTCTTGTGTTGTAGTTATTTCTTAGCCCATATATGGCCCTTTGGGCTCGGTTATTTAATTGAAGAATAATAAATAAATAAATAAAACATCTAAAAAAAAAAAAAAAAAAAAAAAAAACTATGCGCGGTATATCAGAACTTAAATTAAATTTCATATAAAAAGTGTTTTGTAAATATTTCTTTAATTATAGCTAATTTTAAAAATCTAAGGCCATATACGCGATCTGCGACCGAAAGTCTTTTATAAATGATGTGTCGAAACCCCCGATGCATAAAATTTAACTGATTTTGTTTTACTGTGTTATTAGCCTGCGAGAAAATGGGCATCGATTATATTCCAATAACCTTTCAAACGCCACATAATTTTTCTAGGAGGAACAAAATGAGGAATTCTATTAAAAGGAGAGAATAAAAAGCTCTGCTCTGCTCCGATGGTCCACCAATTTTCATTACCTTGTGAAACATAATCAAATTTCGATATTTAACAAAGTTATCAAAAGAATATCCAAGAAAACTTCTAACATAACCTGAAATATGTTCTCTGCGTTTAACATTAATTACAAATCGGACAATTGCATTAACTATGCGTTCCATCCTCATTAGATTCACATTAATAGTACCAGACAGAACTTCAAGGCCATAAAGGACTTGCGACATTAAAATTGCATGTGCCAGCCTCTGGTTGCTACGTAAGGGCAAGAAAATATTAGTTCGGTAGCCCCCTGCGTAGGCTTCAATGAGAGTTTACTGTCAAGTATAACTCCCAAACAGTTATGCTGACTGGCAAAAATAGATCTCATCATCCTCTAAAAATACCTCCAATATTCAGAAGAAAAAAAAAACGATTTGTAGGCCCAAACATCATAGCTCTAGTTTTTGAAGAATTAATGGTTAAGGAGTTTACAGTAGTCCATTGAAAACACGTTCCAAGACACATATGTATATTGTTTTCAAAAAATTACGATTGCAATAGGAAAACGTCGTCAACAATTAAAAATTCTTCAGATGTTGCGGTACTAGTTACCTCTGGAAGATCTTTAACGTAAAAAGAAATAATAAAGGACACAAGACAGATTCCTGGGGAACTCCAAATAAAGAGAAAGTACTGCAGATTTGACACCATTAACTGCAACAAACTCAGACCTATCATTTAAGTAGGACAAAATAAGCTTACATGGTGGCTTAGAAATTTTTTTTATTCCTTAGTTTATTAATTATTTCTGCAAAATTAACGGAATTAAAAGCTTTGAAAGACCAAGAGAAATCAAAAAACTTAACTTATCTCCATTAATATTCGACCTAATAGAATCTGTAAGCCTAAGAAGTAAGGATGTAGTATTATAACTCTCACGAAAAGCTTATTGTAACTCATAAATCCTAACCGAAGTCGAATTGATCATTTGATCCCTCAAAATATTATAAAGCAGGGAGTATAGAAATAGGCAGAAGATCATCAGGTCCATGCACAACTCGCGTCTTAGGGATGGGAACAACACGGGCTGACTTCCACGCCAAGCGATATTTAGAAGTGATAAAAATTGTGTTAACTTAGTGCAAAACTACTTGTAATATACATGGAAAAACAAGTTTAATAAATTTATCTGAAACACCATCGACACTAACTGAATTGGAATAGACCTTATTAAGAGCCTCAAACAGATCAAACTCACTAATGCAACAAAATGAGAAAAAATCACTAGAATCATAACAATAATCAAAGTCAATATCTTGCTGATGACTAGAGCTTGAATGAACAAAATGGTTATTCATAGTATCAGCATCACCCTTATATCCAATATCATCATTACCAATACATTCCAAACTCTAACAACTCTCCAAACCCAGAGGAATCCAAGTATCATCTCCATTGTGTACCCTTACCATAACAATAGGGACAAAGGATTAAAGATTATAAATAAGGGGCATACAGGATAAAAAAATTCAATCTTGAAGAATGCATTCGCTTTATTTTTGCTGGGTATTTAATAAATATTGCCACATTGATTGTGTATGTCAAACTAAATTCTAAGTGTTTTTTGTAATTAATATTTTTTTTTTATTAGAAAAATATAATTTTATTTTCCAAATTTCATCAATGTAAATTTAACATAGCATGTTTTGTATAAATGATCATCAATGTAAATTTAACATTTCATAAACTTGGATAAATTGTCAAAAAAAAAACAATTAAAAAAAAATTCAGTTTATCATATTACCCAAGAATTTTCGCCTTTATATAGCTATCAATTTAAAACTAAGAGCATTTGTAAGGAAAGCCTTTTATAAAAATAAACCAGTTTTTTTTGCGTGTATTATTTGTAACATAAACCCGGTGGAGGTTCTAAATATAAATCCGGTAAAATCGGACTTAACTAGTTTTTTTAATATAAAACGTATACTAAATTTTTGAAATTTATTATTTCTAATTTTCTTACCCAATAATAAAACAAGCAAAAAAAGACCCCAGGTATTGGAAGCTGATGAAGCGATAGCTTTTAATTTTTGCCAATCCAATGAAACACCCTTTGCCGCTATGTAGATCAATAAAATGCCACATATAAACAAATAGGAACCATAATATATGGCATTTTCAATTAGGGCCGACTTTAATTTTCCTTTAATGGTAAAATCTCCAGCCTTAAGATAAGACTGCATTAGTGGCATTATCAACCAGGTAAGGAATTGTGAACTCCAATAAATAATACGCCATAAATTGGGAAAAACTGCATCTGGTATCATACCCCAAGGTTGTTGACATTCCGAATGTATATGTTGACCAATAGCAACAGATGAGTCATTCGATTTAAAGGTGCAACGGAAATGGGGAAGGAGGAGAAAGAGGTAGATGTTATATTATGTTCTTGTATACATTGACGATAAAGAGTCTGCAAGGAGTAGAAATAATAAAATTAATATGACTCATTCCTAACACAATAACATTTCTAATAATTACCGATGTTACATCAAGTGGTATGGTAAAAACAATTAAGAAAGAAAAACACCAGGCTGTTAAGACAGACAATGTCACTATGATATGCTGCCGGGGTATATTACCATAACGATATAATGAAAACCAGCTAAGCATAATGCCAAACAGATGGAAAATGGCAATAAATAGGCCATTGGTAACTGTTTTTGTTTGTTTCTTAAACTTGCGTTATTTTTATATAAAAAATGTATTTACTAAGTGCTTCAAGTGCAAAAAATTGTGTTGGATTGTGTTACTGCTTTGTCGCTTATTGTTGTTTTTGTTTTATTATGTTATTTAATGTTTTTTGTTTGAGCCCTTTAAGCGTTTCTCTTGTAATTGTTTCGCTGTATCACGTTGCATTTCTTCCAGACGTTCCAGCGCTTGTGATTTCAAAGGCATTAAGTGGGGTTTACAAAATATCAACTCCGTTTTATGTTCAAAATATAATTTACCAGTAGTGGGTTCAATCAAATCAATTTTTTCTTTATTTTGTAAATCGATTCCTTTATTGATTTCTATCTTTGCATTTGTGTTGGCCTTTGTCGTCATAATCAGTGACAAACAACAATAACAAAATTGAATTGGCGTCAACTTGGCTCTACTTGATTTCTTCAGAGGTTTTCGCAAAGACTCCACCACCTTTATTGGTTTTTTTAGTTGTTGTTTTTTACTATTGTTGCTAAACAGTTGTTGTTATCGTTGTTTTTAGGGGGTGTATATTTTTCTATTCGTTGCAACTCATTGTTAGTGAATTTTTATTTAATAATTATTTAACCGCATATTTTTTGTTTTCATCATTAACGCTAATTGATATTGCTGTTGAAAAATGTTAATAAATCAATTTTATTTGTTATTTTAATTATTTTTCTTTATTTACAACGAAGCACAATGAAAATTTATAAAAAACAATAAATTCTCTTCAATTGTCACGTCAGAAAGATCTCAATTACATGCAGTGTTGCCAGTGGATTTTTAAAAAAATACCTGGCAATTAAAATCCATTTCCTCCCTACATCCTCGAATATTTCCCCTGCAAAAATCCCAACGTTTTTTGTATATGAATGTTTCATATTATAAAAAAAATATTTATAAAAAAAATTGTGTAAATGATTTTTTGCAATTGTCATTCTTTCGTTGACAATTCCAATTATTTTCGAACCTTTAAAAAATTAATATTCGAAAATGCCGGTTAACTTTTCGAAAATTATTTGAATTTAAATTTGTTGAATTTTCCAAAATATTTTTTAAAATAGGGGTAAAACTGCCAAACAGTTTCTGTCTGACAAAAAGTAATTTTTATTTTCAACGTTATGAAACCCAGTAAAAATTGTGCTGTCAAAGAAAGCTTTTTATTTGGAATTTTTATCGATGAATAATTTAGCATTGGCTTGTCATAACAAGATTACTGAGAAACAACTTCCAATGAATATTATACTTCTAAATAACTTTCCTAAGAGTTTGTTTGGGTAGAACAACTTCGAAAAATCCATATTTCGAATGCTTAAAATGGCAAGCCAATAAATTAATGATGATATACCAAATATAGACAAAAAAAATTTCTGGTAATATTTATCTCTCAAAATAACATTCTTTTATGAAAAAAGGAAGAAATAACTTTTTTTAGAAGATTTGCTTTGACGACGAATGGTTGATATCTGTCTGTCCTATTTTTAGTTTTGTTGTATTAGCTACACTTTATATCCAATTTTTACGAGTGTGACGTGTATCGACAAAGAATAGGTGTAGCTTTAAGATTATACCAACCACTTCGACCAATATGGTCTCAGTGCCGCGTAGGGTGACCTCAAAGTTAAAAAATATGAATATTTTTTTCATAATATTTGATACTTATTTTTTCGAACCGTGTTGAACTTAGGGGATCAAACTTCAAGAAGCATTGATATATTTGAAATTGATTCATTCCATTTCGTACAGAACAGTGATAAAATATGGGACATATATGTACCATTGGTCGTCAAAGGTAAAAAAGAGGTTTTTGTTCAGTTTTTTTTGTTCGTATAGAAATTTAAGTAATTTTATTTGATTTCATAAAATTATGAAATAAACTCGACACGTCTTTCGCTATACTATTTGTTCACTCATTTTGACCGTTGTCGACCAATGGGATATATGTCAAATGGATTTTTTCATAGGATTTGCAAAACATATTTTTGACGACACTTTTGTTTAGAAATGTTGGGTCGATAAACACGAATACGCAGAAAAAATTGGTAATTTTCCAAGCAGATTAAGATCGTTCGTGAAAGGGCTAAAAATATCTGTCCCTTTTCCTTACGCTGATATTTTTAAACCAAAAACCTACATGCAAGTATTACCCCTACTTCTGGCAACACTGATTTCACTGTTGCCTTTTATTTAGAAAGGTAGTACCAGCAGTGTTGCCATTTCAGTGCTTTTTGTGATTTTGTTTCGTATGCAACTCAGCGATTGTTTAGGTACCTATACACCACGCAATATTCGTGTACAACTTTTGCTGTAGAGAAAACAATCACGAAGGGGACAGATTCTCTAAAAGGTAAAAAAAAAACGAAATGGATTATTTATATATTTTATCTACATTCTAGTATAAGAACCAAAAATGAGTAGTTTTTAAATCGCCTAATTTACCGCAATGACGGTTACTGTTTCAAAGAACAGTGATTTAAAAAAGTAATTTTCACTGAGAACGGCATACTAAAAAAATCACTATTTTGATATTTTATAATGAAGGATGTGGCAATATCTCACACATATTTTTAAGACATATGCGAAAGCTAAATATTTTGAAAAACTTTTAACAGCCTGATTCAAAGTTGCATTCAAATCAATATCAGTGTTGCCATGTTAGGTGTTTTTCTATAAAAGATTAAGGAAAGTAAAAATATTTCACCGACAATTTTTATTTTTTCAGATTTTTTAAAATCGTTAACTACATCTTTAAAATTTCGTTTACATGGGAAAATTTTTGAAAATTAGTAACATTTTTTTTGTTAAATTAAATAAAATTCATATATTTTGAAAAACGATCTTATGTTGCGTTTATTAAGTAAATCTAACACGGAGTCCACATTAGATATTAAGTTGTATATAATATGTTCTATGCTCATATTAATGTTTAGGGCGGAGAACACGTATTAATATTTATATTATGTCTTTTCATAATTGTCTGTCTCCCGTTGAGTAAAGCTTTATATTTATTCATTCAATTTTCAACTATGCGATTAAAAAATATTTTTAAATTGATTTATAACAGTTAAACAGTTTTTAATACACTTTTTCTTCTTGTATTTTTGGCATTTTAGGCGTTTAACTTTTATTTGTTTACAATCTTGTTGTTTAGAGATTTATCATAACACTATTTTGATATCAGATATAATACTAACAGCAATGTGTGGTCCACACGCTATATAATTCTCCCAGCGATTTAATTTGAAGTTTGCTGACAGAAAAATATTAAAGTTAATATCTAGTGTGAACACTATGTAAGAAAAGTGGATCAACGTATTATGGTTGCAGATAATCCACTTTTAACTAGATTTACTTGTACGCAAGAGCTTCGAAAGAATTAATTCAATTTGAGCATAATTCACAAAAAATTTAATTCAAAATTTAGCATTTTTTGTATATTACTCCTTTAATGCATTCCCTAAGAAATCAACGCCGCATTATAAAAAAAATATGTGATTTAAAAAGTTGCGTGTTTTCAGACGGTTTAGTGAGATTTGTAAAACAAAAATTTGGCAACACTGATCAATATTTTTATCTGACACAACAACAGAGTTTTTGTACACGACAATACCTAGTTTTATTTATAAAATTTAATTATTATTTTATTACTGTGCAAATAGTATATATTTAAACAAATGGAGGTGGCATTAATGGAATTAGAAAAATGTAAGTTCTTTTGAAAACTAAAACCGATAAACATTTTGTTGCTAAATACCCAAATTTTTTAAAAACAAAACTAGGCCGTACAAGTGGTGATGGTATGGAACAGGAAGATTTACAAGAGAAAGTTGGACAACAAGAAAAAACTAAAGAAAATAAGGTCACTAGTGCGAATGAAGAAATTCAGAAAAAGGAATCGATAACAACGCCAGAGTTAAGGGAAAAAACTCGAAAATCATCAAATTCTGGAGCAGCTAATAAAGTAAATCAGGGTTTGCCCTTACCGGGATTACATACACTATATAGACGACCAGAGTGTATAACCAGAAGTTTAAAACCTGTTATGCCTAAAGGAGAGCTGATACAAATGAAACCCAGATTAGTGGATGTCATTAATGCATTGCCAGAACATAAAAAGACTAAACCACCCAAATTTATACCCTTTGAACCTTATCCCGGAGCGGTTACTCCCATAGTGCCAAAACAAAAAAGTGGTTCTGTAACACCTCGAGCCAACACAACAACTAAGCCAAATCGTAATAACTTGGATATTGGTGTCCTGGTAACACAAATGTCCTCTATGAGAACACAAGAATTACAGGAACCCGAGGCAGATAAAAAGAAATGTAAAGAAAATAGAAACAGATTACAAAGTCACAACGAACCTGAATGTGAAACAACTTTGGAATTAGAATTGTTAAGAGAAGAACTACGAAAGGTTGAGGAAGAGCGTGACTATTTTCAAGGCCAATTCAAATTCCAGACTCAAGTGAATGCAGAATTAAAGAATTTATTAGTAGCTTCTGTGGGAGAAGATCTTTTAACTAGAGTTAATGTTTTAACCGAAGACAAGTTACAATTAGCAAGAGCTCTACTAGACACCGCCAAAAATTTGACTACGCATACTGAACAAATTGAATTTTTGGCCGGACAATGTGAAGTATGGCGCTCAAAATTTCTAGCCAGTAGTGTTATGATTGAAGAGCTGGCCCGTTGGAAAGCTGATTTAACGCATAAAAATCAAATGCTTAACGAGTCAACGAAAAGACTTTTACATTCTACCCATCAACTTCGACAAATGCAATTGGATATGTTGAAAAATTTAAAATTCTTGGCTAAAATACGCTATTTAAATTTACCAGCTACTGATGTTATAACCCTATCCGCAGAAAATTTAAATATATTACAACAAATGGTATTACATTCTGGCGTTGGTATGCCAGAGGGCGATTTAACTATATCTTCAGCTTCCACCTCACCACTATGTGCTTCGGAAAAATATGCTGTACAGGCATTGGAATTTATTAGTCAACCATTAATGGCTACAGATGAGGCCATTAAGGCTTTATTTGGTCAAGCTCAACGACCATATGCATCACAAATTTCTACTATTACCACAGCTACTAATACTTCGGAAGGGGATCACGGCTCGGAAAATTAAAACAAATGAAATATTTAGTAGCATAGAAACTTATTTTCTGCATATTATTAATTAAAAACAATCTGTAATTATTTTATATTCCTTCTTTAATAGCCATACTAAGTGAAGCAATAAATATTAAGGGTATTCACAAGGGATGTACTAAATATTGTATTTATCGTATAGTCGTAACGAAAATAGAGATGGTAAAATTTTATTTTAAAATATACAACAATAGATGATATATACGATACAACATTTGTACCTATGTTTAGTGTACTATGTTCAAGTGTGCTAACAGTGAAAACCGAAGAACCCAAAATCTTCATCAAATTGAAAATAAAATTTTACCATTTCTATTTTTACAATACAATATATACAACACTTAGTACACCTTGTGAAAACCGTTGTTGGTTTTTAACTAAAACTAAATTTGTTATTACCTGTTCCTCTCTTCTTTTTCTGTATTGAAAGTTTTAATTTGCCAATTATATATGATTTTACAAAAACCGACATTCACCATTATTTTATTGAAGGTATTGCTTTTTTATATTAACACTTTTTTATTGTATCATACAAATCGACACGTCTTTGCTTGGATATAGGAATTTGCTGACGTACTTGTTCAACTATAGAGAAATCTGAAAATACATAAAATAAATAAAATTAATTTTTAAATGAAAAATAATTTTTGTTAAATTTAAGAGATTCACTGGATTTTGACGATAAACGATCGTTTTTGAAATTTCAATTCCAAATGTTGTGTATTGGTTTTAATTTAAAAATTATTAAATACCCGACGAAAAAAGTTTATGTATATGTGGACATATGTAACGATATATGTATTTACATCTCATACTTATTTCTACGAAGATTTCTAATATAGCGCTATATATCGTCATATACCATTATATCTTATGTTACATACAAGTTGAATATTTTTTATGTCTTCATATATAGTTAATATAGCTTAATATGCGATCATATATACTTAAATATATATTAACCCGACGACAAAAAATTTCGATATAATCATATATAGTATCACATCACATCTGAATCTGAATGGGCCTATCAAATATGATCAAATTATATATAATTTGATACAATTGTATCTAATAAATTTTTTTATTAAAAAAAAATTTTAAATGTTTTAGAGATCAGTACTTTTTATTTTAATCCAATTAAATACTATTTGCAATTTATTTATAAAACACATAAATATTAATTTAAAAAAATAATGTTATCAAATTATATATAATTTAATACAATTTTATCTAATAAATTTTTATTAAAAAAAAAATTTAAATGTTTTAGAGATCAGTACTTTTTATTTTAATCCAATTAAGTACTATTTGCAATTCATTTATAAAACACATAAATATTAATTTAAAAAATAATGTTATCAAATTATATATAATTTAATACAATTTTATCTAATAAATTTTTTATTAAAAAAAATTTAAATTTTTAGAGATCAGTACTTTTTATTTTAATCCAATTAAGTACTATTTGCAATTCATTTATAAAACACATAAATATTAATTTAAAAAAATAATGTTATCAAATTATATATAATTTAATACAATTTTATCTAATAAATTTTTTATTAAAAAAAAATTTTAAATGTTTTAGAGATCAGTACTTTTTATTTTAATCCAATTAAGTACTATTTGAAATTCATTTATAAAACACTTAAATATTAATTTAAAAAAATAATGTTAAATCTAAAAATGTATGCTTTTTATGAACCTGAAGTTGGAACATAAATTAAATTTAAAACTCTAGGTAAAACAAAAAAAAAAACAACATTTACCGAGGAAGAAAATCAAATTTTTTGTTCGAAAAATTTTCAAGTAGAAGACTTACAAACTTTACACGTCCTCGTATTACAAAATAATTAAAAAGAACCTATATCGCACTTCAGCAATTTCAGATAGTTCAAAAACAACTATTTTGTTAACCACAAAACAGGATCAGTGGTAGAAAATATATTGCCTATAGTGGAACTAAGCAACTATTTAATTTTTAAAATTGAAAATTTAGGGGTTGGGTGTTTCATTTGTTTAAATAAGGCATTTAAAACAACGGGTTTTTAGAAGAAAATGTGTTAATAGTGGTAGTTTTAATTAATTAATTTTCATGTTTTTAAGCAATTTTAATTACATTTTAAAGTTAATTTGTGTTGTTTTGTGTATTCTCTTCATAAGTTTTGTAAAATTGGCACAAAATTTTGTTAGTATATTCTAAAAAATATGCATTAAAGTACCTCTAAAAAACTGTTTCTCTTAAAACCAGTTGGCATATAAAATTTAACAGATGTTGAGCATCTTTGCTCTTCTTTTGTCTATATGTTTATTGGCTTAAAATCATGGTTGGCAAACACTACTTTTTTCATTATAACGGCAGTTGCCTGCCACGCCTATCTTAATATCAATATGAAAATGTTTAAACTACAATTTCAATAGTGGCATGTGTCTTCTAATATAAAAGGGTTTATTTCAAAATTTTACAAATTAAATTTTGTTATATCTACAAAATAACGTTATAAATCGGTGTTTCTATATTTTAGCGTTATTTTAACTTTAGTTCAAGATATTACAAAATCAAACGGGTAACATAGAAAAATAGGAAATCTTATGCAAGAACGCACAAGCTTTTAATGGAATCCCTGTTTTAAAATTTTGATTTCGGTCTTATGAATGAAAAGGTATTGAAAGATAACCCTGCACACCAAATAATCGTTGCCAAGTCACTAGGAGCATTTCAACTAATAATGTTTTTTCACATACATTATTCAATGATTAAGTAGAAATGTTACTAGTTTTCGCATAACTTTAGTAAATAATCTTTATTAGTTGAAACGCTCCTAATTACTTGGCAATGATGTTTTTTGTGTGTGCTTAAAATCTACACACACAAAAATCGTAGCCAAGTAATTAGGAGCGTTTCAATTAAATATATACATATCGTCACCTAAAATGCAAAAGTACGTAACTAACATATTTACTTTTTTTACAGGAGAAGCAAAAAACGTCCTTAGATATTTTAACAATATGGTTAATAAAAATAATAGTTTCAATCATAGAACTAAGCAATTTTGTGGAGAAATGTTGTTCGATGCAGTACTTCACAATCACTCAATCCTACTTCAATATTTTTCATAGCAACCAAAAAAATGCGCGAAAACAAAAATATATAAGATTCGAAATTTATTTATAAAACCGATATTTTTTTATCGTAGAATCCAAAAATTATGTGTAGGCATGTAGTTTACCCAAATGAATCATAAACATCATTAAACCGTATTTGGAAATTTTGTTAGTTACGCCCTTTTGCATTTTAGGCGACGATATATAACATACGTTACAATGATATATGATTATATATTACGAAATATCAAAAAATTTGTGTACACTAAGTATAAGATATGAACATAAATCGTAATATAATGATATCAAGTTGTATATGAAACTTTTTTCATCGGGTCATTTATAAAACATAAATATTAATTTCCCGATGAAAAAAGTTTATATATACTCATATATAACTTGATATCATTATTTATGCTTATATGTGTGGCAGTATATTATATTTTTGATATGGCGTAAAATATCATCATATATCATTGAATCGTATGTTATATATAAGCATATCTTGTATATCTTATCATATGAAATATATAGTCCTCACATTTTTATATTGTAAATCTAGCCTAAACTTGTACTCCCTAATATCGATTATGACTCTTTTTAACAGGCACAATTTGGAAAGATTTGGAGCAATTACAGTTTAGTTTAATTAATTTGAATTTTCTAAGCGTACTATTTTTTGAGCTTATTTCACAAAACAATTTTTTTGTCGGCTACGGCCCCTTTCAAGCAGGCAAGGCTTTGAAGTTAGAAACTAAATTTAAAATAAGTCCAGAATTACTAACCCAATCAGGGCAATTTACATCATATGAAAGGTCTTTGAAATATCTTTTTAGGCCAGCAATGGTTTTATCCTTCATATAAGGCCTTACAAAAAAAAAAATGCTTTGGAGACATTTCCTCTGGTGTGCATCTTGTCTTAATCGGGTGAGTATTTCTAGATTTAATAAAATTATTATTTTTAACTTTAAATCCACTCCCACTCAAAAGAGAGCGTGTCCGACAAAAAGTAACATCATCACTCGACTCAGTATATACTATTTTGTCAATTGACCAATGCAATTTGGTTAGGTGCTCGTAAACTATAAATAAGCTATTATTTTCAAACAAATTCGCAAAATTATAGGAAAATCGTTTTGATTCACGCTTGCTCCAACTATATCTATATAAATGAAGAACGATAACAATATTCAAGTGCATTTTATTAAAATTTGACCCGACCTTTTTTCTTTTTATTTCTTACTACACGACCTTTGAAACTTACCTATATCAGCTATAACAGTTTCTTCACCCTCCTTGGCACTTTTTAAGATTTTAGCCCAAGGATCCACAACCATGGAATGACCATAAGCTACATAATCAGCCGTTTCATCTCTGGCAGGAGAAGTAGTGACAACATATAATTGATTGTCATTAGCACGTGAACGTTGCAACAATTCCCAATGCATAGGACCGGTAGTCATATTAAATGCGCCAGGATAAATCAACATTTCACAGCCTAAAATAAAACATAATTAAAAAACGAAACTTTAAAATTCTTCTATATGATTTTAAATGAAAAAAAAATCCTATTTTACATAAGCAATAAACTAAAGCCGTAATTTTTTAAATTTTGTACATCAGGTATGTTGTATATAATTTTACATATTTTTTGGTTTAATACTTTAGTTAAAGTTAATCCTTTAGAGGCTAGTAAATTTTCTACAAATAACCAGAGTTTAACTTAACTACAGATATGTTCATATAAATTTGACATTCATAATTATGGTTAAGCCTTAAACTTTGGTTAACTTAAGATAAATTAAAAGCTCTAGGGCGACTAACTTTTCTAAAAAAGTTCAGATTATCAAAGATTATCACCATTTATCAAAAATAAATTGAAAACTTGTTTGTTATGTGCAAGCTCTACCTTTTCCATTTAGTTTTGATCAATGGTGATAATCTTTAACTTCGAGCTCATATATTAGTTCTCATTTAGTGGGAAAACTAGGTTATATGAATGTTTGATGTTTGCATGGGATTGTCACTTCTTTCAAAACGTGTTCTGATGATGGGAACCTAGAAAATTCCCGAAATAGATCTATCAACGCATTCCTGAAAGTGGTCAATTAATAAATTTGAAAACAAAAACTCTATAGATTATTTGTTAGGACAATATCCTAATAAAGAAATATAGAAATATAAATATATTCTCAACTATAGTAAAATTGAATAAAAACTGTAACTGTTTTAAGGTATAGCCAAAAGTGTACCTTGAAACTAAATTTTAAAAATGCTAAAATTATTATTTTGCAATTTTTGTGTGTGTGGCAATATATTACGATATATGTTCATATCTTATACTTAGTTTATGCACATTTGTTGATATGGCGTAATATATCATTTTATCGTATGTTATATATTAGCATATCTGATCATATGAAATATATATAGATTTATATATGACCATATATTCTACCATATATGATTAAACTTGCAGATAACTTAATTTGATATTGAACTTTATTAAAATATGTATGGCAATATATATAAAGCTATATAAAATTGTAAGAAAAATATGTTCAGTATGAAGTCACATAAAGTTTAATAAGACTAGGCATGGGACCATATATAATCATATCGATCACTACATATATTTGGATTATTACTATATGGTTTATGTAAAGGGTGTTTTTTAGGCCCGATAGAACTTGAAATTGAAAAAAATAGCATACAAAATTTAATTTTAATCTAAACTTATCGCCACATTTTGATTTCAATAAGTCGATGGCCACGTAGCGCCACATCTCGCCCGGATAAATGTCATTCATATTTTCAATAAAAAAAAAAATTAATCTTGGTGCGGTAACAATCTCCATTGACAGTAACGCGAGCTCCGGTTTCATTTTTGTAGAAATAAGGTAAGATAATGCAAGCAGCGCGTAAACGATGCAAACAGTGCATTTTTCAGATTGTAATGGAGTCTGTAGGGTCTCTGGTGGACTGGCCTCACTCTATATGCGGCATGTCACAGTGAAAACGTTCCACTTGAGCTTATACTAAATAAAGTAAAGATTTTTATTATATTTATTATATTTTGTTGGATATCCTTTCTGAAGAATGACTGATCTAAGTCGATTTGGAACAGATTCTGCAAGCTTTTTTGTATATTCTGGACTTATATTTTCCCACTCCTTCAAAAGGTCATTTTTAAGTCATTTTTGTTTGAAATTTGATGTTTTCGTATTTCAATTTTCAGTTTCTGCCACAAATTTTCAATAATATTTAAATCTGGTGATTTGTTGGGGAGGGGGGGGGGGGGTGTTTTAATAACTCTAGGGCAATTATACAGCAGCCATTCGTTTACAATTCCAGCCGTATGTTTTGGATCATTACCCTGATAGAAATGAAAAGTGTCTTATATGGCGAGTTTTCCAGTACTTTCCTTAAGATTGTTTTTCAAAATATTTAAATATTGAAATTTTTCCATTATGCCATCAACGAAGTGAAATTTACCAACACCAGCTGCCGAACAAGCACCCCAGACCATCACATGCCCACCACCATGTGTAACTGTCGGACGCAAATGCTTTGGATTCATCTCCTGATTGGGTTTTCTCCAGACATTTACTATGCCATCTGACCCAAAACCGTTATATTTGCTCTCATCTGTGAATAAGACGTTCTTCCAGAACGAAAAATCTTTCCCAGCGTAGCTGTGAGCGAACTGCAATCGAATTTGTTTATTCTTACGTCTTACAAAGGGCTTCTTACGTGCAATTCTGCCGTGTAATCCAGTCTTTCTAAGGACTCTACGAATTGTCTCGGCGTTACAGCTTATATTAAGTGTTTTTCAGCCATTTCCCGTAGTTTTAGTTCACTTAACCTTGATTTGGTTCACGGTCCACCTTTCTTGACGTTACCTAACGTCTAGGGCTAATTTTCGGCTTATTTATAACTCGTCCTTCATTTTTATACCGGTGAATGATGATTTCAACTGTTGCGCGAGTTTTGTTAACAATTTGCGAGATGTTTCCATTTTTATAGTGTTCAATAATTAAATTTCGCAGCTCGAGAGCAGTGTGGCGACCCATCTTCAAACTTTTAAATAAACAACTAAGGGAATCGATTTAAACCATGTTTGGTTTAAAGTATAAGTGTTTTAAAACAAATATAGAACAAAACAAAATAAGAACATGGAAAGGTACCGTTATTTTTCGTAATGAAATGTGACCATTTTCACATGTGGACCATTTTCACTGTGACATTAATTTTTCTCTTATTTCGCTTAATGTCGAACTTTGTGAAAACTATTACTAATTTTTTTAATTTTTTTTATGTATTTATTTTTAAAGTACAGTAAACTAACTAATTTAGTCTCTTTTGTCTAAATTTTTTTTTAATTTCTTTAACCTTTTACACTTTGAAGTTTTTTGTGACATTTTCACTGTGAGCCACTGTATCTGTGGTTAAAGTTAAACTTTGGCTATTCATATAAAAATTACTCGCCCTTAGACCTGCTAACTTTTCTGAAACTAACCAACGTTTAGGTCTTAACCATATATATGAACATCAAGTTTATATGGAATTATCGGTGGTTGAAGTTAAATTCCTGATATTTTTAGAAGGTCCTCGACCCAGGTTAAATGTATGAAATTTCTCATAAACTCGTTTTAATTAAAATTTGTTATTAGGACTGTTTTATACAACTTATCTGCCGCATTTCTATACTTACCAGCATTTCTATAAACTTTTGCCATTTCTTCAAAACGTATATCATAACAAATGCCAATACCTATTTTATGGCCATCAATTTCGATAATAGTAAATTCATTACCGGCCGTTAATGTTTCTGATTCCTTGAAACGTATACCACCCTTAACATCAATATCAAATAAATGCATTTTACGATGCTTAGCTATCAATTCACCTTCTGGCGACCATATCGTACAAGTATTATAGATTTCATCGTTTTCCCCCCATTTCTGGTATGGTACCACCAACTATATATATACCCATTTCTTTGGATAACTCGGACAATTTTTGTGATGTCTCACCCGAGGGTATATTCTCTGCATACTCACGGAAATATTTTGTGCCATAGGGACAATTAAAACATTCGGGCAATGTGATTAATCGGGGTTGATGTTGTTGTACAGCTTCCCTTATTTTATGAGAAGCATTATGTAGATTGGCCAATTTATCCTTGGAACCTTTAAGTTGTAGCAAAGCTAAACGCATAACTGAATATGTGATATTAAGTTTAAACGTTTAAAAATCAGTTTGCAATTTTAAACTAAATACAAAATCCACTTACTTTTACTCATTATTGCTATTAGATTATAATAAAATGCTATCTGGCCGTCTTTTGTTTATTACTTGGCAATTATTAAATAACGAAATGATAAGCAAAAGCCGCACACCAGTGTTGCCAAGTCTTTTTCAACAAATCTCCCTAAATTGTACAAAAAAACCTCATAGATTTACTCTAACAAAAAAAATCCCCAAAAAAAATATTTTTTCCAAAGGTAATATTGGAAGGTTGTGCAATATATTGGAAAGAATCAAAAAGGTTTTGATTCTTATTGCGCAACCAAGAAATGCGAAAAATATTTTATAGTGTGTTCACCACATTGTGCAATTTTTATATCCGTCCACAACAGAACAAGAGTGGTGCCATATTATGTGCAAAAGTAACCATTGCACAGTCTAGGACAAAATTACAATAATACTGGCAATAATGTTAGCAATAATATTGCATAGTGTTTGTTTTTTAGTTTTTATTTATAATTTTCTAATAAATATGTATTTAAAATATGTTAAAATACAATAACTTGGTTAGAGTTTAATTGTTTTCATAGTCAACATCTGAAATTTTACTTTAAAAACGTAGTGAAGTGACTTAAATTTTACCAACAATCTTAAATAGTGAAAATTTTGTCAAAAATTCCACAGAAAAATAATCGAACATTTTATTTTTATGATGGCAAAATTACATTGTTAATAAGATTTCAAATCCCCAAATTATGTCTAAATTGTTGCACCATAAAACCCCTGACTTGGCAACACTGACACAAACCCGCAACACGTTGTTGTTGTTTTTTTTTTGCAAATAAGCGTTAAAACTGAGATATTTTTATGATTTGCAATTCTATTTTCGTACGGCAAAACACCGGTTAACTGATTTAAGCAGTGTAGTTAATTTGCTAGTTTTCCCAACATACCAGCGCTTTTAGATTGCACTTGCGGTTGAATGTAGTCGGGTCACAGAAATATGTGGGTAAAATAAATAACTTTTTAAAAACTTAATGTTGAATGTATACACAAAATACTCGTATCCAAGAAATTGGTAGCATTTCAACAAACCTATTAGGAGGATTGCAAAAAAAAAAAAATAACTGCCAATACGGTTTTTGCAAAAGGTTCATGACTTTAAGATTTGTACAAAATTCCTTTCCATTTGAATGAACAAAGATTTTAATGGATTTTGTAACTTACAACATTGAAAAAAGTTACAAGTTAATTTTTGCTTCTACACGCAGAAAAAAATAGTGTGTTTTTATAAAAGCCTTTCCTCGCAAAATTTACTTAGTGTTGCAGTAACAACGAAAATGCTTGTTAAATTTCACAAGTCTTCCTTTTTGGTAATTTATTCAAGTTTATGCTATGTAAAATTTACATAGATGATCATTAATATAAAACATGCTATGTAAAATTTACATTGATGAAATTCGGAAAATAAAATAAGCTACAAGTACATTTTTCTAATAAAAAATATAATTTACAAAAAACACTTAGAATTTAGTTTGACATATACATATCAATGTGGCAATATTTATTAGATATGACAATATCGAACATAACAGCATAATGGAGGTAAAGTTTCTTAAGCATTTTTTTTTCTGATGCAATTTAATTAAATAAAAAGAATGTAAAATTGGTTGTGAAAAATGAAAAATTATAAAGAATGTAAGTAATATCTTATATATAAATACAATCTAAATACTAATTGTATTGTTTTTTTCAGGCACATTATGTTGGATTAAAATAAAAGGGAGTGTTTTAAGCAACAATTTTTTATCTACATGTTGCAATAATTTTTTAGTGTAAAAAAATGCTTTCATTTGCTTGTCCGTGTTCGGTATTTTGTTGCTGAGAGGCTTGGTAAGTGTAGTCTCCCTATTTGTATATACTCTTTGATATCACTTGTGAATTTGTGTATTTAAAGGAAAACTTCTCAATATTATTATTTTTTTTTTTAATTTATTTAAAATACACTGTATTGCATTAATACAATTCATTTATACTTAAAAATTTAAAACTATATTGCTTATATAAAAAAATAATTCTTTCAGGATTTAAATTTACAAAAACTTCGCAATACATTCTCATGCATGCTGGCATGCACATAAAATCAAATTAAATCAGTTCTTTCTTTCAAATAATACAGGGAAAGGTTTGTCTTTGGGTGCCTGCAGCCAATTGTCTTCAGAATATTTAACATTATTTTCAGTCTCAATAACATGGAAAGTGTAGGCATGACGACTCTTATTCGAACGATTAGGTTCACTTTTATGAACGACATTACCATGGATAATAATGCAAGTGCCTTAAAAGAAAAAAACAAAACGAATTGTTAATACAAATTTTTAAAAGTTATACAGCGCTACAAAATTTACCGCTAAAATCGAAACAAGAGTACCGACATTTGATCCTAAATATTTCGACCGCGCTGATTTAAATGGCATACCCTTACTTTAACTTCCGTGCCAGATTTTTCGTAAAATTGCATTAATATCAAAGTTGTTTAATAAGTAGCAGCATTAACAAGTAAATCGGCAGTTTTTCTCAGTTTTTACTGTATTTTATAATTTTTGTCAATTTATCATCCCATTTGGCAAATTATCAAAGAATTTTTGTTAATAAGCAAAGGGACAACTCTGAACAATTATTTCGTGTATAAAAGAGAAAAAAAAGTGGGGTTCTTGGGAAAAATGCGAAATATGCCTAACATTTATTTGATATTATAGCGAAAAAGGATGTCCTATGAGTTCATCGGTTTTTCTCAGTTTTTACTGTATTTTATTATTTTTGCTAATTTTATCATCCCATTTGGCAAAGGATCAAAGAATTTTTGTTAATAAGTAAAGGAACACCTCTGAACAATTATTTTGTGTATAAAAGAGAAAAAAAAGTGCGGTTCTTGGAAACAATGTGAAATATGCCTAACATTTATTTGATATTATAGCGAAAAAGGATACCCTACCCTATTAGTTCATCTTTTAGTATAATACATATGTAAATACCATAAAAAATTACGTGTTCCATAATTTGTAATAAAAGTTAATATTTGCGAAAATTATTTTACCAAAAACTTACATTACAGCACTCAGGGAACTTCTGTTGTAAATATTTCCAGTTGTTTGAGTTCGACATACAGTACCTTTATTTTTTAAGGGAAAACCAGTCATTTGTAGAAGACATTTAATTTTTGACTACATACGTAGTAGTTATTAAAAAAACAAACCATATCAAATTACTGGATAATGATTTTACATTCATTTTGTACAGTATTTATTTTATTTAAGAAAATACTTATTTTTTTATATTTTTTGAATACTAAAAAAACAAATGACAATTTAAGTAGACATTTTATTTGTTTTTACCTACATTTACAATGGTCTTTACCTACATAGTATTCTAAATGAGTATCTAAAAAATAATTTAAAATTCATACAAATATGTAAACATTTTTAATATAAAATTTTAAAGTATTTGGTTGACACTCACTGTAGTAAAAGTTTTTGTTAAACTAACTTTCGCAAATACTAATTTTTTTGGCAGAATTTTAACTCACATAATTGTTAAGCTATTTACATATTATACTAAAAGATGAGCTCATACATAGGTCGTAATTTTTCGCTATGCTGTCATAGAAAATTTTAGGCAAATTTGGCGTTTTTCCCATAAACTGCACTTTCTTTTTTTGCTTTTTCACAAGAAATAATTGTTAAGATTTGTCTTTTTACTTAGGCACAAAAATGCTTTGATCCATTCCGAAATTGAATGATAAATTGTGCAAAAGTAGTAAACTATAGTAAAAATCAAAAACGTTTATTAAACAAATTTGATGTACTAAAAAAGTCAGTAATGCCAGCAACATTTCCTTGCAGAAAAATTGTTAATATCAGCAAAAAACATTCTAAATTCAGTAAAATGTTTGTAGAATTTACTATTTTTTTTTGCTGATCCCAGCAAAAATGTGGCTGACTTTGCTGACTTTTTTAATGTTCCCGAATGATGCTGAAGATTTGATCAGTATTTACCAGAAAAAATTAGGAGAAAATATTTTATTTTTAAAATTTTATGTAAAAATATCGGCGTTAAAACACTCAAAGTTTCAATACAATTTATGAGAAAAATCTGGTACATAAGAGAAAAAACTGGGTACGCCATTAACATCAGCGTGGCCGAGATACAGTGGGGAGCACTTGTGAGTACATGTAAGTACTTTTTACACCTAAAGATTCAGGCCGAGATACAAGTATTATGAAAAATACATTTCCAGGAACGTGAAAAATCGGAGCATTTTGATCAAAAAATACACTTTTCTGGTTAATATAGCTCGAACGCCTGATGTCGGAGAGTGAATCTAAGGCCAGATTTGGATTCAGCGTACCTTGTACCTTTAGAAAAGTATAATTTAGTCCTGGTGTCATACATTTTTCGGCCTGAATCTTTAGGTGTAAAAAGTACTTACATGTACTCACAAGTGCTCCCCACTGTATATATATATTCAAGAGTACAATGGTCGGTCCTCTTATTCTTCGAGTTGCACAGTAATAAATATTAATAATAAATTTCATACCTTTACTACATTGTATTGGTGTAAAACTCGATTGGGCATAAAAGGGTGCAGCTCTATCGTAAATCATTAATTCTTGGGCATTCTTATCGGGATTACGTATATATCTACGATGGACACCACTTTTGTGGGATCCTTTTATGAATTGTAAACAACCATTTTGTAAGGTACAGTCTTCCAAAGCAAACCAAAATCCTATGGCCGAAGTAGGTTCAGTATATAAAAACCAAGAATCTTGATGTGGTATAACTTCACCACCCAATCTAGAATTCTTATAAATATACATGCTCTGACATATGGCCGGACGATTGAAATTTAATTGCCAACAAATTTCCTTAATACGATTACTAAAAGTAATCTTATTGAAGACGGGATGTTCGACGTGTAAAGCATGACCGACTTTATTTAAGGCCACCGTGGGATCAACCACCAATTCACCGTTATCACCAACAGCATCATCTTCAAAGAAATATCGTACTTTATCACCCGATTCCATAAAATATACATCTTTAGATTGAGCATCTTGGTTTTCAATTGTATTGAATGTTTTACGATTGGCCTGAGGAGCTTCCATACACAGTGCACGGCCAGATTTGAAAAGTTCATCCACTTCTTCGGCAGTTAAAAAATCCTCAATGACAATAAAGCCATTTTCGTTAAGCTAAATTTTTATTAAATAATAAAATAAGTAATTTCTTTGACACTTAATAACGTTTTAAAAAATAAATAAAAATATTATCATTTGGAATTGTGCTTGTTAATAAATTTCCAACTAGAAACATCTTTTGTTAGAGTCTCTTATCACCCACCATCCGTAATCATCATTCATCATTATTAAGTCTCAAGTGCTAATTTTACTAGAGCACAACTAACCAGGGTATTAGGTCTTATTGAAATGCAGGCGTGTGTCAATTTAATATTATACTACAATTACACTGTGCTACACAGACAATTCACTCGTCAAATGACCTAGTATATGTTGTAGGCGTAGCTGAGGGTATTACAAAACCGGTTACAGAAGTTGCAATATACCCTAAAATGTTCGATATAACGGGAAAAGAGTATTTTGTGCTACTGGCGCATTAGAAGAAAATCCACTTGTCAAATGATCTAGTATAGGTTGTAGGTCAAGCTGATTGTCTTACAAACCCGGTTTAAGAAGTTTCAAAAAATATATACCCTAATATTTTCGAGATATCGGGAAAAGAGTATTTTTTGAGACTGGCTCATTTAATGATTTGTAACGCAGTAATTTTTTAACCGATTTTTTATTAGAGTCACGAATATATTATCTTGGGATATCATCACTTTTTTATGGTTTTCGCATTAACCCTTTCACTACAGACTTTTTGTTTTGGTGAAATTTTTCTATTTTGACTTCACTTTCTTGTTAGGGGTCCTTAAATTAAATAGAAAAAGGTTTACATGTATGACCCCTCCCCCTCATACCCACTAAAAATGGGTCTGAACATCGAATTTTTGAAATTTCTCAATCCATTTTTACCACTAAAATATTCGAATATCAAAAAATGCTTTACTTGATTTTGTCATTAGATAAATTTCGAGATTCTAGCTTTATTAGTTTACGAGATATACCAAACGCCCCTTTTTCGAAGATAAAGGTTAATCAAAAATATTGGACTTTCTTAACTAATATCGCGATTATATTGCCCTAAGGAACAGTTCACACACATAATTATTTTTTTTTTTTTTTCAATTACCAATATCCTAATGACCATATTAAAACAAAAATATAACGTTTGGTTACATTATCAAAATTTTTATATTAATTTCAAATTGTATACACTGTAGCGTACAAGGGTAGTCAAAGGGTTAATAAAAAAATGGCGTAATTATTTTATTTTTTAATTTCAACATGTGCTCGGTGGCCAAAAACGATGATTCAGGGTCCCTTTTACTACAGAGCAAAAAAGGATGTATTAATATGAAATTTGAGCCCGACACTCGATTCTACACCAAAAATTATTTAGAAAAAAACTTTTTCCTAGTTTTTAAAGTGCACCGTTTAGGCAATAGAGTGAATAGGTGGTCTAAAAATTTGTTTTCCACAATAAAATAAAAAAAACCCATGTATTTTTTTTTTGTTTTCGCCGGGACTTGAACCCTGGCGCTAGATTGGCAGCCGACAGCTCTAGCCACTGAGCTAACGAGGCATATATGTAGTGTCCGACCGAACAGTTCGGTCAGAAAATGCATTTGGTCTGTATTCGGTATTTTAAAGCATTATGGACAAATTTGGCGGATGGAAAAATGTTTATTGGGCTGATTATATGCTATTTTGAGTGTAAAATTTGAAGAAAAGTCTTTAGTTAAGCAATGAATTCACTGTTCGGCCTCAGAAAGTTCGGCCAAATAGTTCGGCGGCCGAACTTTTAACTTTATAGCTAAACTTCAGATTTTCTCTTAAATTTTATACACAAAATCGAATTAAATCGGCTAAACAAACATGTTTCCAATACCAAAATTTGTCATCATTGCCTCTAGATATCAAAAAACCGAAAAAAAATAGTTTTTTGGCCGAACTGTTCGGTCGGACACTACATATATGTAGTACCTGATAGCTTAAAACGTAAGTAAATTGTAATTGCTGGGAAACAGTTGTCTGCCAAATATGCCAGCACTGGCATAAGGTTTGCTGAAAACAACTTACCAACGTTTTGAAAACAAAAAAAAAGAGCTTTTCCAGAAACACAAAAAAATCAATTTTATATGAAAAAAATACAAAAAATCTTTTGCCTGAAACCGGGCTCGAACTCGGAACCTTCCCTCTACAAACTTTTTTAAACAAAGCATCGTAATTTATTAAAATATATGCTTTACCAGTGGTTATATTTTTGAGCCGTTGGAAATTTCTGACTGGATAGCACTGGGAAAACACTTTTTCCCAACGTTGTCATAGTGGTCTCAGCCAATTCTATGCCAATGAAATACTGACAAAATGATTTTTGGAAACGCTGGTAAAGTGTTTTAAACTTGTGTTCTGCCAGCAGTTTATTTACAATTCCTCGGTTAACCAGTGGTATACCAGGGCTTGATTTTTGTACCACTACCAATTTCTGACTGGATACTGAGTGAGTTACAAATCATTAAATGAGCCAGTCGTAAAAAATACTCTTTTCCCGTTATCTGAACATTTTAGGATATATTTAAACTTCTCAAACCGGCTTTGTAATACAATCAGCTAGACCTACAACCTATACTAGATCACTTGACAAGTTGATTTCCTGAGTAGCACAGTGTAATTAATTTAAATTTTTTTAATTCGTGTCTGATCTGACAGGCTTGTGCAATATTACATCATCCATGAATAATACATGAGAGCGTTATTTGATGTGGTAACTATTTCTTCCAGCGACTTTGTGATAAGATTTAATTTTGATAGACATGTACTATGTACTTTGTAATCATTGTGTTTAGTAGCATTTCAATTGCATTTTGTATGCAAGCTCCCATGTGTGGAAAATTTTAAATTTTACATTTATGTATGTTATGTATATGGACTGAAATCGGAACAAAACAATTTCCATACCATTTAATAAAACTAAATATGGAATTGTCAATTTTATTATTACGACGCTTTTATGTTCAACGGTGTTTTAACTCAGTATGAACCAACTGTTCCATAATCAACACAGTACTTTTAAACGGCTATATTTGTTGACGGAAATAGGCTGATTCAGTTGAAATAATTCAACATCTTTCCTACACTAAGAGAAAAAAATTGTTAATTTTTTTGCTAAATTGACTAAAAAATTAGTTCGAAATGACGTTACAGAAAAAAACGGCTAAAATTAGCTGATTATTTTGCTAAATATTAGTAAGATAAGAAAAACAAAAATATATCCGTCGATTCGACAAATATTTAGTTATATTTTAGCTAAATTTTAGTTAATTGAAAGTACTTTTTGTCGATAATATATAATTTTTGGCAATCTGACCGATCGGACCAAGCATTTTTTTAAATACACAAAGTTTAATTGAATATTAATTTTGTGCAAACAAAATGTGACCTGCTCCACGAAAATTGACCTCTGCGCCGAAAAATTTTTTTTTTACTTTTTGAGTGATTCTTATAGGAAAAAAAAACGCTCTTTCAAATGCCGCAAACCGCAAGTTTCTATGTCTTTTAGTTTTATTACACATCACCTGTAAAGATGAACATAATTAATGAAAAAATTGAAAAATGAGATATAAACAGATAATATTGTATATAATATTTGAAATTTAAAAAAAGTTCAATATACTTCGCCAGATGATCAGGTTGAAGGAAGAGTTGCATAACCATGTGCAAAACACGGAAAAACGAAGCGCTTTTTTTAAACGCGTTTTTTTCAATAACTTCTTTTCGGCGCAGAGGTCCCTTTTCGTGGAGCAAGTCACAAATGTTCTTTTACCTTGAGAGTAAAACGGGAATACATTTTGGCATATTTTTTTCTCCTAATTTTTGGCATTTTTTTTGTCTTCAAATTTTGGTGCTTTTTTAGTTTAAGGAGATTTTATTTAAATTATAGAGATTTTTTCATTTTGGATATATTTTTTTAATTTTTTCCATTTTTTTCCATTTTATAATTTGACGTTTCTATTTTTTTTTTTTATAATTTTGACGTTTTTTAATACGTTTTTATAAAGCCTGGAAATTTTGTGTGTACCAAATTAATTTTCTTTTCGTACAGTGTTATAGGCAGTCGCAATTAATTTTTAATTAATATGCATTTGTTCTTCTTAACCTCATCATTTCCAAATTAATTTTCATTTAAACATTTATTTTTATTCTGGGCTAAAATCACTTTTTTTACTGTTTTTGCATCAATAAAAAAAAAAAATGGCGTAACTATTTTTTTAAAATTTCAACACCTTTCACATGTCAAACTCTGATTTAGGGTCCCTTTCACTGCAGAGCAAAAAGGAATGCATTTACATATATTCAAATTCGATTGTAGTATATAAATTATTTATTTTATATAAAATTAAGTTGACACATTTGATTTGAGATTAATTAAGAAGAACGAAATTATGCATACCCGGTAATTTTAAAGTTTCAAATCATATTGAATAAATGTTTTTTCAAGAAAATTTTAACTGACAATATGTGGTTTATATTAATTGAGTTAAAATTTCTTTATCATTTTTTTTATAGTCTTTAAAAGTTGCAATACATTTAATCAAAAATGTATGTGTTTTCGGTTTAAAATTGATCAAAGTTCAAAAAATTTATGGCAGAAATGTTAAAACTTTTTCAAGTTTGTATTAAAAATGTAAAATTATATGAAACTTTGTTTGTAGGACTTCCCGAAATAGTTCGTCTTAGCCGATTGTGCGTATGCCAAAACGTCGGGACTTTCAATTATTTTGAATAAAACATAAATTATTTCGTATTTGAATGCATTAAGATATTATAAAATGTGTATTTGAAGTAAGAATATGCTACAGATATTAGGAAAATTGATTTCGGCTTGTTTTGAATAAATTAAAGTGGACTTTGTATGTAAATTGTTTTTCTAACAGAAACGAAATAAATAACGCAAGTTTTTTATAACAGTTTCCCCAAAAAATTATCAAACAACATTTTCCAATTATAAATGGAATGTAATGGATTTCAAATAAAAATGAATTTAAAATTGTATATGTAACTGCATTAAATTTTATCTTACGATTTAAATTCCTTGTGACAGATATCCTTATCCTTATTAATATTATAAAAATGACTGTTGGTTTGTTTGTTTGTTTGTGTGAGCATCACGTCCAAACGCCTGAACCGATTTTATTCAAATTTGACACATATATAGTGGGCGGTCTGGAAGGAACTATAGGCTATATGAATTTTTTATATGATGGGCGTGGCACTTTTACGCCCACTTTTTCACTATTTTCGATATGGCTTTACCGATGCAATTGATATTTGGTACCCAGAAAGAGATGTCACAGATAAGCACTTTAAGTTATATCAAATTTAGATATTGTGGGCGTGGCACTTTTTTTCGCCCACATCTTCACTATCTTCTATATGGCTGAACAGATTTTATTGAAATTTGGTACACAGATATTGGGATGACTCATAAGCACTATTTGCTATAATAGATTAAGACTTGGTGGGCGTGGCAGTTTTACGCCCACTTTTTGTTATCTTTTATATGGCTTAAAGGATTTTATTAAATTTTGATACACAGATAGTGGGCAAACTGAAAAGTTATCCATCATCCCAAAAACTAGGTCTAAGGCACGCTAACAACGTAGCGGGCAACGCCCGCTAGTGATTAAATATGGTAACATAAGTAAAAATTTACATTTAGATATGGGGCAATATAAAACTTGTTCAAAAAACAAAATTTTTACCTTTTTATAACGAGATATAGTTGCATAAAATAATATAACATAATATATAACTCTTTTCACTCGAGTGGGTTGATTATTTATCAAACAAATATCGTATTAATTATGTAGAGAGTTTTGAAAGAATTAATTAAGTTTTAGAATAATTCCCAAAAAAATTAATTCAGAATTAAAAAATGTTAATATATCATTCCGTTAATCGATTCCTTAAGAATTCATTCATTAGCATCGTTCAAAAACTTTTATTGGTATTGAATGAATTTCCAAATTGAATGAATTAAATTTTATGTTCATTCTACTAATTTTAACCCGCAAATCGTCCTAAGCTTTTTTGCAATTAAATTTATACCACTTTTTCGGCACGAAAAATAAACAATACATTTTTTTCGTTGCCTATTTTAGCCAGAGCTGTTAAATTTGGATTACGATTAGTAATCAATTAGATTACATTTTAAAAAGAATGGTATTGATTACATAATTCTCTTTTGAACAATTCCTGATTGTTAATTAATTATGATTACAAATAGAGGAAATAATCAAATGTAATCAAAAAAATAATTGACTACTTTCAAGGATTATTTTTGATTATTTTAGATTATTTTTTAAACATTTTGAGTTTACATCATTTTATACATATATTTTAATTTGAAAAATTTAAATAGTTTTTGTATACAAAATATAGGTATATTCACTTCAATAACTTCAATATAGGTATATTCACAATCAATAGCAATTTAAGTACTTCCTAAATCAACAAATAAGGGGAAATTACGTGAAAAAAATAATAAAGAGAAACATTCAATTCACAAAAAAAAGTTATATAATTTACATATATGTATTTACAATTGGCCTTGATGACAACTAATTTATCAAAAGAAAAATCAGACAATGATTGCCTCCTTCGACTGTTGACGATCCCGGCAAAAGAAAACAGTAGTTCAACTGGAGCTGAAGACTTTAAGGGCGTGTTAAAAAAAAATAAATGCATCCTTTAAAAAATCATATTTTTGCCAAATCTCGTCAGCACTTGCATTATAATTTAAATAGCTGAAGAACTGATGTTTTATTGCGGATCGTTCAATTCATCATCTGCAAAGTCAAATCTTTAAAGTAAAAAACAAAATAAATGTACGCATAAGCTCACCATCATCAGTGATATCAAAAAAATCAGGAATAGTCGATACATTATTAATTTTCGTTTCAAAATTAAATGTTTTACTGTATGTCTCTTGCAGAAAAATGTGGTAAAGTCAACTTATCGCACAGATTATTTATATTTTCTTTGCAAGAGTTCCAACGAGTAACAACGGGCAAAAACAACGATGATCCCAGGTGTTCTTCAATTATTTCCGAAGACTTTGGCCACTTGCACTTCTTCCATAAGTTGTAGCATTTATCGAAAATTATCATTCAACTCATTTTCACAAGTACAAATCATATTCTTTTGTATTAAAAAAAAATTTTTCGTTATATTTTTATTATTTGACTTTAAATGTACTAGACGATTTTAAATTTTAACGATTTTTTTTTTCAATTTTTGAAGATTTTTTTTAATTTTGACGATTTATTAAGTTCTGACGATTTTTAATAACTTTGACGATTTTTATAATGTTGACGATTTTTATTAATTTTGACAATTTTTGAAATGTTGGCGATTTTTTTGCAAATGTATTTGTGACAGTATTGCCATAATTTCGCAAAAGAAAAAAAATAATAAAAATAAAGTAACCTTTGAAAGTAATCGAATTATTTTTTGATTACTTTTTATTATTTCTGATTATTTTCTCGTAATTTTTATTAATCTTGATTATTTTTGGACTATCTGTAATCGTAATCAATTAGTAATCGTGCGAATCTGAAAATAATAGTAATATAATCATTACTTCATCTTTAAAAAAAAAAATAATCTAATTAGTAATTATTACGATTAGTAATCATTACTTAACAGCTGTGATTTTAGCCGATATAGGCCAAAATAGTTTTAGAGCAAATCTCAAAAACTAATAAACAAAAATTAATAAATTTAGTCATAAATTATTCGTCTTACCTAGATATAACTACAGTCCTAAAATTACACTTTTTGAGTTTATACTTAAGAAGATATGGCGATTTAGGTTTTAAAAATAACGCGATATTAAGCGAAAACGCACCTAAACTTCTGCAATATTAATTAAACGTAAAGGCTTTGCTAAACTAGTTAATATAATCTTTCTGCTAAATTTCATAAAAATCCGTGCATACGTTTTCAAGCTTAGGCGATGTCCTTCACAGGTATCCATAAAGCAATTTTTGCAAAAAAAAAAATCGTTAAATATGACATAAATACTACAAAACTGGTCCGATTTAGATTTATTGTCCGATTTAGATTTATTGGCTTTTTAAAAATAAATTGTGTAGTCAAACCTCAAGTGTAAAAATTCACTCGCAGCTTTAAATTTCATTAAATATGGACAGATTTAAATGATTTTAGACTTTTGGCAAACTGCTGGATGAGACAAGTCCAAATATTATCTGTTCGCTGACATACAAAATTAAATTTTTGGAATGACTTTAAATAGAACATTTTTGGTCTTCAAAGTTTAGTAACGTCATGATGCTTGTTAGGAAAGGACCTAACCACGTGGTTGATTACTAAGAAGACAAGAATGGAGCAAAATTTATTATTAATAGGTTTTTTGTTAAAGTTCTGCCTATTATATAGGCTCTAGCTTTTCTAAAACTTCGGGTTCTGATGAGATCTTTAGCCAGATCGAAATACTAGTATCAACCTAGCTAATATGTTTGATTTGCTTTATTTTTGTAAATATACGGAGGTTGAAAGCTCGTTATAAATTGAAAAAAAAAAAAAGACTTTTGAGGTTTTTGAAAAAAAACGGCAATTTTTTAATAGTGAAATGTGAAAAAATACCAAAAAGTATTTTTTTTCGACCTTTTCCACGTTGACCCCAATATAAAAAATAAGTTTTTTCTCGAATTAGAAATTTTTCATACATAAAAAGTCGATTAATCGACTTGTAATTGGAAAAAAGTCGACTTTTGAAAAAACGACAAAGTCGAATAGTCGAAAAGTCGAAATTTTAAATTTTAACTAAAGTCGAAAAGTCGACTTTTTGTTGCAACTAGATAACCCTAGGATGTATAAAATAAAATTTTTTGTTGTAATATATTTGTAATATATCGACAAAAGTAGTTTTTACCATTTTTTTAGGTGTTTAAAAAATGTTGTGGTAAAAAATTGTCAGTTATTTTTACGACATTGTTAGTTATTTATACTGCATTTGTTAGTTGTTTTCAACAGATAAAAATAACTACATTTTTAGTTACTTTAAATGTAATTACCTTTGTCGCCTTTTTAATTGAATTTACAGTTGTTTTAACTGTCATTTTAAGTAGATTTTAGTGTCAAAATTTTTTAAGTGTAGTTTTCAGCAAATTATCAGTAGTAAATATTAAGTAGATTGGAACAAATACAATCAAACGAACCGAATAACTATGTAGTTGTGTATACAGTTTTTTTTATTGTTTTTTTAAAAAAAGGGGGTCACTGTACTATAGAAAAAAAACAAACAAAATATAGATCAGAGGTTCCCAAAAATTTAGTAGGAGTGATTTTTATTAACACAAAAAAAAAATTTAGTGCATATGTCGGATCACTCAACGGCTTTTAAGTTTTAATCCTCAGAGAGTTTTTTTAATGTAAATATCGCTTTCTTTACAAATTTGAAATTTTGTTACATTAACGAAAAGCTAAATAATTTCTACGAAACTTGTTTCTTAATGAATATTTTTAATAAGTAAACTAAAAAAATAAAGTTCAAAATTTTTTATTTGCAAACGAACCGATTTTATGAAAATCTTTTTATCTTCTATTAAGCGAGAATTTTTCAAATTACTTCGTGATTTGAATAATTCTTGGTCTAAAATTTACAATCAATAAACTAACTTTAAGCAGAGAAATAAATTTAAATATTTCCTCATCAACAAAGCAATCAAAAATATAAAAGTTTCTCAACGTTCTCAACGTTATGTTTCTTATCCAGATTACAAAGCTGCGAACATGGAAGTTTTAGAAGCAGCTTTTTATTCTCAGGACTTCAGGCGCATGTATTCTACAGCTGATGTGAATATACAATAGGGGGTTCTTATGTCGATTATCAATGCTTTGCATTCGTTGGTACCAATTGTACGGCGTAAAATTTGTCATAATAACAACAATAATTGTTCAATTCTCCTGAGATAGTTTACCATACCTCATTGCGAGATTTAACTTACAGATATTATTTACAGAACACAAATTCCGAAAATTGGTCAATATACTGCCAGCACAGGAATCGTCTGAAGAGGGTAATCAGAGTAGCAAAGAGGCGTTCCCATTCAAGTGTATTTCAAAGTCTTGGCCACAGGAAAATGTGGAACTACTTAAGACGTAATGGTTGTTTGGAGACAGTAGATCATGACGCATCCGCTAACCCGGATGAGGTAAATGATTTTTTCGTTTCTTGTCAGATAGGCAATACTTCTAATCCGTTGGATTTGCCGTATAATGGTGGTTTTTCACTTCGTCATGTAGAGCAAGACGAATTGTTTGTAGCACTAAAGAAAATTAAATCGAATGCTGCTGGTCATGATTCTTTATGTTTAAAATTTGTCAAAATAATTTATCCATTAATATCTTCTCATTTTCTTCACCTGGTAAATACAATCATTACAACATCGGTATTTCCTGATGATTGGAAAACAGCTAGAGTTGTTCCCATAAGGAAAGAAGGCAACTCTAATGCATTGGATAATTTACGTCCGATATCGGTTCTTCCTGTTCTTTCAAAAGTTGTAGAACATATTATTAAGGATCAAATGGCTTTTTATATCGTTGAAAATTCTTTGATTCACTCATCTCAGTCCGGTTTTCGTTGTGGCTATAACACAAATTCTGGTCTGGTCTGACTGATTCTGTGCGAAAACTTGTTGATAACGGTAAAAATGTAGTTTTGCTCTCATAAGATTTATCTAAAGCTTTTGATAGAGTAATTCATTCAAAGCTTATAGAAAAATTATTTCACCACTTCGATTTTTCAGCCCAAGCTTGTAAGCTTATATATTCCTACCTTAGTTTAAGAAAACAGTTTGTTTCTATTGGGAACTCTTCTTCTTCAACATTGCCAATTACTAGCGGAGTTCCTCAAGGGTTCGTAATTGGACCTTTGTTATTTATGATTTATTTAAATGATCTCTTAAGAATCGTACATGATTTATCCGTTCAGCCATATGTTTATGCTGATGATGTACAGTTTCTATGCTATGCTGATGCACAGTTCTTAGATTTCTTGGAAGGTTGTGTTAATTTTGTTATTCAAGAAGTTTTGTCATGGACATCTAACAATGGTTTTTGTGTTAATGCTAGAAAAACGAAGTTGATGGGATTTGGATCTTTGACTAATAATTTATCTGTAACGCTTAATGGTATACCTTTTGTAGATAGGATGAAATGTCTTGGAGTTGTTATAGGTAATGATCTAAGTTTTTCTTCACATATGAATTACATTTCATCTAAGATTTCGTTTTTTTAAGAAGGTTGTACACGCTTGATCTATATCTGCCACTTCGTATTAAAATTAAAGTTGCAAATGCTTTGTTAATGCCACATATACTGTACTGTGCTGAGGTGATTTCTGGAACCACAGCTGGTGCATTTAGTAGATTTACTAAAATTTTTAACAGAATAATACGTTATATTTTCGGATTGAAACTTCGTAATAATGTTACACCATACGTTAAAAAATTTCTTGGTTGCGATTTCGAGAACTTTATTGGTATGAGAACATTGATATATTTTTACAAGTTAATCATAACAGGCTTTCCTAACTATATTGTACAAAATTTCCATTTCTCGCATTCTATAAGAAATCCTCAAATAATATTCCCCCGCATTCATACTGGCTTTTTTGATAGCTCATTTAACGTAAGATTAATACGATTGTGGAATGCTTTACCCAGAGACTTAAAGTGTTTTTCATATTCGCCTCAGGTCTTTAGGCGAAAGCTTGAAGAACATGCCAGGACTCGTGGCTTAATTTAATCTTTTTCCCTTTTTATTTATTTATTTTTTTGTAACGATTAAACTGAATCCACTAATTATTTGTTTATTGAAATAATAATTTAAGCATTATCTGTATTTTTTCTTAAAATTTTAGTTATATATTGAATTATTTTTATCTTTAAGGTATATTTTATATATATATATTTTTTTATGTTGTTGTTACTGTAGTAGCCTTAATTAACTGTATATGGCCTTAAGGGCTCGGTTAAATAAAATGAAGAAATAAAAAAAAAAAAAAAAATATTTGAATAAAGTCCCATCAAAAGTAGTAAAAATAGATTCTTTAAATATAAATATTTGTCAATTTAAGACATGATAAATGGACATCCTACCGAACGGTTTGAAAATGATCCAAATCGGTACAGCGCTTAAATAGTTATGATTGTATACGTGGAAGTATCTCTTAATATAAAAAATTTTGTCACCAGACGTTTAGAGGTGAAACATATTTTTATTCACCTAATTTTTGTTAAACTTAAATTTGTTTTCACTTCTCTAATGTTGATTAAAATTCTTATTTTTCAATTTCATATAAAAAATGTATTTAAATTTTTTTTGTACAAGGCATTTCATAACAGTTAGGTTTGCAAAATTTCTTTGCGGTATCTTTAAGAGTAAAGTGTATTTTAATTACTTATCTTTATTTTGAATAATTAAAAAGCGTCAATAGTATGATAAAAGGCCTCAAAAAGAGCCAAAATGGCAACTTTTTGCAGCTTTAACCTCGGGTTTCTCAAAATTCTTACGCGATGGAAAAATTTAGATTCCGGATTTAGAGTCAGGGCATCAAAGAGTATATAAATCACATATCAGCATTCAAACCAAGGAAGCTTGACGAGGTCTTTTATTACACATGTAATAACTTATAAATTCAGTTAGTAGAACGATGTTTACATTTGATTTCTGAATATTTTGGGTGTTGCTACTAAAATTTAGTAAAATTAACCGAACTTTGTTGTGAAAACTAATGTTGTGTTGTACCAACAGACGGAAATTCGTTATAACCGAATTTGAGTCGTAGTAACCGAAATTCGGTTGGAAAATATCTTAATATTTCTCTGTGTGTAATATTTATTTATTAAAGTACTAAAAAACAACGTAATAATTATTTAAAGTTCTAAACCAACGAACATAGAGACAAAAGAAGAACCAATGTACTCAATATGTCAACTGGTTTTAAGAGAAACATTTTTTAGAGGGTTTTAAATGCAAATTTTGGTAAGTTATACAAAACTTATGCAGAGAATACATCAAGCAATACAAATTAACTTTAAAATTTAATTAATCAAAAGTCCCACTGTTAACACTGTTGAAACACACATCCCTTAAAAGGCTCTATGAAACAAGACCCCAATGAAACAAGTCCCCAAACCAAAAATGAAATAAGACCCCAAAAATTTCTTATAAAAAAAATTGGGGTCTTATTTCATTTTTTGGGCCTTTATTTAATTTTTTTTTTGGGACTTCATTTCATAATGAAATAAGGCCCCAATATGAGAAATGAAATAAGTCCCCAAATAATATTTTGGGGTGTTATTTCATTTTCTTAAAAATCAAAATTTTTAAGTAATATAAGCAAATAACCGTTGTAATTACTGCATGAATTATCAAGTTATTAATGTAAGTAGTTATTTGCTATTAGTAAGTGAGATTATACCGTGTAGTAATTTTGAAGTTTCTTTTATGTCGCACGCAGAAAAAAACTTTATTTCGCGAAGCCGCGTTCTACGGAGGAAAAAAACCCCTAAGAGCTGCCGAAGGCCGCTACCCAGAAGAACTTGTTTTTCAAATCAGATGTCGAATCCGTTGAAATCTTATATTTTTAAGACATCAAATAATTTGTAAAAAAAAGTTTTTCTGTGTGGCGGCCTTCGGCCGCTCTTAAGGGTTTTTTTTTCTCCGTAGAACGCGGCAGGCGGCTTCGCGAAATAAAGTTTTTTCTGCGTGCGATTGTACGATTTTTTTTTCAGCCTTTTTACTATGTATTAATTAGGAATAAAGAAATATTTTAAAGTAATATATAATTTTGTTTTTTTTTTTTAATTGGGGGCCTTATTTCATTTTCGAAATGGGGCTTTACTGCATTATGAAACAAAAGCCTCAAAATTGCGGTGTTATTTCATTTTATTTTGGGGTTTCGTTTCATTTGGTTGGGGGTTTATTTCATTTTTTTTTTTGGGGTATTGCTTCATAATGAAATAAAGCCCCAAAAAATGGGGCGTTATTTCATTTTTGGTTTGGGGACTTATTTCATTGGGGTCTTGTTTCATAGAGCCCCCTTAAAACATGCGTAATGGATTAACAATTTTCAATTTTAAAAATTAAATAGTCGCTTAGTTCCACTATAGGTAATATACTTTCTACCACTGATCCTGTTTTGTGGTTAACAAAATAGTTGTTTTGAACAATCTGTACTTAATAGTATTAAAATAAAAAGTACGGATCTCTAAAACATTTAAAAATTTTTTTTAATTTTTTATTTACAAAACTTATTAGATAAAATTGTATCAAATTATATATAATTTGATTATATTTGATATACACATTTTTCGGATTAAACTACATGAGATTAGATACCTTGAGATACCATTAGATCAGCTTATGTATACCATTTTTCGGATCAGATGAGATGTGATGTTTAGTTATATGTGATACTATATATAATCATATATGACTATATAGAAACTTTTTTTGTCGGAAGTTCCATTATATATTAAAACTAATATAAAAAACAAACTGGGTTGGTGCTTTTAAAAGATTTCACAAAATTAATTGAATTTAAGGTATTTGAAAACCACGAAATTTTTTGAATTTCCAACGTAATGTCAACGGTTGGTTGCTGTTATCAATCGGGTGACAGGACAATACTCTCAAGATTGTTAATCATACGTTCTGTCAACGAATAACAATCGTCGCCGACGCTTTGCCAGTACTGCGCAGATTGTGTTTTTCTGCCTGGGAAGTAAAAGTGAAATTATTAAAAAAAAATATATTTTCAAAATAGCAGATACTATCTTGTATCTGTACTAACGATTATAGAGCACATTTGAATGATGCAATTTGGATTTTTAAATAAATAAATAAAATTTCTAATTTTTTGTTCATTAAAATTTAATGGTCAATTGTTGATCTTTAAAAGTTTGGCATTTGATTTGCAGGTGTATTTGGCTTGTTAGAGCCATTTTTTCTATTATGTGCTATATGTATATTTTTTTGTTTGCTATGTAAACATTCTTGTGTGATGAATGTCAATCGAATGTATCGTAAAGTAAAATTCAAAATGAACTAACAAGAAAATTAAAAATGTAGGTTTTAATGTAATAAAGTGTATTTCATGCAACGACATGTTTCTATATGCAAGGCTTCTATGATCAAAATAGTTTGTGCAAACTAAACAAAGTATTAATGAAATTGAGAAATAAATTTTATAAAATTTCCACATTTGCAAAAATATTGCGTTTACTATCGAGTAACAAAGTTTTATGCACACACAAAGAGAAAAATTTAGATATTTGCCAACTGAAATGGGGTTACGAATACACAAATTCGGTTATTTCGAATTTCAGAAGGTTGGCCCAACTTAAAAATACGCACGGCAAAGCATTGGCCCAGCGCTTTCGCCGGTGGTATGAGCGTTGGCAGAGCGGTGGATATATGAAGATTTAAGTGCTCTGCCAACCCCAAACAGATAACACCGGACAGGGCTTGGCCGTTCCTTTTTTTAAAACGTTTCCAAAGCACTGGCAATGAGCGCTTTGCCAGTACCAAAACCATAATTTTAAAACGTTGGCAAAGCATTGGTAGAACAACCAATAGAGTGCTTTTTTAATAATATAATAAGTGCTTTGCCAACCCCAAAATGATAACACCGGGCAGGGCTTGGCCGTTTCTTTTTTAAAACGCTTTGCAAAGCACTGACAATAAGCTCTTTGCCAGTACCAAAACCAAAAACGACCAATAAAGTCCTACTTAGTAATTCACTTCAGTAAAGGGTTGTATTATTTCTTATTGAATGATTTTGGTAATTTGAACAGAAATAACAATAGGCTTGCTTTAGCTAAGTTAATTACAAAATAACTGAATATTTTTTTATCAAATTATTTTTGTGATAAGTTTGCACGATTTTTTACTACAATTTTACTAAAGAAAGAAATTTGAAATAAATTTCTTAAGTACAATTTTAGTACAAAAACTATACTTTGTGCTGACTATAATATTCTTAACTTCAAATCATAAATTGCAATTTAGTTTTGAATTTTTCCACTCTTGTTGTGACCAAGGGATGTGCCACTGTTTTTATTAAATTAACGGTTGTAAATTTTGTAAATAAGTACTGGCAATGCACTTTTTGCTAATGTTGGTACTGTGCCAGTGCTTTTTAATTTTTACGGTTGTAAATTTTGTAAATCAAGTACTGGCAAAGCACTTTTTACGAACGTTGGCAGAGCGTTATAAGCCAGAGCTGTGCCAGTGCTCTTATTATTTTTACTGTTGTACATTTTGTTAATTAAGCACTGGCAAAGCACTTTTTACTAACGTTGGCAGAGCGTTGTAAATCAGTGCTTTGCCAGCACTTTATTTGTTGGATCATTGGCAAATAGTGCTCTGACAGTGCTTGATTTTTCAGACCATTGGCAATTTCTGGCTGGGTAGTTTTCACAACAAAGTTCGGTTAATTCAACTGAATTTTAGTTTCAACACCCAACATATTCAGAAATCTAATGTGAATATCGTTGTACTAACTGAATTAATAAGTTGACGCCATTAGTATACACTTTTCAATTCAGTTGGCACTTTATTTCTCTGTGTGTATAAAAAAATAATAATATTATTATTTTTAAGCTTTTCCATTTTAGCTGACTATACGTCCATGTCGAATTTGACAAACTTAACAAGTTCTTTTTTGTGTTATGTGAAATTATGTTTTCAGTTTGTTTTGTTTTGTTTAATATACTATAAAGAAAATCAATTTCGCTTTCATGAAAATGTATTTAAATACACACGTATTTGAAATTTTAATGCTAATGCTTTGTTTTTTGTACTTCACTATCACTTTGTCAAAAGTGTTTTGAATTATTAATAGCCATGTAGTGTACTGTATACTAAGTATGGTAAATTTTGTATTCTAATGGTAACGACGCTGGTCGCACAAAACAAAAACATTACGTCAAATGTCAACAGATGTGTAATTAAGGAAGCGGAAATGCTGATAGAAAAGTAATACATTTTTAAAAACATATTTAAATACCGGTTTTCATTTTTGGTTTAAATATAAATTCTTATAGAACTTGTTAAGTTAACTTTAACGACTATCACTACTCGTTATAGGAAAGTCGCTTTTTACTTTTATATGACATGGCGTTGGCATATGAGAGAGAAATTATTCTCTTAGGACATGTCCTCAGAAAAGTTTTGCAGTTTCCTGCTTCGTGTCAGTTTTTTTTATGTAGTAAACTATAGTAGTTATTTTAACTTAAACTGCTGTTGCTAAAGCATTCTCTCAAAAAAGTTTGACAGTAGAATCTACTGAAAATGATAGTTAGAACAACCCGATGAAAAAAGTTTCTATATACTCATATACAATTTGATATCATTAAATGTGCTTATATGTGTGGCAATATGTTATACTTAGTTTATGAACATTTTTTATGATATATCATTGTATCGTATGTTATATATTAGCAATACTTTATCATTGTATCGTATGTTATATATTAGCATATATTAGCATATCTTGTATATCTTATCATATTAAATATATATAGATCTATATATGACCATATATTCTACCATATATGATAATATGTAAATGTATATGTTACAATTAATCAAAAACAATTCTATCACTTTTATATAAAATTATATATGGCAAAACATATCATTATATATAATATATAAATATATATAGTAAAATTTAATGAAAAAAATTCTATAACTTCTATATATTTTGTTTAGCACCGTTTATAATCAAAATTTACTGCAAAAAAACATTTAAAACTACGGTTTTTTGTTTTGTAATGATTATTAATATTTTTTTAATTAAAGTACTCAAAAACAATGTTATAATTATTAGGTTTTGAACTAAAGGACATACAGACTAAAGAAGAAGCATGGTACTCAACATCTGTTAAATTGTATATGCCAACTGGTTTTAAGAGGGTTTTAATGCATTTTTATTGTGTGTTAATTATATAAAACTTATGAAGAGAATACATTTAAATAAAAAAATGTAATTAAAATCGCTTAAAAGAATGTACATTAATTAATTAAAAGTACCACTGTTAACAGATTTTTTTTGAAACTCTCTCAAAACCAGTTCAGGTTTTCAGAAGAGTTCGTTGGAAACGGCTTGTTTAAGAAAATGAAACATACAACCCTTAAAACATGGGTAATTGATTCTAAATTTTTAATTTAAGAAATTAAATATTTGCTTAGTTCCACTATAGGCAATATACTTTCTACCACTGATCCGGTTTTGTGGTTAACAAACTAGTTGTTTTGAACAATCAAAATTTCTGAATTACTAAATAGGGAGATTTATCATTCACAACAAAATATCGTATCGACCCACAATACCGATCATATAGTTATTATTTTTAATTCTTTTGTTTAGCAAGTATGTGTATTACGGTAATAACTTTTTGCATTTTTTGCAAATATCAAATCTCCCCAGACAAAATCGTGTAGGGCATGGACAAATATTAAGAACTTCGTTTTTAGTTTTTCGCTATCGTTAAAAAAGGTTACGCACCAAACGCGTTTAAGTTTTGAATCAAACAAAGTTAAAAAAAACTTTTTTTGATGCCTCAACGTCTGACCATCACATCTATATAATTAAGGCATGCTGATTTCAATATAATAGTTTTCTTCCAAATTTGCTTTTAATTTCCGCTATTTTTTTGCAGTTTTTTATATAAAAAAATCTGTTTTCACATATTAATATATTAAAGGCATTTTAGAAATCGCTGTCGGTGCGTAAGGTTTTTTTACCAAATTGAACTGAAATAGTTTTTTTTTTATCATTAATACAATATTTGCCATTAGAAAACCCCTGGGGAGAATGTTGTCCAAAAAAAGTTATCACCCTAATGTGTATAGTTTGCTGTTTATTTCTGCTCTTGAAAAAATCTGTAATTCTTTTACTTGAAAATTTTGCAAACAAAAAATTTGATTTTCTTCTTCGGTAAATGTTATTTTTTTTTGTTTTTGTTATACCTAGCGTGTTAAATTTATTATATTTTTCAACTTCAGGTTCATAAAAAGCATACATTTTTAGATTTAACGAGAGACCCTTAAGAACTGTTAAAGGTTAAGTTTAGTTAAAAAAAAATCACTTAACTAATGCTGTCTTATTACTATGGTACATACACATATATACTCCTAAAGATGTATTACTAAAGATTCCTTATTAAAATTTATTATTTGATTTTTATTAAAAAAAAAAAAATCAACTTTAACAACTCAAATTGTTTTTTAATTTTAAAAACAAATATAAAATTAATTTCTTAAGTGCTACTATAAAATAACTATTACTTTATAAATCACCTTTAAAACCTACGATTTTTAACGGTGATTTTTCCTAAATTTAAATGCAAATTCTGAAATTCAATTGGGGTTTTCTGAATTTCAAATGAAATTTCAAAGTTTCAATTGAGTTACAAAAGGTGTAGATAAATCACTAATCAAGAGATCCAGGCTAATAAGAAATTATTCGGCGTAAAACTTATCAGTTTAAGGGCACTTTTATAACATTAAAATTAAAAATTCTGAATTTTTCAAATTATAACATCAGAAATAGGCATATATACCTGATCAAACCTTGAGTTTTATGTGGGTTGTGGATTAGAATGAGGCTGAAGATGACCTAATCGCTTAGGTCTAAAGTGCGGCACTCCCTCTAGCGCTGATCTCCACAAGATTTTTTTCCATCTTCTCTTACATTTATTAACAGTTAGTGTTTTCTATTTGTAATAGTGACATTTAATTATAATCTCAAACCTGACAATTCAAAATGAAAAAAATGTTTTTTATAAAGCTTTAATACATTTAACCTGTATTATGATTAAAAGCGGTTTCCATTATTTTTTTTGTAAATTTATCCAATAATATCAATGATTTGGTAATACCGATACCGAATAAAATGTAGGTACCAAAACCGAAATAAATAATGAATCTTCACTAAACCCGTTATTCGATTGCCAACCTTAGTTAAGGGGGGACATGACATTGGCCGTTTTTTGAAATCGACTTTTTTTATAATTTTGTATTTTAGTAAATATTCTTAAGATTCTAAGAAAAAAAATTTCATGGAAAAATTCCGACGGGTTCAAAAGTTACAGCCGGATTAGTGAGAGCGCATTTTTAATTTTGGCGCTACCTACGTACGGCAGCTGGTATATACTTGTTTTTTTGTTCCCAAACTTTGAACGCGTTTATCTCGAATCCATGTTTTTCGTACTGGTTGCGGCACTAGCGGGTTCATTTTTTGACGAATTTTTTTTTTTTTTTTGTATTTTTTTAAACTTGTTTCGCTATCGTATGACACGAGTTTTTTTTAAATTTTTTTTCGATTTTTTATGAATTTTTAGTCAATATTTTTTTTCGAAAAAACACACTTTTAAATTTGGAACATCACCAAAAATTGAAAAAAAATTTAAAAAAAAGCGCTGCAACCACGAGGCCCCGCTTTTTTCTCTGCCGCCAGTTTGGAGCTCTATAAAACCATGTTGGAGTGAAAAATATATTTTTTTGAATTGTTTTTCTTGTAATTTGTTCAATTCTCTACAATAATAAAATTTTGGAAAAAAAAATAAATAAACTATTGTCATTCTTTTACTACATTTGTGGTTAATTTTGACTACAATTGTGGATCAACAGTAAAAAGAAATGACAATGTGAAATGTGAGCCGTTCTTCAAGTAAAATTTAATTTGTTTTTAACTACACAGAAAAAATTATGGGAAAAAAATAACTAATTAATCGATTGTTTGAATATCAATGGCGATTTAAACAATTTTTTTAATTATTTTCAATTTATAACGAGCTTTCAACCTCCGTATATTTACAAAAATAAAGCAAATCAAACATATTAGCTAGGTTGATACTAGTATTTCGATCTGGCTAAAGATCTCATCAGAACCCGAAGTTTTAGAAAAGCTAGAGCCTATATAATAGGCAGAACTTTAACAAAAAACCTATTAATAATAAATTTTGCTCCATTCTTGTCTTCTTAGTAATCAACCACGTGGTTAGGTCCTTTCCTAACAAGCATCATGACGTTACTAAACTTTGAAGACCAAAAATGTTCTATTTATATAAAAAATTTTTAGTGTGTACTCTGGCTCAAGTAATATTTTTTTACAGTTATATTAGTTTTTTGTTTTTATATACATCGAGATTATTTTTATTTGATTCAATTAAAAAATTTATTGAATTTTCTAATATATCCATACAGTGTTGACAACATGTAAACAAAATTTTAAAAAATTTGGCAAACTATTTTTTTTATTTTATTTAGATTAAATAATCAAACAAAGGTTTAATTATATCAATATATTATTTCATTTGTAAATAAAAAGAAAAAAAAATCGCAAATGATTTACTTTTAATAAGTTGAATAGTTTACCGATTTCAAATACACGCAAAATCGTAGTTATTTCACTAGAGTTTGCAACACTCTTTTTGTTGAGAGATTCGTGAACTTAAAACTTAATTTAGTTTCTTAAACTTAATTTAGTTTCGTGTTTTATCTGTGGTAATAAAAGTGCACATGTGGATTTAAGTAAACCTTATCGAAAAAGGACAATTAAACTATTATTTTTGTAAATAATTAAATTTTCACTAATTATAAGTGTCATTAAACTATCATTTTAAAGTTGTGTGTGATTTTTTTAAGAAAGCAATTCAATTACAAGAAAAAGTTCAAGACAAGACAAGCAAAACAAAAATTTTGTCTTTACTTTTATTTGTTTTCTTATAATAAATTTTTATATTAAAAAGCTTTAATTTTATTATAAATAAAATGTCAATTTAATTTACAAACCTACATTTCTTTTTTTATTTAATGGGAGGCATATAACAAAAATAAAAAAATACGAGTTTTTAATTAAAACTACCATTGTTTTCTTCTCAAGTTGCAATTAAAGTTTTAAACAATTTAACTAAACTTTTTAATTGAGGTTGTAAAGAAAAACAATAACTCTTTTAATTGATATTATTATTATTTTAATTGAAAGAGTTTTAATAAACTGTCTGCAATTTTTTTTAGTTAATACTATCATTTCAGTGGTAGGTGCAAAATCAATTAAAATATTAATTGATTCAATAAAATTTTTATTTGAAACCTGTTTTTAGTTTTTTCTGTGTACATTTACAGTGGTATTTACCAACATAATATTCTAAGTGTATTTTTCATGACATAGACCGATATGCCATTTTATTTTTTATATTTGTAAAAAATTCTGAAAGTTGTGGGCCTAGTTTTCTTAACTTTATAAAAACGAAAAAAAAATTCTTTAAAAATAAAACACCGCAAATATAGTATACAGTATAGCAGTGAATTATTTTTTTAATTTAATTTAAAATTAATAATATTAACTAACGTTTATTTTTAATTTTGATAAAGCACATTCTGAAACTGTTGATTTTGTATTTATTTTGTGTGTTAAGATGATTTTTCCTAAACTTATTTTTTTTTGTAAAAACTAATGAAATTAAAATTTTGAAATTATTCGAGTTACTCGAGTAATTTAAAAAACTTAATCGATTAAGTTCAAAACCTTAAAATCGAGTTGCTACGTTTCCACTGAACGTGTTTTGGACGTGTTTTGAAACAAAACATGTTTTGTACATGTTTCCCATACATTTTATTTCATCAAAACACGTAAGTGGAAGCGCAGTATTACTCCAACAAAAGAAAACCCGAGTAATGTGAATACCCTAGCTAGAACATACACAAACGGTTATTCATGTCATACAAAAAGAAAATTTGAAAATATTTTGGAACAAAGTGTCGAAAGTTTTTAAAATTCTTCATATACAATAGTGTAACGCAACATTGTTAATTTTGTAAAACAAATTATTAATATCATAAAGATAATTCTCTCAGTCGAATGTAGAATAGATAAGATTGAGAACTAATTCCTACACTAAATGATATCAATTAAATATTAATTTTTTGAAAATGATCTCAATTATTTTATAATTCAAACTCGTATCAATACAAATTCCTCTAAAACAAAAATTACATGCCCGAGTAAAAAAAGTTATATAGAAAATTATATAACTTTACATAGACAATTATGATTATAAATTTCCAAGTGTGGTACTATATTTGTGTTGATAAAATTATGTATAACTTTCAGTTATTTAAAGATTACAAGTATGCCGTCATATATAAATAAATATGAATATGTATTCCCATACATATTTATATGTACCATATGTCGTTAGATATGCTCGGAAGTTTTTAACACAGTATCATATATAAATTTTTAATTATGGAAAATCATATAAAATTTTATATAGCACCATGTTAAAATTATTTTTTAACTTCATTTATATATAAATAATTAACAGGACAGCGACTTTTATGCACTAAAAAATCGAAAATATGCTCTTAAAATATTCAGTAAAAATACTTAAATATGAGCTAAAATTATTCACTTAAATAAAAATATGCACTAAAAACACTAAAATATGCACAAAAAATCCAAAAATATGCACTTAATTTTTGGACTTAAAAAATCAATGTTTTGCTCGAGAGCGTTGTTTTAAAAATGATTTTTTTTTTTAATTTAACCAATATTCAGGGGATGCCCCCTACTCTTGCAGTGCATTGTATTGATCAGGAAAATAGGGTATGGGAAGGAGGAAAGAGGGACTAGTGTTTGTGGATATTTGATTTAAATGTTTCTAAATTGTAAGTAACAGGAAAGACTTCTGCGGGAAGTTTGTTCCACATACGTTCGACTAAAAAACGAATTTTCTCTGTTTCTTTTCTTTATTTTTAATTAAATCGTTTTTTTTTACCAAATATGCAAAAATAAGCAATTAAAGTGACAATATGCAAAATATGCAACAAAAAATGTCACAATATGCATTTATAGCAAAATATGCATTTATAACAAAATAGGCAATAACAAACCGATGCCAATTTGTTGAAAAGTCTTTGATTCGGAAAAGCATTTGGTCAAAATCGATTTCGGGCTACTGACTACAAACATGCATATGCATAAAAGTCGCTGCCCTGATAATCAAGAATATTTAGATTTAAAAAATATATATATACATATATATATATAATTTAGTATAGTCCCATGTAAAAAAATCTAAGTTTTTCATATATATTTCAGTATGACTACAAGAACTTAATTTGTTTAAAAATTTTGAACTTACAGGCCTATTCCTATTTGTGACTCGTTATGACTGTCATAAGACCATTTTTAAGTTTAAAAGTCTTAACTTTCTATACAAAACAACAATAAAAAATGTAAAAGGTCTTTATTTTTTGTATTTTTTAAACAAACTTTTAAATAAATAAATTTTTTTGTGACTCTTGCAACAATAAACACATGGGGACTAGAGTCACAAACTTTTTCGTAAGAATATGCCCCTTAATGGTGTTATGATACTACACTAGAAGTTCTAAAAGTGTCACCTATTTTTTAAACAATATATATCAAACAATAAACAATATATGATCAATTTTTTCATATATGTATGCTTGTATTTTTTTGTTGTACTTTTTTTAAAAGACTTTTAGAATTTTAAATTCTATTCCTTTTTTAATTTTTAAGGCAATGTGACAATTAAAATACTACATGAATCAATTTTTCAGATCAGGCGGTGAAAAATTTAAGATAAATTACGTTTTTTTCTTGAATTTTCTCATATTTTTTTTGGATGGATTCTTACGATTTTGAACAACACCTGTTTTAGTAGTTCGTTATTTTTAGGTATTTTTTAAATTTAAAATCCGATATTATTATTGCCATTAATTATAATATTAGCGATATAATTTTCGATGTTGGTTTTAGTCTGGCGTAGGGCGAATTTGCTATCGTTATTCCAGGTAACTGCGATATCGAAAACGGTTTCATAATTTTATGAAAAAGCGATATATATATGGGAAAGGTACATTTAGGGACACAAGTAATTTCCTTACGAGATTAACTAATGATTCCTTAGGACGGGGCAGGCAAAATTATGTCACGCCATCGGATTTTTAGTGGCACTAGAGGTTTTTTGGAATTAAAAAAATCTTATGTAAATTAGGTGACTAGTGAAAACATTTATCTGAAGTACAAAAATGTGCACTTTAAACACAAAAAAAATGAATTTTAAAAAATCTATGAACATAACTAGTAGCATCATTTCGTTTGGAACAAGTAATTTTATTTATTACTTGTTTTACATCTAGTGGACCGAAATTACTAAACTCGGATCTAATTATATTCAGATGTATCAGTTTACATACAACCATATACAATTAGATCAGCTCAAAATCCGGATGAAAACATATCTGGTTTTTATATAATTATATCTATTTGTATCAGTTTAGATATTAACTGATACAATTATATACATAACTGATACAATCTAATATAATTATATCGGGCCATAATTCGGATAAAATTGTACTGGTCATTTATCTAATTACATCAGACTAGACCGAAACCCATACAAATAGGTACGATTATATGCGCACAGAGAAAAAAGTGTCAAGCGAAGTGAAAAGTGTATTTTGATTGTAACGACCAAGAAATTCGGTTAGTACAACCATATTGAAACTTGGTTTCTAAATATTTCAGGTGTCGCAACTAAAATTCAATTGTGTTAACCGAACTTTGTATTGAAAACCAATATTTGGTTGTAGAAACCGATTTTTGTCATAGTAGCTGAATTTGAGTAGTAGTAAACGAATTTCAGTTGCCAAATGGCAAAATTTTTCTCTGTGTGTGGACCCATATTTCGGACGAAATTTAATTACATATGGCGTCATATAGAAATAGATATGACTACATAAAGCTCCATATCAATTTTTTGTAATCGGGTTGTTAAATGTTTACAATTTTCTTTTTTTTTTTTTTAACAAAAAGACAAACAATAAATAAACATTTTTCACATTTTAAAGAAAACAGAAAGGCACGAAGAGATGTTGATTGAAATATTGTACATATTTATGTCTTTTAAATTTCATCCATTCATTGCGATGGCGATGATGGTGATTCCTTGCTCTAATAATAAACATTATGACTGAGAGTGTAGCGGTAAAATGGAAATTATTCGGAAAACTTTTTTTTTTTTTCAAAAGGTGTAATAAGAAATGTCTTAAAAAAATCGAAAAAGACAAATTAGTCGTTCAGTTAAATTTAGATTGATTAGTAAATCACAAAAAAAAAAAAAAACAAACAGAATTTAAATTTTACGTGAGTAAATAACAAAAAAAGATGTCACTTAACTCTAGCGTTTGTAATTTTTACCCCCTGGTCTGATGTAACTTAAACACAAAACTTTAACTTCATTTTGTATAACTTTATCATTCAAACACAATTCCAATAAATATAGTATTTTTTGCTTATTTAAAAAAAAAATATAAATAATTTATACGAACCTCGTCCAATAATGTGCTATGCATTTTTGTTTAATTTATTTAATTCGTATTTATTTAATTCACTTTAATATATATTTTTTTTTTAATTTAATAAATTTATTTCTTGTTCGTTCCTTACAATTGTGTTGTGTTTCACGTTTAGTTTTAAACTGAACTGATTTAAATTTGGAAAATATGAAAAAAAGTTCTCCCTCGCATTGCTCTGAAGAATAAAATAAATTTAAATACAAAATCTAAACACATTCGGTTAACACATGCTCAATTCTATAGACATGTAGGTAGAACAAAATAACAATATCAGCATTTTTAAAATGTATAATACCCAGACATGGGACTTTTTAGTTCGGTGAACTAATTTATAATAATATCAATTAAATGTTTAATTGAAAATTAATTTAGTACACACAGTGCATATTGGGTTGAATCTAGACTTGGGCAATCTAGTTCGTTTGAGTGGGCGCTCTTTCTAGTTCGATTGATCTGAATGAACTAGGTCACTCTTCTAGTTCAATCGATCTTTGATAATTTCGGTTAATCGTTCAATTGTTTGCTAATTTTTTAACATTAAAAAAAATTTAGCTGGCAACATTGAACAATAAAAAAAAATTAAACTCAAACATATAGGAAAGAATTATTACTCAAATAACAAAAAGACCGAAATACCTAAAAGAGCTGAACGACCTAGTTCAATTGAACTAGGTAGTTCACGAACTACACAACTCCAGTTGAATCGTGGGTAACTGAAGGTGGAATTAGTCTTGCCGTTCCGTGCCGTAACGAATCAGCTGTTTTGTTTGTTTTTAAAAAAATCATGTAGCATAAGCCATGAACGAAATGGCTGATTCGTTACGGCACGTAATGGTAAGACTAATTGAGCATTTACGCTTAACTAGGGGAAGCTCTAAAAGTATGATGTTAGATTTTTTTTTTGTTATATTTTTTGAAATATTTCAACAAAAATTATATCAAACTTGTAAAAAAGACTAAGTACGGTCTTGTTTACTCTCTCTTTACATCTTGTTTTTAAACAAAACAAAACAGTGTGAAAATAAAAAGGATAAAAAAAGCGTGTATTGTATATCTACCAAAGGTAGAGCTTGCACATAGCAAACAAGTTTTCAATTTATTTTTGATCAATGGTGATAATCTTTGACTTCGAGCTCATATATTAGTTCTCATTTAGTGGGAAAACTAGGTTATATGAATGTTTGATGTTTTGCATGGGATTGTCACTTCTTTCAAAACTTGTTCTGATGATGGGAACCTAGAAAATTCCCGAAGCAGATCTATCAACACATTCCTGAAAGTGGTCAATTATTAAATTCGAAAACAAAAACTCTATAGATTATTTATTAGGACAATATCCTAATAAAGAAATATAGAGTATGACCTCGATCTTGCATAATTTTCATTGCACAATTAAAGGTCGAAAAAAAACATAATTTTTATTTTTAATAAAAATTATATCAAACTTGTATAAAAACAAAGTACAGTCTAGTTTACTCTCCCTGTTTTTGTTTATAAACGAATAAAAATGTTAGTGTTTATTTAGTAGAGGTGTAAGTGGACGCTGATATATTACTTTTACTTTTAGGTGGGGTCGAAAGTGGTAAAAAATACAAACGAAAGTTACAAACTAAAAAACAAATGACAACATAGATATTTAAATGCAATTAGAAAAAGTAGAGCATACGGCCATTAAAATAAGCCACCAACCATTAAAATCGGCCTTCTAGTTTATAAAATACATCAATTTAAATATCGACATGTCGGAACATTTTTCATGCACACAGAAAAAATGTATACCATTTGCCAACTAAAAATCTTTTGCTATGACTAAAAATGGTTAAGTAAAACTGAATAATAGGTTCGCTATAAAATTCGGTCAAAGCACCTGGTTTTTAGTTGCAACACCTAAAATATTCAGAAATCGCATTTAAATATGGTTGTTCTAACCACATTTATTGATGTAGACACCAAAATAACGTTTTCAGTTCGGTTGGCATTTTATTTTTCTGTGTGTGTTTTATTTTAATTTTTAAAAACTTATAACTTCTTTAAAAAAATTTATAACTTCTTTAAAATTTTTTCCAACAAAATGGTCAATTATTTTTGAAATAAGAATACGTCTGACAAATTTCAAAGCAAACAAAAATCGTGATGTCAAAAATCGTTCGGTTTGACATGGAACGACTCATATCTGAGATTGAAAACATAACACTACAAAATTAAATAAAACCTAAAAGTTTTCAATTTATCTGTGAAATGTTAAATGCACTAAATAATAAGGATATTTATAACTTAAAAAGATTTAATTTATATTTTTTCGAAAATTTATATTTAGCTGGACAAATTTTATTTTAGCTGGACACTGGACAAGCATAAAATAGCTGGAAATCCAGCGGCATCCAGCCGTCTGGCAACCGTAACCAAGACACTAATGGACAGTAATGCTAAAGCGTTCATCACTAACAAATATTTTTTTAAATTTTAAAAAATACCATGTTTTTAAATATTCGCCTGCGAACTTTTGTCACGAAAAGTTGATCTTTGAAATCTTGAAAAGTTAATCATGTGACATATCATTTTAAAGGTAATTTGATCGTCTTTAATTAAAGACCTCATTGATTCACGTACCATCAATACTTTTCCATATATGCTTAGCATTTTTTTCGATTTTTTAAAATTTTAATAAGCCATATTTTGCGAACCAAGAGGTTTTCTGAGTCAAAAGTTGGTGTCAAGTTGCGTAAAAGACAATATTTGTACCAAATTTGAAGTGGTGAGGTCCAAAATTCAATATTTTTCAGTTGGTTATTAATTAAACAAGCCAAATCCATTAAATGTATGTGGGCGTTGCGGTGTAATAGTTAGCGGTAACATCAATTTATAAAAATTAATATGTATGAGCTTTCTATCCCTCATACGTATAACAACGTCCACCTTCGTTGTTCCCATAGCACTTAACCCCACCGAAGTAAAATAATAAATAATGGCTATGAACCAAAAAGCTTCAAAAAGTTCGCCAACTCTCCATCAAGTGGCAAACAAAAACTGTTCTAAGACTGATCATCTCGGGAAATTACAGTGTTGCCATGTTTAAAGTCCTCCATTTCTCGCCTCATTTCCAAAGAAAACAACACATTAATACATATGAACACCCAGAAAAAGGATTGGTTCGAATTGAGTCGAACCAGCTTTAAATGTTTTAAAAAAATTGTCGATAATTAAAAGTGGTTACTGCAAATTCGGTATTCGCAATAAATAAATAAATAAGGGTTTTGGTAGACCCAACCGAATTGCGGATTGCATTGATTATAGATTGGTATTGGTAAACGAATTTGAGACAATGTTTGTTTTCCTAACAAAATACTTAAATTTTTATAAGTGTTTGTGGTGTAGTGGGTAGAGAGTTTGCCTTGTACTCCAAACTTCCGAGTTCAAATCTCGGAAAAGACAAAAAAATTATTTTTAATATTTTTTTTTAAAAAAGGTCCAAGAATTGGGACAGTTATTAAGTTAGATATAGTTGGGTTCAGTTTTGTAGATTTTAAGAAAGTATATTTGTATTAACAAAAAAAAAAAAAGCCGAGACAATGCGCAAAGAACGAAGCCGACATTAAATTGTCGCCGGCTAATCAAAAATATACTCGGCGGCGGCTGAAAGTCAACTAAAGCCGAACAATTTTCGGCGGAGGCGACTAAAAATCGACTAAGCCGATGGGTAAAAAATGTATTATAATTTAATTCACTTATTTATTTGTAATCTAAGCAAATTTTACAAAATTTCATGTTTTCCAATATGTGTCTATGTTTTATGTATAGACTACCAAAATGCTTCCAACATTCCGATAAACCCGTTAGGTTTACTTGAACCTTTGCCATTTTTTTATATCATCTTTTCATTTAAACAAGTCTTCATGATATGTTATATCGGCAGATTTTGAAATAAATGTATTTACATCAGTAGAAGCATCTGAGTTGAATCAGAGTCAGATGAAATTGTTGGATTAGCTTGTGTAGTATAAAAAAAGTTTTTTATAGTTTTTTGAGCCAGTGTAAGATTTGGAAAATTTACTTTTTTTTTTCTAGTGAAGCGCAATATAACGGCACATTTTGCAAACGATAGAGAATTCATAATGAAAACCTATGGTTGCCAGATTGGCGGGTACTAAAAGCCTGATGAAGGCGGAGGATTCTTAAAATAATATGATTTTTTAGTTAAAATTAATTTAGATAAAAAAATATCGGCTAAGCTGATATAGTCGGCTAATATTTTGCAGCCGAAATTAGCCGCTTAGGTCGGCGGCGGCTCGAGTATCTGAAAAGTGATCGTTGGCGGCTTAGCCGCCGATATTAGCCGATCGGCTTCGTTCTCTGACAATGCGTAGCCCTTTTTTGTTATTTTCGTTTTTGGGTAAAAAGTCTGGTTGTCATTTATTGATCAAAACCGGTAATTATTGCATTTGTTGTGTCCAAATATTGTCTTTTTCTACATTTTTGGTATTTTTGTTATTGTTATTGTTTTTGTTGATGCATTGTGGTTTTTTCTAGAGATGGGCGCGTGGGTGATTTTGATCACTTAAGCTCACGTACACAAAATTATGTCACGCACAATTTACAGTAGGTTAAAAATATTATTAATACATTTAGCAAATTCAAGTGATTAAATTGCATTTTAATCACGATCACAAATTATTAACTCACGCTCACTAATTTATGCTAACGCACTATAAATATTTCTGATGAAGATTATGATAATGAAGATGCTGATAAAAAAGATGACGATAATAGCGATGAAGATAGTGATGATGATAATGATGTTGAAGATTATGATAATGAAGATATAATGAAGATTATGATAATTGGGATATTTATGATGAATTTGATAATGCAGAATAACACAAATTATTTTAATATTTTTTATTATTTTTTATTCCATTTATTTTTTTCTAAAATGTTGTGTTTTTATCTTTTTATGTATTTACTATTATTCATCAATAAAAAATTATAATATTCTCTTACTTGACTTCTTTATGATAAATTTTTGCATTTATGGGATTTAGCGAAAAACAAAAATTGGATTTTAAGTTAAATTTATACTAATATAAATAAATATAACATATCAATTCTTTGATTTTTTTAATAACACATTAAGTACGCTCTAATTTCCAATTTTATTTATTAATTTATCGCTTTTCGTTCTAAAGTAACATTGACAATTGTGAACTAAGATATTTTTTCAGAAAAACAATAAAAACACACCTAACAGGTTAAATAAAAATTTTTATACATTTTTTTTTCTAAAATGTTATGTTTTTATATAAGTATTATTATTCATCAATAAAAAAATATAATATTCTCGTACGTGACTTCTTTCATATAAATTTGTACATTTATGGAATTTAGTGAAAAACAAAAATTGGACTTAAAGTTAAATTTATAGTATTATAATTACATATTATATATATATTCTTTACATTTTTTTAACAACACATTAATTACACTCTAATTTCCAATTTTATTTATTAATTTATCGCTTTTCATTCGAAAGTTACAGGCAAAATTGTCAACTAAGATCTTTATTTCCGAAAAACAAAAATGTGAATAACAGGTTAAACAAATTCTTTTTCCAATTTTTCTTAAATGCTGTATTTTTACGTATTTATGATAACTCATCAATAAAAAAGTTTTAAGTTTAAAACTACGCTTTCGCAATTCTGTGTATCTTCGAACTTACTGTTCGCAGTTCATCAACATTGGTTAATGAGGTCCAAAATATTACTTTATCAAACTGGGGGAAATGATGATAAAATAAAACAACAAAAGCTACAAATGTAGCTAAATTTCGATTTAAAATATTTAATGACAACAAATTAATAGTGTCCGACCGAACAGTTCGGCCAAAAAACTATATTTTCTCGGTTTTTTGATATCTAGAGGCAATGATGACAAATTTTGGTATTGGAAACATGTTTGTTGAGCCGATTTAATTCGATGTTGTGTATAAAATTTAAGAGAAAAGCCGAAGTTTAGCTATAAAGTTGGACACTACAAATTAACCATGATATTACCAAAAAACACAATTTCCTCGAAACCCTCAAAAATCAACTCGATGCCCTACCCAAGTTTACGGGGGGATATTTTTTTATTTTCATTCTCTAAGATGTATTTAACAATTAAATGAAGTTCAAATCTCATTTTTTTCGATTTTGTCGAAGAAATTTTTTTAAAACTTGAAATTGGAGATTTGAAAAATATCAAAAAATATTGTCCGTTTTCGACATTACTAGTACAGGTTAACGAAATCAGAGATAAAAACATATTTTGAAATAAATCATTAATAATTATGTTAACAGTAATACATTAATAAACCCATTTTCATTTATTTTTATAATTGTCAATTTTCGTTTCTCTATTTTGGTAAATTTTCGTGAAAATTCTGTTTTCTTGTTGTATGGAGGGAGACCCCATGAAGGGCTGACAATGGAGGGAAAGTTTGTTTTAGAGAAATATAGGGGCAACAAAAGTATTGGGGTGATTCCTGAGTAGTAACGAGCGTTTTTTTTTTTCATTTTGACAAAATTTTGTCCTCACGTGCGGCAACCGATCGAGCTCATATTTTTTATTTTACCCCATGAAGGGTTGTTAATGGAGGGTAACTTTGTTTTAGAGAAATATTGAGGTGACTCCTCAGTAGTAACGAGCTTTTTTTTTTCATTTTGCCCCAATTTTGTCATCACTGCGGCAACCGATCGAGCTCATATTTTATATACTACATTAACCTCAGACAAAACTGGTCCACGACTTTGAAACAAATGAGTTTTTAATTTTGCCACACCTTAATACTCGTATTACAAGTTCCAATTCCACTTGTTTCCCGAGTTTGGTGTTCTAATTCGGCTCGTTCCTGCAACCATTCCATATCGTGTAAATACATTTTTTTACATTTGTATTAGTTTCAACTAAAGGTAATGCAATTTCAATTAAAAATTCCCATGTATGATAATACTAATATTCTGAGACTAATGAGTAAAAATATTTCTTGAATACTACGAGTATTTTAACGTATGGACCTCTCAGTATGATATCTCGCATATGTTTGAAAGAAACAAACTCACTATCAGTCGAATATAAGTTGTGTTTATGTTGATAATGTAAAACACATGTTCTATGTTATTTAACATAAGTGTAGGGTTGCCAGGTTTGTTGAGCATAAAATCGTCCAATTTTCCAGAAAAAATCGTCAAAGTCGTCATATTTTTAAAAATCGTCAAAATAAAAAAATATTTGTTATAAGTGTTATAAAGTTTTAATAAAAAAAAAAAATACAATAAATTAATTCACATTTGAAGTGTTATCGTTGAAATAGAATTATAAAATTTTGATTCCAATAACCAAATCAAAAACGCTTTACATTTGATGGCATAGTTTAGTTCAATAAATTTTGAAATTTTTCGGTGCGATATTTCTAAATATAAATTATTTTTATTAAAATATTGTTTATTATGTTCTTAATTTTCAAATGCAAATTGTAAATATCTGAAGTTTCACTTTGGAACACTTTATTTATATTATTAGTCATGCTTTTAAGCAACGGATTTATTTTGTTTAATTTAAAGTTGTATTTATTACATATAAATAAGAATATTAGTGCTCGGGTTCTGTTGGTTTCGAGAAAAAATTTCATGAATTTTTAATTAAAAAAAGTTTATTTTTATCTAAATCTTACGCTAATTAACACAGAAATTAAATTAACCAAACCCCAAAATAACTTTATAAAATAAAGAAATCTGTTTTGAATTTAGTTATATTTATGTCAAGTATTAACATTTTGGCAAAATTTTATTTCAGCAATTATCAAATAAATGATAGATTTCGATAAAAAAAAGAAATTTTTTTTTTAATTTGTAATGAAAATAAATCCAGAAATATATCCGGTATAAGAATGACAAGTAAATATGTTTTGCTGCCATATTAAGCTATTGTCAAAAAAATCATCATTTTGGAAGCAAAAATCGTCCAATCGTCATTTAGTTATTTTGGGTACTAAAAATCGACAAACTAACGATAAGTCGTCAAACCTGGCAACACTGGATATGTGGATTTTTAGTGTTATTCGTTTAGAATATTTGGTGACCAACCTTTGGTTCTAAAATTTGGCGTCCCTGACAGAAAACACTGATATCAAGTTAATTTTTGAACATTTTTTTAAATTTTAAAGAAATTTTTCTGATTTTTTGAAGGGGTACGGGAACTCTGAGATGGATTTTTATCCGAAAAATTGTGATATGAAACATACAAATTTTTATTTTTCTTGTATCATATTTCTGCAAAACCTTATAATTCACTACTCAAGAGTTCCAGGCCACTAAAAAATATTATTGTAAATTATTTACTTTTGATGATCTTAAATGTAAAAATTCTTTTTTAATTTCAGTAAAAGCATAAATGTGAAATTCGGAATTTTTCATTTTAAGGTCATCAAAGTGACTGTTAAACAAACAATTTTTGTATCGAATAAGTGCGCCCCGGTAGGCTAGTTGGTAGCGTGCTGGATTATCAGTGAGGGGGTCGTGGGTTCGATTCCCACCAGAGGCACTAGTCTGTTTTCGCTACAACGCGCCGAAAGCCATAGTAGCTAGTGCTCGGTTAGGGTAATAGTATATAATTTGTAATTATATGATTATTAATAAATAAAATAAAATAAAACAAAAAAAAAATTGTCAAACACTTATGTATGTATATAAAATTAAAAAAGAAAAATAAATTCGGAAAATTTGTTATTTCAAAACGAGAGAAAAGTAATTTGTAATTTCAAATTTTTGGACTTTTAATTTTTGTTTCTGACTTTGTTGTTTTTTAAGTGTTTTTCCAACCTTTTGCCCCTTTGGTTTTCTCCTGTATTTTTAATTACAATTTTATTACAGAATCTAAAATTTTGCTTTGTTCAATTTTCTGGCGTTTATTTCTGTTTCCTACCGAAACATTTAAACTTCTATAAATCTGAAATTCCTAGAAGTTTTTACGGATTTTTGTTACACAAAATATCCTCGGTTTCAACGCAAACAGAAATATATTGTTTCATGTTTTAATAAGATATTTTTTATCTTTTTTAGAGTAATTGACGAGTTCTGGCATTGGTTTGTTATAGTTTGTTATGGTTTGTCATATTTTGCTCTTATTTTTGCATATTTTTATAAAAATTCTTAATTTTGATAGAAAAAAAAACTTATTTTTGATAAAAAAAAAAAAAATTGTATTTTTGAACATATTTTAGTACTTTTTAGAACAAAAGCATTTTTCGAAAGTTTTAGCCATTTTTGCAAATTTAAATTTCTTGTTTTAAGACTCTACAGATTTAGCTATATTCAATCTTTTATTTCCTTTTCTGTTGGCAATAAAAATAAATTTCTCAAAGTTATTCCAAACATAAGTTTTTAAATACGAATTCTTAATGAATATGTGTGTTTTAAGATAAAATTTTCTGTTTTAAGTTAATTTTTTATGTGCTAAAAATTGTTTTTGTTTCTTTCATAAAAAAACAATAATTTTTGTTCAAATAATTTTTTTTATTTTTTTAAGTTATTTTTTTCAACTTTCTTTAAGCTCAAAGAATTTATAATATTTCTACAAATAACGTCGGATAGAATTTCTCTCATTAATACACAGATCGGTAAATCCTTCCATGACGATGCAGTTTTTAACGATTCATTAAACGTTGTAATGAACGAAATTAAAATAAATTTTAATTTAAATACAAATTTGCGTCGATTTTACTTAATTTTCAAATCATTTTATATGCTTTTAGAGGTAATGAGGGTAATCGATTATTCGACATTTTTCTAAAACCGGTTTTTGGCTTTTCCGAATAGCTAAAATATTAAAAAACCCGGTTTCGGTAAAAAAACGTTTAATTTTGAATCAGCACAGGAAATTTGTTTCGATAGTTTTCAAAAAACAAAAATCATTTTTTATTCATCATTAAAAATTTGAAAAACTAAAATTACTTTTGGATCAGTTGGGGAGTTTTTTTTTCGATGGTTTTCAAAAGAGCCAGAAGTCATTTTTATAAATCATTTTCAAGTGCTCCGAAGTTATTGGCTGAGATGCACCTTTTGCATTCAAAACTATTTATTAAGAACCGTTTGTTGATTACTGAATAAAATAAAACGTATTTAAAAGAAAAAAATTTAATAAACAAAAATTGATCCAAAATGTCAAACTAAAGATTTTTTATTTTTAATTTATAACGAGCTTTCAACCTCCGTATATTTACAAAAATAAAGCAAATCAAACATATTAGCTAGGTTGATACTAATATTTCGATCTGGCTAAAGATCTCATCAGAACCCGAAGTTTTAGAAAAGTTAGAGCCTCCATAATAGGCAGAACTTTAACAAAAAACCTATTAATAATCAATTTTGCTCCATTCTTGTCTTCTTAGTAATTAAGCACATGGTAAGGTCTTTTCCTAACAAGCATCATGACGTTACTAAACTTTGAAGACCAAAAATGTTCTATTTATATAAAAAATTTTAATTTGTACTCTGGCTCAAGTAATATTTTTTACGGTTATATTAGTTTTTTGTTTTTATATACATCGAGATTATTTTTATGTTATTTTTAATTTATAACGAGCTTTCAACCTCCGTATATTTACAAAAAATAAAGCAAATCAAACATATTAGCTAGGTTGATACTAGTATTTCGATCTGGATTTTTTTGTTTGTTCTTTTAGTAGGGGTGCCGATCCCGAAATCCAGATCCCGAAAATCCCGGGATTTTCGATATTTATAAGTCCCGGAATCAATATTTTAATTTGCCTATTTTATTACATTTTTGTATATATTACACACTGTTAAACAACGAAAAAAAAACATAAAATGTTTATATTTCTAAATTTTAAAAATTATAATTTTGCTTTTATAATATTTCAAAAAGTAAATAAATCTAATTTGAATCAATTTTTTAACTATATTTAAAGAAAAATTTGGAATCATACTTTTGAATTAATAGACTGTTAAGTTCTAAGAATATTTTTTTATTTTTTAAGATCTTTATTAAATTTATTTTTTACATCTAGAGTTGGGCATTCTAGTTCATAGTTCATTTCGTTCATTGGGATTAAAAAAAAAAAAAAAATTTTATGTTTCATATACTAATTTTTCGGATAAAAATACATCACAGAGTTCCGTACCCCTTCAAAAAAAAAATTACAAAAATGTTCAAAAATTATCACCACCCTAAATCGAGAACTGAATCCGCCAATGCTTACAATAGTTGTACTTTTTAGTATAATTTTCCTTGTATGTACTACATCTATACATGTCGCGTCATATACGCTATTCTGCGTACATCTATCAATCTGGTTGTTGTACACACTATTTGTGTGATTATCAGCACAATTTTGGTAGCAAAATAGATTAGTAAAATATTAGTAAAATATAAGTAAAACATTAGTTCAAAACAGTTTAGTGCTGAATAAGTATAACTAAAATTTTAGTTGAAAACACAATTTCACCAAAAAAAATTTGCAGAAATATAGTATGATTGATTTATAAGACTAATTCTTCTAGTAACTTATTTTTTTGAGTGTATTGTCACAACATATTTGTTGTATGTACATAATTCATATTTATTACCTACGTATTATTTTTCACGTACATGAGCTATAGAACGTACTTTCACACCACAAAAGATCGCGTGAATTTTAAAATCACTTGTTTTTTTATGTTTTTATTTGTGATTAAATTATGTTTGTAATCTTCTTGTTTTAAAGTGAGATTTTAGTAAAAACACACAAAAAAATAAATAAAAAATTTGACATAGAAACAATTTGGTATACACAATCAAAATTTAGTGGCCTTCAAAAAAAAGAAGGCAACAACCAAACAAAGACGTTTTTTTTTTTTGGATGTTGGTTGGTTGGTCATTATAATCAAAATTAGAGATATTAAATAAAATTTTCTTTTGTTTTTATTTAACATTTGATTAAAATTTGATTGTTTTTTTTTTTTAAGTTTTAATATGATATTTATTTGTTTTGGTTTTAGCAAGGTTGGCCATCGAAATTAATAACGGTATCGGTTTTGATATCGATTTTTTGTTATTTTTGGTATTGGTATCGGCAATCCATTCACATTGCTATCGGTATAACTAACCTGACGAACCATTCCGCTTTTGGCGGGATTATTCCGCTTTTCAAAGGCTGATCCCGCCTTGGATTTTCCGGATTTTTAAACTAAAAATCAACGCTTTACCAGTATTATTTTATTTTTAACTAATATACATTGTTCGTGTAATGGCTAGAATCTCTAGGCATAATACACTGTGTTGTTATTGTTTATTAAATAAACAATATTGTTTATTCAATAAACTTTCTGACTATAGCATTAGTATTAGTTAAAAATGTTTTATTTTTGATTTGAATTAGTTTAATTCTTCCAATTTTTTTTTTTTACTTCTCATCGGGTAAATAAAACAATAAAATAATATCTATTAACATTATTTTTGGAAATCCGCACTAATATTTTGTTTCACATTTCAAATAAAAATAAAAATTTAAATTTCCATCCATGGATTTTAAAATTAGATGTGATTTTAATTTGACTAATATATGATGCCATATACAATTATATGAAAAAGTAATCGAATTTTATTTCTTGTTTCCAACATAAACGTTTGTATCAGAGAACTCAAATTAAATTACTTTTGTGTTTTTTCCCACTTTTTGGATTTTACGATTTTTTAGATGTGCCCACATATTAAACCAAAAGTATGACTGTGGTCAACTTAGAGAGCTATGCTGCTATATAAAATTATTGTATAATTGCGAATATATAGTATCTACCGCTATATGCAAAATATTTCCCATTAATTGCCTATTTTAAAAAAACTAACACTTATTCAGGACTATTGATCATTAAGCGTTCATATATGCTAAAAATGTAAAAAATAGGTAAAAACCTATATAAAGCGTGAAACAATGATTTAAATATAACGTTTTGTACATTAAACATGAGCCGTAAATATGAACAGAAAGAAGTCTTGTTATTTAATTCCATCAAAACAAAAGCAGATTGATTGCTTTCGAAAAGTTGTAAATGCAAAAAACTAAATGCAAAACCGCCAAACTTTATTAATTTGTGACTTTATTTAAAAGTGACATTTTTGTATTGAAATCCATGACATCCTACTCAAAATTTTTATATAAACTCGAAAACTTTCATTGAAAATATCTATTGCAATTATGTTAAATGAACATCACAATCTTAAATATATAAATTAAATTTGTCAAATGCATATTAATTAAAAATTAATTGCGACTGTCTATATGACGTTAATATAACACTGTACTATCAGACTTTTAGTTTGACATAAATATATTTGATTGCTAAGCATATAAAATTAAAATTTAACTGTACGCTAAATTTAAATTGGGCTCTTAATAATCGAACCCCTGTATTCAATTTAGCAAATTTATGTTCAGTGTATGTAGTATAATCCATTTATATACAATACGTTTTTTGGCTGTAATTTAAAAAAAAAATGAAAAACTTTGATTCTTCTTGTGGATTATTTTTATTTGGTATTTTAATTTTTTTACATCAAGTCGAGAATATGATGTCATGTGGCCGCAGCCACAGTTGATTGTCATTTGAGCCCTTTTTATGGCATTTTCCATCACTTTGGCCAAAACTTCCGGCGATAAGTCCTATCATTCTTGACGGATATTGTCTTTAAGAGCTGCAAGAGTCTGAGGCTTGTTGACATAAACCCGCGACTTCAAAAAGCCCCACAAAAAGAAGTCTGGAGCGGTCAAATCAGGCGATCTTGCTGGCCAGTGCAAATCGCCAAAACGGGAGATTAGGGCGCCCGGGAAATGCATCCTTCAGCATATCGGTTGTGGCACGTGCAGTGTGTGCCGTTGCACCGTCCTGTTGGAACCACATGTTTTCCAATCCCAATTCATCAAGTTGCGGCAAAAAGAATTCGTTGATCATTGCTCTGCAGCGCTCACCATTCACAGTAACCGTTTGGCCCGCGACGTCTTCGAAGAAAAAAGGTCCGATGACTCCTCCAACGAAAACAGCACACCATACAGTGACTTTGAGCGGGTGTAATGGCTCTTCGTGGGTTACACGCGGATTTTCAGTGCCCCAGAAGCGTAAATTTTGCTTATTTACGTACCCGCTAACATTGAAATGGGCCTCATCACTCATGATTATTTTTGATGAAAAATCATCTTCCTCTTGGTGGTGATTAAGGATGGCTTGAGCGTATGTTACACGCGATTAGCGGTCAGCAGCTAACAGCTGATGCACCGTCTGGACTTTGTACGGAAACATCTTCAAATCTTGTACCAAAATTCGCTGTAAAGACCGTCGACTGATACCCATTTGCGTGGCACGTCGTCTGGTCGATGTCGACGGCGCATCCATGACATCCTCGGCTACAGCAGCAATATTCTCTGCAGAACGACTACTCCGGGGTCTGCCACGCCTGGCAGCATCTTGTGTTGTGCCAGTCTCTTTGAGGCGAGCGGCTAAACGTCGCAGTGTTTCACCAGTAGGCGTTGGACGGCCAGGAAATCTGCGACAAAATTCAAGTTGTGCCAAAGTCACCGACCGATTATTGGTCAAATAAATAGTCACCAATATTCCTCGTTCTGGAGCAGTGTAGCGTAACATTGTTTATTAACGTGTATTTCGCATGTGTTTGCTACACAAATGTCAAAACAGAACTGACATTAGGGGCCAATCGCAAAATTTATAGCATTTTCTGATTGCGCCACCTTGTAGAAGTGATAGCATTTTTCACACATAAATTTATATAGAATTATATGTGATGCCATATATAATTATATATAAAAGTGATACCTATATAAAATTATAAATTTAAGTTCATATGATCTTATATTTAGCTATATAAAGTATATATAAAGATGAAAATGGAAATTATTCAAGTTCGAGGCAATACTCTATATTTCTTTATTAGGATATTTTTGAGAACACGTTTTGAAGAAAGTGACAATCCCATGCAAAACATCAAACATGCATATAAACTAGTTTTCTCACTAAATGAGAACTAATACATGAGCTCGGAGTTAAAGATTATCACCATTGATCAAAAATAAATTGAAAACTTTTTTATTATGTGCAAGGTCTACCTTTGGTAGATATTCAATACACTTTTTTTTGTGTTTTCTTCTTTTATTTTCACATTTGTTTTGTTTAAAAACAAAATGTAAAGGGGAAGTAAACAAGACCGTACTTTGTCTTTTATACAAGTTTGATATAATTTTTATTAAAAATAAAAATTATGTTTTTTCGACCTTTAATTGTGCAATGAAAATGAAAATTATTCAAGTTCGAGGCCATAATATATATTTCTTTATTAAAACTTCTTAGATTATTTGTTAGGACAATATCCTAATAAAGAAATATAGAGTATAGAGTATAGCCTCGAACTTGAATAATTTTCAATGCTCAGTTAAAGGTCGAAAAAACATAATTTTTATTTTTAATAAAAATTATATCAAACTGTATGTATAAAGATATAAAAATATCAACTTATATGTAACATAAGATATAATGATATATAGAGCTATGTTAGAAATGTTCGTAAAAATAAGTATGAGATGTTAACATATATCGTTACATATGGCAACATATAAAATTATATATATTTATATCGAACTAAATATGACTGTATATAAACTGTTTTCGTTGGGTATATAAAAATCTAACTACATTGAGCCGAGAGGCTGGGTTTTAAAAATTTTTATAGCAGAACGATATAATTTTTTGATCTTTCTTATATTTGACAAAATTTTTGACAACAGTTTCAGTAACTAATATTAAATTAATAAAAATAGTGTATTTGAAGGGTTTTCAAAAATGGGATGTTATCGCTAGAGGCAAAAAATCAAAAAACATGTAAATCTTTAATGAACATTATATGATCCCGAATGATCCTATTAAGAAGAACAAATATTTTCTTTATAATTTAATGTTTATTTTACAAAGCCACAAAATCAAATAATTTTATTTTTCACAATAAATTGAAAACTGAAAATTAATGAAGTTAAAATCAGTGTAAATTTTTAAGTAGAAGTTCATGTAAAATTATAAAAAAAATTTAATATTTCAAGTTTTACTTTTTAAACACACATTTTTTTAAGTTTATTTGGAACACAATAAGTCAACTCGGAGACCAATACGGTCCATTGTGAATCCCTTCAGTGAAAAAACAGTAAGAAAGAATATAAATAGACAGCAAGATAGATTGAAAGATAGATATAAAGAAAAATAGAAAGGATATATACTCCCCAGAACCAGCTCCTATCGTCCCCTTGCTAGAAACAGCCGTCCTATTTCCCTGACAAATCTCAGCAAATCTACTGGATTGCATCCAGCGACACACCCAAGTTCGTCGTGAAATCTATCTCCTAGCCGTTTCTGTCTGAGACCCTGCAACCTAGGACAGTGGCACATTATATGCTCACCTGTCTCCAGTTCCTCAACGTCCTAGCACAACTTGCAAAAATCCGTATGTCCCTGTCCCATCTGCTTGTGAAAGCCCTGACAGAACAATGACCGGTCAGGAACCCCGTAAGGGTCCTGAGACCCTCCCTGTCCAGTCCCAAAAGAACCTTGGTTGTCCCTGCGTCCAATGCGGGCCATAACGCTCTAGACACCCTGAAATCCATTCTGTCCCTCCATGACTGGTTAACAGTTTCGCGGAATCCCTTCCGTATAACATCAAAGTAGTAAGAAGTCAACTTACTACAAATATTTAAAGTTTGTATCGATATCATAGAAAAAAAATAAGTTTATTAATTCAAAATAAAAGCTTTTAAACGGTACGTCAAGTTTGTAATACAATTTTCTATTGAAAAAAATATTAATTGAAATTTATTAACAATTTTGGATGTTTTATATAAAAAAAATATAATTTTTTGCAAAAAACATATGTTTTTTGCAAAAAAAATATTTTTTTTGCAAAAAAAAATATTTTTTTTTTAAATGATTCAATACCGGTATTAAGTGAAACAATTGCGGTATACCAGTGTTTTAAAATTCTGGTGTTTCGGTATTGGTTAACAATTTAAAATGAGTTTGAAATGGGTAGCGGTATTTAAAAGTTATCGGTGGCCAACCTTGGTTTTTAGTGTTAGTTAGGTTATTATTTTTTATTTTTATTGTTGTTTATTTACAAGCACACCTCTACTAAACCAAGGACGTTATTCAGATTTTTCTGTTTTTCTGTTGTGTTTTCGCGTATAAATTTTATTTCTGTTCAACTTCTTCTCATCTAAATTTGCATAATCATAAACTACATAAACAATATGCAGGTAAAGCAGCCAGTTACCCAGCCAGCCAGTTGCTTAGTGGTAGTACCCATCTGAGAACCACCAGCATCACAGAGCCAGAGTTAAGAGTCGATGTTATAACAGTGCCAATAGCAACAAAAACTTGTACAATTGTCTGACTGACTGCCCAGCATTTACCACCGCCACCGCATCATGTCATGTTTGCAATTAATTAAGATTTGAGTTGTTTTTTTTTTATTTTTTTTTTTTATTTTAGTTAAAAAGCTTAAATTCATTTGAATGTAAATAGCCAACGAACCCGAACTTAAAAGAATGAATTGATTTTTAATATATCTCCTTAAGCTAAAAAATTTTAGTTACACAGAAAAAATTATCAACCTAAAATATCTAATTAACCCTCTAACGCCTGACGATGACATTTGTCATCGTTTATAAAATTGAACCCAAATGCTTCGAATGAGTGCTTTATACTTAGAAATTTATATAGTTCGATATAAAAGTGAATTAGCTAAAAGTTTTGCGAAGAAACTGTTCGTATTCAGTGCACTGTTAAAACGCGAGAAAGCTTTAAAGTTCAAATTTTGTAAAAATTCAAAAAATAATTATTTTTTAATTAACTGAGATTTCCAACAACTAAAACACTTATTTAAGTTGATTTAAAACTCTTGAAAATTAAGTATAAGTAAGATTGAAGTATTACCTTTAATAATCAGTACTTATTTTTCTTCAAGGACGAACAGGATTTTATCAGGATATCTCTAAAGGACATTGTCTTAACTTATGAAGTAATGGACGGATCGTTTTGAAATTTGGTATAGAGAAGACAATCAGTAATAGTAGCAAAAGTCTAAAGTTTGAACAAAAAATATTGAAGTTAAGATACATTTTCGCCCTATTTTGCATTTTGCAAAAAGCGAAAATCGCCATATCTTCTTAAAAGAAGCACAAAAAACTTATTTTTGGATTGTGGTTATGTCTTGGTAAGAGCAATAATTTTTGGTACAAACTTTTGTTTTACTTGCATTTGTTTTCGAGATAAATTTTAAATTATTTTTGCTCATTTCGCCGAAAGTAGTCAGCGAAAAACATTTTTTTAAGAGAAATTATTATTTTTTTTTGCGAGACGAATACATGGTATGAATTTCATTGCAAAACAAAATTCGGGCATTAGAGGGTTAAAGATTTGATTTGATTTCAATTTAATTTGTTTCTAAACAAATATTTAATTGAATCAATTAATATTTTAATTGACTTTTAAATATATAAATACATATTTTATTTTAGACGCAATTATCATATTATTTTTTCATACACTGTATGCAAAAATAGAAAATTTTCAGTATAAAATACCAAATACATTTGAAGTTAACAAACAAAACAAGCACACACACAAACAGAATCAGCATTGCAAAAAACAAACACAAACAGAATCAGCATTTTTTTGTGAGTATCATATTTTTTTTTTTTTGTAGAAGTTATTTATAACTTTTTTTCGTTCTTAATTTTAATAAAAGGTTTAATTGATAGTATCATTGCCGTGATAGGTGCAAAATCAATTAAAATATTAATTGATTCGATAAATTTTTTAATTGAAACCCGTTTTTAGTTTTTTTCTGTGTATACACTCAAACAAGTTTAAAGCAACTGTAAATTCAAATAAAAATGCGACAAAAGAAATTTTCAGAGCAAGTTTTTTTGGCACTAAAAAAGTTAAAAAGGGCAGGCAAATAGCACGAAAAACCATTAAAAATGGCACAAGAAATGGCAAAATAGTTAAAGAAAATGTGTAAAAAATAATAAGATAAATATTAAATTTTCTTTATTAAATTTTGATTGCATAGTAAAATCATGTATTTTTCAAGTTATAAAAAAGAAACGATCTACTATTGTCACATAAAATAGTTGACAATTAAAACTTTAATTTAAAGAGGGTCTTTTTGTTTTCAATTTGGTGATGCATTCGAAATTACTTTTTATACACGCTAAATCAGATTTTATAATAGACTCTACATCATCGTCACTGAGCATATTTTATCCGTCACAAATGTCATTGAAATTATCACACCAATATCAATATATTGCAGCTTTAATCCCAGTTCCCCATTACGCATGGTGCTGGTGGTTTACTTAAATTCGGATACATTGATTGTAACAAATTTTGGCGATGTGGAGCCTAAAAAGATATCGATACTATAAACTAGATAACACGACATTTAAATGTTAAACTTACCTTACAATTTGTAATAAGTGAATTGACATCTTCAAAATTTAAAAGTATAAAGTTTGCTACTATACAATATGGCAATTTTAAGGTAAAATAGGTAAAAAGGACATTTGTATAGAAAAAAAAAAATTGCCAGACAGTAGAAAGTGGCATTTTATGGCAAGGCGGAGCAAAAATGACATTCATGGTAAATAATTGGAAAAAATGGCAAATGCTGAAGTTTATGACAAATGCCAAAATAAACTTGCCCTAGTAATTAAAGTTTAAATAACTAAAATGTTGATATTTTTAAATGTTTAATAACAACTAACAAATGCAGTAAAAACAACTTACAATGTCGTAAAAATAACTGACAATTTTTTTTTGTACCACGAATTTTAAACAACTGAAAAATTGATAAACAAACTACTTTTATTTAACAGTTATTTGTATGGTATTTCAAAAAAAATTTCGAAAAAAAATAACTAGAAATCTTACGAATAGTGTATTCAGCACTTTACAATAATAGTTTTTAGTTTGTAAAATCATCTGAAATCGATATAAACAGCCGTGTTTGACATTTTAAAGAAATTAAATTTTTTTAATTTTTTAGATAACAAATGCAGGTTTTAGAGCTATTTTTATTTGACCGAATAATTCTGCCGAATAGTGTTATTATTCGGTATTTGGCTAAATAGTCAAAACATGCTGAATAACACATCTCTAAAAATTTTCATTAAAAAAAATTGTAGGTTTTTATCCATTCATTTTCTCCATAGAAATGGGTTTGGTTCGGTAAAAAAATATGTGTTCACTAATTTTCTCTCCTCAATCACACATCGGTTAGTGAGCTCGGAGACACCTTTACTGTAAAGACCAAACAGTTATGGAAATTTACCAAAACCAAATTTATACAAAAAACAATTTGTTTAAGCAAAAATACACCTAAATAATAATTTACCTTTTTATAGAAATAAAATAAAAATAAATTATATTTTTCTAACTACTTTTATTACAAAACAAACAGCAATTTCCCGATGAACAAAGTTCCGATATAGGTACGCGTATATACACAGGGGGTAGCACTCGTGAGTATATGTAAGTACTTTTTGACACCTAAATATTCAGGCTGACAAATATTTGATACAAGAACTAAAGCATACTTTTCAAAGGTATAAGGTACGCTGAATCCAAATCTGGGCTCAGAATCACTATCCGCCATCTGGCGGAGATTGATTCTCTCCGATATCGTTCTTGATCAAAATGCTACGATTTTTCACCTTCCTGGAAATATATTCTTCATAATACTTTTAACGGCAATCAATGCGCTTACAAATAAAATTAATTTTAAAGATCTCACCTAAACATAAAATATATTAAGTATGTTAGGATTAAAGTTTTTCTTTTCCCGGGATTTCTCATTTCCCGGGAAAGCGGGAATTCCCGCTCAGTAAGAAAATGATTAAAGTTTATTTTTAATTGACAAAGTTTTATTTAAAAATACTCATTCATAGGACCAATCAAAATTACACAGAAAAAATTATGGGCCAAAAATATCTAATTAATCGATTGTTTGAATATCAATGGCAATTTAAACATTTTTTTTAATTGATTCAATTAAAAAATTTATTGAATTTTCTAATATATCCATACAGTGTTGACAACATGTAAACAAAATTTTTAAAAATTTGGCAAACTATTTTTTTTTATTTTATTTAGATTAAATAATCAAACAAAGGTTTAATTATATCAATATATTATTTCATTTGTAAATAAAAAGAAAAAAAATCGCAAATGATTTACTTTAATAAGTTGAATAGTTTACCGATTTCAAATACACGCAAAATCGTAGTTATTTCACTAGAGTTTGCAACACTCTTTTTGTTGAGATATTCGTGAACTTAAAACTTAATTTAGTTTCTTAAACTTAATTAAGTTTCGTGTTTTATCTGTGGTAATAAAAGTGTACATGTGGATTTAAATAAACCTTATCGAAAAAGGACAAACTATTATTTTTGTAAATAATTAAATTTTCAATAATTATAAGTGTCATTAAACTATCATTTTAAAGGTGTGTGTGATTTTTTTAAGAAAGCAATTCAATTACAAGAAAAAGTTCAAGACAAGACAAGCAAAACAAAAATTTTGTCTTTACTTTTATTTGTTTTCTTATAATACATTTTTATATTAAAAAGCTTTAATTTTATTATAAATAAAATGTCAATTTAATTTACAAACCTACATTTCTTTTTTTATTAATGGGGGGCATATAACAAAAATAAAAAAAATACGAGTTTTCAATTAAAACTACCATTGTTTTCTTCTCAAGTTTCAATTAAAGTTTTAATCAATTTAACTAAACTTTTTAATTGAGGTTGTAAAGAAAAACAATAACTCTTTTAATTGATATTATTATTATTTTTATTTTAATTGAAAGAGTTTTAATAAACTGTCTGCAATTTTTTTTAGTTAATACTATCATTTCAGTGGTAGGTGCAAAATCAATTAAAATATTAATTGATTCAATAAAATTTTTAATTGAAACCCATTTTTAGTTTTTTCTGTGTATGCAAATTAAATTGTACCAATTTGTGTTTTCCAACTGCAATGCAATGCAACACTGTTAAGAAAATACAATAGAAAAAAAACTTGTGTAGGAAAAAAATTAATATAAATTTGTATTATTTATTTTCCTTTCAGTTTTAACTACAATTGTAGTTGTTTTTTAGTAGCTAAAAATTACTAAATTTTTAAGAATTTTTGTGAAAATTACAGTCATAGTTCTTTTTATTACATTTTAAATTATTTTTACAGTCATTTTTATTTATTTCTGCCTTAAGAAAATAAGTTAAAATCTATATCAAGAGATTGGTATTTACCAAAAATTCTAGATTCTAATTTGTTGTCAACAACCCAGTGTGGAAAAGCATTACCATGTAACTGGTTACATATGTACATATTTGGTAATCGTAAGTACTTACAATTGTCATTACAATTCTTATTAATTTTATATGGGGATGTAGCGCAAAATAATGACATATCATTACTAAACACCTTACCAAAAATTGAAAATATGATAATATGAATGATTATCTATATGTCTACAAGTATGGACAAAAATAATTAGTCTAAAAACAAATTAAAAAAAAAAATTAAATTTAATACGAGATTTTTTTTTATTGAACATTTTTTAAAAATAAAATGTGCACACACTGGAGACGAACCCGGCCCTCTAGATTGTCAGTCAAACTTATCGCGAGATAAAAACATAATTGACTTGCTTGCCCAAAACATCTTTACTTCTCAACTTTCAAAAAATCTAATATAAGTCGTTATATATGTACTTACTAGAAGTGAAAAATATTGCTTTTAACAATAGATTTTTAAAAATAATGACAAAAATAAGTACTCATGGGTAACGCATTATTTAGGTTATTGAAATAATGTGAAAATTAACTAATTATTAGTAAGTCCTTATTATTTGCGTTAAAGTAATGCCGAGAATAAGGTGGTTACTACACTGGAAAGTACATAATGGAACAACACCTTCAAAATTTGAAGAATTAATTACTTTACAACACTGAAAGTTAAAAGCCATCAAACAGCAAAAAACCACAAAAACAAAACCAACAATTAATGGTTGATTCCCACATTAGCACCAATTGTACAATGTATAATGTTTCGAATTTGTTGTATGGATTGTATTGAATTAATGATGCGTTCAAGAAATCTTTGAATAAATACTTGTATGTACAACTCTATTCAACACAAAAATATATACACTATCGGACAAAATAAAGCATGGTTGGTAACTGATTCGATTCTACGCGGGTAGCAGCAAAAGTAACGCCTTTTTTCGTTTATTTAGGTAACGGTATTTTAGGGGTAACGATATTTCAGTTACTTCGGTATCGGTTTTTTAGCATTAACGGTATTTTAGTTATATCGGTAACGTTAATTTAAGGATATCGCTTTTACAATTGTTGTGGTAACGGTAGTTTAAGGCTAACGTTATTTTCGTTATTCTAATAGTGAAGATTTGGGAAGATATATCTATTAACAGCGATTTTTTTTTATCTTATCAAACTATTTCGGTAACGGTATTTTAAGGATAGCGATATTTCAATTATTTCGGGAACGATATTTTTGGGAGAACGATAGTCAGTTGAAAGGGTTCTGAATCGATAACGGTATTTTATCTTGCCATCCCTGAAATAAAGTGCAAATCTATAAAAACGTACGAATGTTAGTTATTTGCATTATTCGTATAACCGCGACTGCTGGCACAAATTTAGTCAATACTTTTAATATTACTATCTCTAAATTTCATTTAAAATAAAAACTGTTAATATTTTCCTTTTTGGAAAATGGTATGGAATGGTTAAAACCAAGCCAACGAAATTTCTTGTCACATAACATTAACAGTGTTTCTATTGGATACGTAGGTCTTACAATAATCGCCTATTGAACTCAGCATTAACATTTTGTTATTTTGAACAAAACGACGAAATCGTCAATAACCATTGCAAATTAATAGATAGCATGGAAATTTATATTCCAAATTCAATGATTTTATCATTACAATGATTATAAAAAATGTGACGCTTTAACCCTTCTACTGCGTAAGACGTATATATACGTTTATTCGTAACTCTATTCTGTTGCGTAAGACGTAAATAACTTGTACAATTCGGTATGAAAAAAATTTTTTTAAAAAAAAGCGAATGAATCAAATACTGTGCAACTTTCTAAATGCTAAAAAAAATCTGTGTCATTAGTGGCTGCATTTAGGTTTTATTAGCAATTTCATCAAACCCATATTCTGTTGCGTAAGACGTATATAGACGTCATAATTGCAAGCCGTACTTATGGCTGCCAAACATATAAAAAAAAAACAAAATTCATGAATCTAATTTGTTTAGCTATTTTCAATATTTGTACAACAAATTTATTATTTAAGAAGCAGCGCTCAAGATCTATTAGAATTTTTATCAATACGTCCTAATTGCAAACCGTACTTATGGCAGACAAAATATATTTTTTTGTAAAAAAAACGTAATGAATCTAATTTGTTTAGCTATTTTCTATATTTGTACAACAATTTGATATATAAGAACCTGCGGTCACGGTTTATTTTCAATTTCGGTCAAGTCCCCTATTCCGTTGTGTAAGACGTAAATATTCGTCCAAATTTCAGTCCGTACATATGATAAAATGTACTGAATTTTACTGTATATTATTCAATTTGTTTCCAGCACAAAAATGTGTGCTGTAAAAAAATATTCGAAATGAGACTCGATTTTGGTGCTCAAAATGTGAGGTCCTCTCTGCATTGTACCTTGTTTCGAGGAATACCACACAAAATAATGCATTTTGTTAACTATTTTTCTAAAAACTTTTAATTTTTAATATGAAAATTTAAGAAATTATAGAATACTTTAGTCAGAAAAAATTTAATTAGTTATCTTTACATAATTATAAAGTTAATAAATTAATTTTTTTTTTAAACATTAGTAAAATAAAATTCAGTAAAAATGTGTTTAATTAAAAAAATTCATAATTTTTTGTTAAAAAAAAAATGCTGTGCTTCCCACTTTGCGTAAGACGTATATTTACGTTTTTGCTGTTTTTTCGACGCGACACTCGTAGTCTGGGTTAAGTTAACTAATTATTAAATTAAAATCATGATATTTTTACAGGTTTCTTGGTTTTTTTGCTTTTATATACATACATCGAGGTTATTTTTATTTATTTATAACGAGCTTTCGACCTCCGTATATTTACAAAAATAAAGCAAATTTAATATATTAGATAGGCTGATACATGTAAAGGGTCCGCCATCTAACGTTTTTTTTTTCAACTAGTGCTTACTTCGTGAATGGTAACACTTAGCTCATGTCTGATTTGACAGATAATTAGTTTTATCCTTCCGCTGAACGAATATGGTCCGTATGTTCGTTATCTTGTGAAAAAAGTTAAAGAAACTCATCGATAAACCAAAGCGTGAAAAGCCAAAAACAGTGCGTACACCCGAAAATATTGCTGCTGTGGCAGCAATATTTCGCACAGTGTTGCGAAACCGGAAGTTTTTGGAAATCATATTGCCTAAACTGTAATTTTAATTGTATCGATGAGAAACTTCTACAGATTGGTCAGAATGAAATCCCAAACAGAATGAATGAAAAAAAAAATGTACACCGAAAAAAATTGTTGGGTCAAATTTTCAACAAAATCAAAAAAAAAAAAATTTTTCGAAAAATTTACAAAAAAAATTTATTTTAATTGTTCTTTTATTTCTGATAAATACCCTATGATTAGTTTTTTAAATAAACTATAGGGTGGTCCGAACAAGAATTATAAACGTCAAATTTTCATGATTTTTCGATATTTGTTGAAAAACTCTGAAATTTTATATAAAACCAAAATCTATTTCATTTCTTATTTGAAAGGTGGCAATAAAAGCTTTAATTTGATACCGGTTTGAAGTCAATAGCTTCAGTTTTAAGAGAGTTATGCTCATTTCTGTGGAGTGCTAGAATAGATGTAGAATAAAAAAAAAAATTTGAAGATACTATTTTATAACACAGGCATATTTTATTGCATTCTACAGAAAAATTACAAATTATCAGTCATCTACCAATAAGTTCATTGCTTCCTCTGATAATTCCAGGTGTTTCTTCTCCTTCCGTATTCTCCTACTTGTGATTGCGGGATCAGAATTGGCGAGCAGATAATGTAATATGTCTTCACAATTGTCTTTTCTTGATGTTTTCCTCGCATGGTAAAGCCTTGTGTTTCTGAAGTCCTTGTTTCCTGCTTCCAATGCTTCTTCTGATAGTTGGCCAATGGGGACCAAAAATGAACGAATTATTTCAGCTCCATGAATAAGAACCTTGTGGACAGTTGGTGGCATATAATGCCACGAATATTTCTTTACATAGAGAGCAGCAGTTTCTATTCCGTACTTAGAGAACTTATCGCAGTCTATCTTATATCCAGAAGTTATAGCTTGAAGAATACTAGAAAACCTTCTTATAAGTTCGGTATCTACTCCTGTGGCCAGAGCGGTTTCCTCAGGATCACTAAAGAATTTCCTTGCTGTGTTACCGTCATTAGTTGTTCCACTTCCTTGTTTCACAACATCAACAGTTATTTGGAGCTGATCTTTCAGATTTTGTTGAACTTCCTTTTTTCTTTGATCTCTAATAATCTTCTCATCTTCACTGAGCTTAGTTCTCTTTGTTTCCCCTGCCTTGCGCAATAAATGATTCCGAGAATTTCCGTTCCATTTCTATGGAATAAATACTGAGAGTGATATACTAAAATCGCTATAACTCCCAGGAGGGCTGGTATCGGCAGCTGATTTTTTCACAGTTCGTTGAAAACAAATTATGTAACATTTCTGTAGTGGTTTGGAACTGGGACTCTCTGGGACTTTTTAGATATTGCTTACCTAACCCAAATTTAAAGGAAAAATGGACCTTTAGTCGGGTTTTCGCTCTAAAAAAGGTGCATATGAAAATGTCTCAAACAACATTCCTTTTTTTTACAGAAGATACTTGTCCGAAGGCAGGTTTTTTTTCCAAATCAAAATATCTGTCACCAAAATCAAATGAGATCATTTTGAATACAGCCCTGAAATCCCCTCTTTTCGTGAAAATTTTGTATATTTGACTTCTAAAACGGGCCAACAAAAAAATAAGCTTTATGTGTTTTTTGTTTACTTGGAATGTCTGTGACAAAATTGCATCATTAAAAACACTGAAAAAAATAATCGGAAAAAAGTTACTTTTCCACTAGCCGCAACACAGTGCGTCGTTCTCAACAATTGAACATTTCGGAGACATCATTGAGACGAATGACGCCATACAAAGTCCAATTGGTTCAGGAGTTAAAAAAAAAAAAGTTATTTGGCGGACCCTTTATTTCGATCTGGCTAAGTATCTTATTAGTTTTAGAAAAGCTCGAGCATCCAGATTAACGACATGTTTTGGTAAAATCAAGAAATTTTAATGGTAAGTTTAGGCCCGTTAGTGTTGGTTTCTGCTGGCCAAAAAACAATTTAATTAGCTTGATTTCATTCATACATCATTTTCAGATCTGATCAAAACTTTCAAATCTGTAGACCAATTTTCAAAAATGGTCAATATTAACAGTTTTTATTTTAAATGCCACGCCCTCAAAGAAAAAGGCGCTGTGTACTAAAAAGGGCACACATTTAAAATCCACAGACTTCTACGATTATTAAATGGTGTCACATTAGAACATGGAAATCCGTTTAGCAAAACTTTAACTTTATTAGTTTGGCTAACTAACATTTTAACGTTTTTATAGATTTGCATCATATTTTGTCCGATAGTGTAAATATGTATAAATATATACTCGTTTGATTTATACTGTATATGATGTTAACATTTTTACATATGCAAATTTGTCTTGCATTTCAATGAAAAAATCATAAATTTCACAAAGAAGTTTAAAAGAATCTATAATTTGATTTTTTTCTAAGGCCAAACCCATTTATTTTTTGATGATTAAATTAAAAAAAGAAAAATGCATAAATAAACACAAGAAGTTTGCTTAAGTTCTACTCTTGTCCTCAATAATAAATTGTAATTTGAAAAATTTTAAATAAAAAGATTTTGAATTATTTAAATACAAAACAATTTTCTGGGATTTAACCCTGAAACGGAAGACAGATGCAAATTCGTAGCAATGAAAATTTCAAAACACTGCAAACTTATTCTACAAGTACCTTAATGCTTCTACTTATTACGTTAAATATGTCTATAGTCCAACAAATTCACTTTGCATAACCAGATATTCATTCGCCAGAGCATAGCCGAGGAATTGGTACCTTTTATGAGTGTCAAATGAAAATATAGAAATCGTGTATTTTTTTTTGTGATTTGGTTAACAAATTAGTAAATTTGTTCATTATTATAATTATTAAAAGAGATATTATTATATGTTTATAACAATAATAAAAAATAAATAAGAATATATCGTTAGCTGAAATGGTAAAACCAGAAAATATCAAAACATATTAAATAATGTTTTTTTTTTTTGATTTATTATGACTTGTTTTGATAAAGGTAGTCGGAATGAATGCAAAAATCGACTTTTTACATTTCAGCTACCGATATACTGGCTTATTTCATGAAATAATACCTATGAAAATACGAACATTTTCACAAATGGGAAACAATATTCGGTATATCTTTATGTTATTCACATAAATTTTTCTTGAAAGGATGTTCATTTATCTTTTTTAGAAAAATAAATATAATTTTTTTTCTAATCTATTTTTTGACCAATTTAATGCATTTTTTACATAATTTAGGCATCGTTTATGGATTTGCAACAAAATTCTACCCCAAAATCATGTCGCATATTTACTTGATAATCTTTTTATTCTTCAAATTCTAAGATGAAAATCAAAAATCCCAATTCGAATTTGTGTACCGTATACCCTATGCTGGATGATAGTGTACCGTTTGAGGATTAAATATACCAAAATAAGTAAATCATTATCCCACTCCTAAAAATAAAAAAAATTACATTAATAGAGGCTGAGTTAAGCGATTGTTTAAAATACAACATTTTATTGATTCAAATTTTATAAAGATTTATATTCTGTACCATCATCTGATATAAAAGTAAAGCTTTTAATATAATTTCATTTTCATCGTTTAATATATTTTTTTTTTAATTTTTCTGGTATGCCTCCCATAAGCAATTTCTGTTGTGATTTTTTTGTCCACTTACATCGAAATTTGGAAATAGATTTGAGATCTTTTTTTTGGAAATTTCGATTTTTTTTGTTTGCTACTATTCCAGGACGTCTTTTAGACAATCCGCTACATAAAACTTCCGTCCGGGAAGCTGTGAAAAATTCTCAAATACATAACTTGTGTCGTCTATAATACAACATTCAAATTTTTTAAAAACATTTTTTTTTAGTAGTTTTGTTCGTTTTCGTTTTCGGCTTCAGTATTCTTCTTAGTATTCATATCGGAAACTTTTTGCACTTTCTATGTACTAACCCGAACAATTTTTTTTAACTTGGCTTACAAAATGTTTCGAACATTGCTGCGCGCGTCGTGCTACTTCGCGGCCAGAAACCTTTATATCAGTTCTCAAAATTTTATGCAGCTTTTTTGGAGTTGGAAGAGTTCCTAAGTTTCTTTGTTTTACAAGTTTCAGGTTTTTTTGCCAATTGCTAGGTCCTTGTTAAACTGTTCTAACACATTTAAAACAAACTGGCTGGTTACACTTTAAGGAATGTGTTGATAGATCTATTTCGGGAATTTTTTAGGTTCCCATCATCAGAACACGTTTTGAAAGAAGTGCCAATCCCATGTTCTGATGATGGGAACCTAGAAAATTCCCGAAATAGATCTATCAACACATTCCTAAAAGGGGTCAATTAATAAATTTGAAAACAAAAACTATAGATTATTTGTTCGAACAATATCCTACTAAAGAAATATACAGTGTTGCCTCGAACTTGAATAATTTTCACTGTACTATCACATTTAAAACAAACTGGCTGGTTACATGTAACTTTTTTGTGATTTTCTTGAAAGTCCAACTTGGATTATTTTAAAAAAGTTGAAATAACTTTTTCACGCACTTGCATTTGATTATTTATTGTGAACTAACTATGCAAATAATTTTGACAAATCAAAAAAGTTTATTATCTGATACTTTTTTCAAACATAGTCTGATGAATAAAAATATTTAAATCAATCGCAAAAAACCCCAGTGTAGAAACGATAACGGCATGTCATTACTTTTCTCATTACCAGTAATGACACCAGCATTACTTTAACAGAAATAATAAGGATGTGCCAGCAACTTAATAAAGAGTCTCAATCAGATTATCGGTGAATATAAGGTTAATGAGTCCAAATCAACCATAAGTAGGCTCTTAAAGGAATCTCCAAAAGCTGATGTCTGTTCCACGGTTATTACCCCGCTCGAATTCGCTAAAAGGAATTTAAAAACCAACTGGAGAAAAGTAAGTCAACAATCCTGTTGTTGGTAGGACTGTTTAAACATAAATTTATTTTAAAGGTGATTTTTCTGATGAGAAAAAGTTTAATCTTGATGATCCAGAGGGTTTTAACAGATATTGGAGAAACCTACGTAAGAAACCACGATATTTCTTAAAAATAAATTTCGGATCCTTAATAGTTTGGGGAGCTTTTTGTTTCGACGGTATGGATGATTTGGCATTTCCAAGCACCAGATTGCGTACATTACAGTATTAAAAGAGAAATTGATGCCATTTATTGAAAACAGCAACGAAGAAGAATTCATTTTCCAACAAGACAATGCCTCAGTACATGTAAGTCGTGAGACGATGGAATGGCTATCATCAAAAAATATAAGAGTATTGGAATGGCCAGCATGTTATCCGAATCAAAACCCCATTGAGAATATTTAGGGAGTATTAACCCGTCGAGTTTACGCAAAAAAACCGCCAATATGAAAGCATTTTTTATCTAAAAGAAGCAGCTATGGATGCGAGGAGATCTATAACGGAAAAAACTTCGAATAAATCTGGTAGACAGTATGTCTGATCGAATTTTCAATTTGATTAAAAAAAGGAGGCCTTACGAAAAAAAGGAGGCCTTAAGTGTGATTATAGTTATGAAAGACTAATTGATTTTTTCATTCCTTTTTAAATACATTCACAATATTTTTTTCGTAAAGACTATTGAATATATATATATACATTAAATTATTAGAAAACCATTAAAAAAAGGACAACTTATTTTTCGTTTAAAACAATTGATTTTTTAGTTTATTTTCAACTGTTAAAAAAATAATTAACAAAATCAGTAAAACAATAGATTTTTTTCGTTTATATCAATACTCAATATAATATAACAACTTTTTGTTTTAAATATAAAATTTTAACTGAATATTTTAACTAATACCGAAAGTCCGTTTTTTGTTTACTTTGTTGATGGAATAACAGACAGAAAAGTTCAAAAATATTTTTCTTTGTTAATTTAACAATATATTCAATTGAAACAACTTTAAGGATTAACTTTTTTAATAACTGTTGAGTTTTCATGGCAATGTTCTTGTGAGTGTAGTAAAATAAAGAATAAATTAATTGATTTTTTGTTAAATATTATTAATTTTAAATTGGTTTTACATTTATGCCGGTTAAACTCTTCTACTTTTTTCTAACTTACGAAATTTAGTGAAATCAATGTGTAATTATAGTTTTGCAACGCAGTGTATAACTATTTACTTTTGATTTTTTGTAAGCTAGAAAGTAATGACATTTTGTGCCAGCAATTCATTTATGTTTTTATCTACTAAGTATAACATGTCAAGATAGCTGAGATGGTAGATCGGTTTGGTAGTCACCTGTAGTCCCAGGTTCGAATCCCACATTTTGTTTAAAAAAAAAAAAATTCAATAAAAATATTATTTTTAATAAATATAGTTCTTTTGAAAATTTATTTTCTGACTTATTATTTTTGTACATACTGGTAAGCATATAGGTAACCAATTATTGTGATCATTACTAATATTCCATTGTTTTGCGCGACATCCCCATATAAAAGTAATGATATTTGCAATGACAATTGTAAGTACTTGCCATTACCAAATATGTACTTATATAACCACTTATATCGTAATGCTTTTCTACACTGGGAAGTTATAAATAAAACTGTGTGTTAGCGTTTATTTCGGCGCACACTTTATTTGGGTAATTTTTAAAAATGTATTTTGTATTTATTAAATTTAATTTAATAATCATTTCAATAACTTTTTGTTATTGATTCGTTAAATTCTAATTAATTAATTAATGTTATAATTATATAATATTAAATCGAACTAAGACTCGTTTTCTGCAAATCAAACAAACAAAAAAATATATGAGCTATTTCAAAAATTTTCGACACCTGTTAAATCTGACTTTAGATTAGGCTGACAATTCGTACTGATTTGATCAGTACATGCACTAATGTTGTGTCATGAGTACTAATAAAAAATCGTGTAAAATTTTACTAATTGTATTGAATTTTAACATTGTCAGAAAATTTTATTTTTTTCATGTAAAACTAATGTTTTGATTCATTTTGAATAAGGTTTTTAGAATTTATAATTTTTAAAAACAGAAAGCACTCAGAACAGGATGTGTTTTCTACTCTCAATAAATCTTTCAAACTAAATGTATTTATGTGTGAAACTCATTTTAAATCTAGCAAACTACAAAGTGTTGTTGAGGACAAAAATATATTAAACACGTATTTTTGTAGATGCGCAATCGTACGTTTAGGACGATATTTCACGATCCGCTGGGATTAGCTGTCCTACATTTGGGCGAGGTTATAGTTATATGATATACATCTTCTACACCAAGTTTGGTTGACATCAGTTGTTGATTTTATATACACAGAAAACAGATTCATTATGGCCAGATTCAATTTTTCGCCTTCCGCATGGTTCGGTTGCAGACATCAATACTTTTGCTTGTGGCAATAGAAATTCGGTTAATGCAACAAAATTTCGATTTTAGAATTAAATTTCAATTAACACAGGAATACATTTGATTGCGACAAAAAAATAATTTGGTTGTTGTAACCAAATCATTTGGTTGTCACAATTAATATCTATATTTTCTATATTTTTTATTTAATAAAACCTAATGTTTCATGTTTAAAAAAATCTTATATTTTTTCAAAACTTTGATTTGTTTTGCAAATATTTCAGGAAATATTCAACGGTTTTGCATGTTTGATACAAAATATTATTCGTCGAAGTCTCTAGTTTACGCGTTCATGTAGAAAAAATTAAAGCTGCGGTAAAAACTAGGGGGCATTAATCTTAGGGAGTCCTGAAAACATCCTTGAATATAATATTGTCAAAACTTTCCAAATATGTATTCAAAATAAAAAACGGATGAAAAAAATAGGAGATTTTTTTAAATTTTTACAAAAAATTCAATAAAAAACATCTAAAAAAAATTTTTAATGCAGAATATTAGAATTTCGAAATATTTTATATATTTGACCAAATTTTTGACAAAAGGTGCCTAAACTAAAATCAGCCCACTGATTTTCAGCCAAACTTTTAGTTTTTAAATTCAAATTTGTATGGAATTTGACAAGTAAATAGAAGTAGTTTTGAAAACTACTCGTGTTTGGTTGTAGTAACATAAATGTACCCAGTAGCAAACAATACTAGTACAGTACGAGTTCTACCGCTGTATAATTTAACATGGATATGTCATAAGTATGTCAACTAGTTCCAAACTCCCGCTTTGGAATTTTTAACCGCATAGGCAGAACTGGTTTGAAAACTACAATTTATGGTCGAAAAATAGGGAGCCGAACTGGCACTAATGTGGCACTCGCGGATCCAGTTCTAAAGTAACTCTTTAGCACCAGTACTGTAGCAGTTAGTTTACAACTTACTTATATAAATAAAAATCAAATGATTTCCTTTGATAAAAGGAAGGTTGGACCAAAAGTTTCATCTTATTGAGATAAATAGGTTCATATACTAAACAGTATTTAAAATATTTTGCTTTCATTATTTCCATTCATAATAAAAAATGTATGTGTTTATTTGCCAATTCAGAATATACTATTAAAAACAAATGTTATTAAATTTAGAACTTTAAAATTCGAATTTAAAAGCAGTTTTTTGAAACGGCCTTAACATATTTCCTATGGAACTGGCACACAACTGATTCAAAATTATTATTTTTGAAAGCAAAATAAGAAACGAAACTGGTTACAAAGATAAACACACAAGCTAGTATTGTACCAGTCGATTTGTATCTCGGCTAAATTCATAATATGTCCATTCGTTTACTTTTCCAGTAAAATCCAGTAGATGAGTAAATTTTGGGCAAAATAAAAATTTTACTCTCAGAACTGGCTCTTGCACAAAAAAGTAAACGAACGGAAAAATTGCAAAAACTTGCAGGTTAATTCAAACATATGAGTGCTAAAAAGCTTAGTGTTGTAAAATATGTGTTATTTAGACTACCCAGTATATATTGTTTCCGGTACCCTGAATAATATGCAGTAAGAAGTATTCATATATTCATTAGCTTTACATCTCTAATATATTAATGTAAATAAAAACAATTAACACAGATATTAGAAAACTAATAAATTGTTACTAAATTAATTGTAACTGACTACTTTAATTTGTTTCAGGTTGAAAATAATTATTTTTAGTTTTTGCCGCACTTTTAATTCAGCTTTTAATCTTTTAAATGTTTTTATTACTAAATGTATGGCTTATTTTTGTTTGTTTACTTAATTTAATCATATGTTTTTGTTTTCTACTGGATTTTACTGGATTTTACAGGCAAAAATTTGTCCAGTAAAAATTTGCTGACAACTGTTTTTTGCTGACAACTGTCACTTTACTCTCTTAGTAGATGCTCTCTTTTGCAAATTTATTTGTACGCGAACGCATTTCAGTAAAATCCAGTACAAATTTGTACAAATTTGTGCAAATTTTGGTGTAAACGATTTATTTGTAAACTCTGATTATATTTTCAAAAACAAATGTAGTAAATAAAACATTAATCTTTTCAAACAGTCCCATTATAGATTATTTTACACTAGTACACAACTGCCCAGGAGGATATTGCCAACCGTACCAAAAAAATAGTACTGGCAAATCACTGATATTTTGTAAAACCCACCGTGTTAAAAAATTATCGGCAACAAATGCGTGTTTTCCAAAATAATCGCGGTTTTCTTTTTAAGTTTTTATATATGAGAAAAACATTTTTTGAGCGTATTTTTATATTTTTTAGTGGTGTAATATATATTTTGAAATGCGATAAATGCAATGAGTTCAACAAATTGATGCAGCTTTTAATTAATCTAAACAAAACTGTAATTTTAATATTTTTAGTTTTATTGTAGTGCGCCCCGGTAGGCTAGTTGGTAGCGTGCTGGCTTATCAGTGTGGGGGTCTTGGGTTCGATTCCCACCAGAGGCACTGGTCTGTTTTCGCTACAACGAGCCGAAGGCCATAGTAGCTACCCTGCAGGAAATGTCAATAGTGAAACCAGTACTACTAACCAAATATTCCCCAAGCAATGTAATTTGCTATAGACATTTAACATGTACGTGTCATTGAAAATCACTAGTGACATTAGAACTATTGACTAGGTAGTGAATAGGTAGTTCTTATGGGACCATATGTAGACATTGGAACCAAAGATTCACTAGTGACTAGGTAGTTCTTATGGCACCATATGTAGACATTATAAACATAGATTCACTAGTGACTAGGTAGTTCTTATGAGACCATATGCAGACATTGGACCAAAGATTCACTAGTGACTCGTTAGTTCTTATGGGACCACATGTAGACATAAGAACCATAGATTCACTAGTGACTAATTAGTTCTTGAAACCGGCATAATTTTAGCGCCGTTAAAGATAAATTATAAACGCGAATGAACTTAGAATGCTTAAACATCGGCTAACATATACACAAAAGATTATTCATGTCAAACAACAAACAAAAATTTCTGAAAATATTTCACCTCAAAGTGTCGTAAATTTTTGAAGTTCCCCATATATACATTTATTAAAAAACTATTACCTAATCTTTTAAATTTATTCGTTTAACGATTGTCATGATCTTGATCTTCGTGTGGTTAAAACAAAATATATATATATATAAATATATCAAAATTTATTTAATGAAAGTTAAATACCGCTAGTACAAAATTTTGAAATTATTCTGTTTTGTATAAAATTAAACGGTTAAAAAAAAGTTTCAAATAATGCCTTGAGCCATGACAAACGTGTTTTTAATATTGGCACAAAAAAAGAGTATTATTTGAAGATAATACAATATAATATGACAAATCAACGAAACGTGTGATACATAAATATATACAATTACACTGTTCAACATCCTTCAAATTCCGCTCTTGCAATATAACATTTATTTAATAAACTTTAAAACACTGTACCGTGAATCTGGTAAAAATCAAGCGAAAATTTAGAACAGTGACATCTCAGAAATGGTTCAAAACAGAAATTTATTTTGTTGAAGATTTTTAGATCTTAGTAAATACCTTAAAAATCGACATATATGAATCCATACATGAGCACACATGCCTCATACATGACCACATGCATGATTCATACATGATTCATATGTGTTCATAAATGATTCATACATGTTTATATGTTGGACCATATATGTTCATGTGTGTGCATTAACTAAAAGTGAGGTAATATATACATATATGATCATACATGGCCATACATTTCCACACATGGTCATATGTGAACATTAACGAAAATTGAGGTAATATTTACATGTATGATCGCATATGAACACCTATGAGCATATATTAATCACATATGGAGGTATATGGACATTTATGAATTCGAATGTCTTTATATGTAAACATGAATGAGTTCATACATGTCCATAAATGGATACATATATGTTAATTTTTTAACCGGGTTACAAAAGTTTTCGATACTTTGACATTTTTCGTAATTTTCTGCATGGATTTTTGTGTGGCAATTTTTTAATACAAATTTTTTCAACGAATGTCGCTTAAAATAAAAAACAACCGAAACTTAAAGTTAACTGATTTTAGATGTCAATTTCATTAGATTTTGATTATGATTGTTAAAAGCATTTTAATTTTCTATTACAAATAAGTACACGGTGCTCCAAAAAAAAACCAAAAATTCCAATCACTTTTCAAGTGACCTAGTGTAGCTAAGTTTATTACAAACCCGGTTTGAGAAGTTTCAATATACCCTTAAATTTTCGAAATAACGGTAAAAGAGTATTTTTTGCGGTTGAGGCATTTAAACATTTATAACTTAATAATTTTTCAACCGATTTTAAATTTTTAAACGGTATTTAAAAGGAAATTCCCTACTCTATTTATATTATTTATATAATATAGGTAGAGATTTTTTTAATAACAATTGAAATTTAAATTTTTTTAAACGTTGTCAACTTCAACTGCTTTTAAAACAACAATATTCTTTCTGTTTGTGTTTTCCCAACAAAATGATTAACTAAAATCTGACAAAGTTATGGTACTTTTTCTATATATATAATAATTAAAGTTTTCAGTTTTTCTTTACTTATTTTTCAACTTCTACGAGGCTGTTTCTTTTAAAACAATACTATTCTTAAAGCTGTTGTGTTTTTAGTACAATGAGCCTTCATTTGTTAAAATCTGTTGAAAACTGACAAAGTTATGGTACTTTTTCTATATATATAATATTTAAAATTTCACTTTTGATCTTCTTTTAAAACAGCAATTTTCTTAAAGAAAAAGTACCATAACTTTGTCAGTTTTCAACAGATTTTAACAAATGAAGGCTCATTGTACTAAAAACACAACAGCTTTAAGAATAGTATTGTTTTAAAAGAAACAGACTCGTAGAAAAATAAGTAAAGAAAACCTGAAAACTTTAATTATTATATATATAGAAAAAGTACCATAACTTTGTCAATTTTTAACAGATTTTAGTTAATAATTTTGTTGGGAAAATACAAACATAAAGAATATTGTTGTTTAAAAGCAGTTGAAGTTGACAACGTTTAAAAAAAAATTTAAATTTCAATTGTTATTAAAAAAAACAATTCGATTTTTAAAAATTAAGGCTCAATTTACTCAGAAAGACACAACCTTTAAGAATATTGTTTTATTAAAAGAAAATTCAAAAAAAAAAACATTCTATAAGTTAAAAAAGTTTAAATTTTTTTTTTAATATTTATTGTTATCTCTACAAATTTATATTAATAATATACATATTTATATTAATAATATAAGAAAGTAAATATTTTTTGAAAGACCAGACAAAAAATACTCTTTTTATCGTTATCTCGAAATTTTAAGGGTATATTTAAAACTTCTCAAACCGGGTTTGTAATACACTCACAGGGTCAGTATCCTTATGGGTTCTCTCCGACTTCATGTTTAGGGGTTAAAAAGCGGGGGCAAAAATTTCCGCATTTTTCGTTTTTTCCGCTTGTTTCGAATTTTTTAAGAGAAATTTTCGACAAATGGTGCACCAAATGAAAGAGCTTTTGAAGACGCATTAACGAATATACGAAACAACTTCGATAACTACCTAGTATTTTTGTTATTCAAAAAAATGTGTTCTAAGTGATATTAAAACTAGCGTTTTGTTAAAGAACTATAGTGGATTATGTTTATTAATGCCTATTAAATTTAATCGAGGGGGTGTCTGAGCTTTTTCCGACATTCATATTTGTTCGGCTTTTAAGCGACATTTTTCGAAGAGCTTTTTAACCAATATTTTAAATATATGTCAACCCTAACACACTACATAGGCAATATTTGTATCAAAAAATCTGAATTTTATTAGTTTCAGACATGTTTGCATACAAAAATGTCTTAACTTTGACCACACTATTTAACCCTTAAACGTGAGATTGGGCCAAAGAAATAGTTAATTTTTTTTTAAGCTAGAAAAGTGAAAAAAAAAACTTTCTAACTTTTAGGGGGGAAAGCGCAATAACTTGAAAAATATAGGAATTATTGGGCTATTTGACATTAAACATTAACATTGACATTAAGACATTAAAATAGGTACAAGTCCAACGAATACACTTTTTGGTTGCCGAACTTTTAGTAAAATCGGAAAAATTTTGGCATTTTGTTTGCTTTACAGCTTTAATCTTTTTCCTTAAATTTTACATTCATAAATCGGTTTAACATTAATATTTTCCATACGGAGAAAATTTTGTTGGGCGAAAAAAAAAAGAAATCAATGAAACTTTTCTGCACAAAATGAACGAAAATTTTCTTAAAATTAATGAAAAGATTTATATTTTTATGATACCAGTTTTTTAATGAAACTTCTTCATTGAGTGTGCTAATCTACATAAATAAAATTATATTTCTTCATACAATTTTATGTAAACTTGCATTCACTTAATGAACAGCTTCAATAGACTACTTCCAGTGCAATTTCTTTAATTTAATGCAAAAATTCTTTAATATCGAGCAGATAATTCTCTCAGTGCAATATCGAAACTTGTCTATAATGCCAAAAAAAAAAACGATAAAATATATTCTTTGGCCAAACTGTTAGAGAGAGTTTTCTGCATGATATCAATGAATTTTTGCATAGAAACAACTGAAACTTGTCCATTGAAACATTTAATTCGACTAATGCATGTTTTCATAAAATGTTATGAAACATATCATTTCATTAACAAATAATTTCATTCACTCAATAAAGAAGTTTCATTAAAAAAAGCTTTTCATTTATTTTAAGAAATTTTTTGTTGACTTTCTAAACAAAAGTTACATTAGTTTACTAAATATTTTCATTACTTTTAGTGTATTAAAATTTTCTCTGTATAGAATTTATCCTCAACAATCTTTTTTAGGTTAATGTGTTTGTCATAACCCACGAAAATTATTATGCAAAAAATTTCAAAGTAAAATTATTTTCTCGATTTTTTTTTTTTTTGACAAAAATACATAAATTTTTACACAATTATCCATTACACAATTAATTTGGACAAACAATGCCTTTATTGTATTCAGTATATTTAATAGTACACTGATCTATTATTAATTTTTTGCATAGAACCTATGAGTTGCACTGGTACTCGTTCATTGAAACTTTTCGTTAAACTAATACATATAATAATGAAGTTTTATAAAAATACCATATTATTTATTAAAAATTTCATCCACTCAATGAAGAAGTTTCTTTAAAAACAGAAAATTTGTTGTTATTTGCATTGACTTCCACTCATATTCGTTGTAAAATATTTCAAGGAAACACATTTTTCAAAATTATGACAAACGGGCTTGAAAAAAAAAACTTGACGGCTTGAAAAAAATCCTGACGGCGGCGGCAGCAAACCGGATGGCGAAAAGCAGTGCTTTGTTCCCATATAGCGAATGGACAAAAGAAAATCGGTGCAAGGACATGCCTATCTCCCATATATAATGGGTGTAAAGTTGCTAGCTTGTCAGCAACAAGTGCCTAACGATCACCTCCGCGTGGTTTCACCTGGGCAACGGCAAGTGGGAGGTCTCTATTGGCACGGCAATAGAGGCTAACGATCGCTTGGCGGCTAACGATCATGGCTAGATTGGCGTGGCTCTACGGTCTTATCTGTGTATGCAGATTTGTACTTGTAGACCTCGCTGATCAAGGTAGACCACTGCTGAGTTATATTGGGACTCAAGTGGGAGTAGTTTCGGCTACAAGGTCCTACTGTAATATGGTACCACGGGAGCCATTGGCCCGCCGTAATCTCTAGAGGAATCCGCTGCTTATATTCAACTCGGATTGGCAAGAAGTCTCGGTATACTTGTGATACTAGTTAATTATGCAGAAATGACAATCGTTGACAATCGTCAGATGGTGGCCGCAGTGCGGATGTGTGGAGTGGTCAGTATGTCAATTAGTGTGTGACAGATGGATCGTTGGTTGTTGGAACTTGGGTGGTAGGCCCAAGTTAGTGCGTTGTGTGTGCTGGATGTCTTGTTGGTTGGCGAGTTTGCATTGTTGTCATAATGAATAATTGTGCCGGAATGACAATCGTCAATCGTCAGATGGCGGCCGCAGTGCGGATGTGTGGAGTGGTCAGTGTCAATTAGTGTGTGACAGTTGGATCGTTGGTTGTTGGAACTTGGGTGGTAGGCCCAAGTTAGTGCGTTGTGTGTGCTAGTTGTCATGTTGGTTGGGCGAGTTTGCATTCTGTCATAATAATAACTGGTAATTAGCTATACAGCGTCATTGCTTTGTGTTCGAGTTGTATTTCCTTTACGGTAATGGCTATTGGGAACGGCCCTTCGGGGAGTTTCGTCGTGGCTGTGGTTAGCCTAAATGCAGGAAGAGCACTTCGGTGTTCAGTGTGGAGTTGCATTCTCAACCGGGTGCTGTGACCCAGAGATCAAAGCAGAGGTTTTAGATGGGCCTCGATCTCCCCAGTGGGATGAGTAATTGCCAATATTCAAACTCTAAACTGGAACCCTACCTGATGCTCAGTGGCTTGTTAAGGGGGCGTTGGTTGTATGCCATATTTCAACCAGTGTTAAGAGCACCGTGTTTAAAGCCTCAGGGTAGGAACATACGTAAAACCAATGACTATTCTCCCATATATAATGAACTGTAACTTCTACAATTATGTACCAATTTTAAAGATTTTTTCAGTAAACTAATACATTCGGTAAGATAAATGAAAAATGTTGAAATAGTTTACATTCTATCTATTGTAGATGTACAGATAATTCCTGTTTAAAATTAAAATTTTAATTTTTTGACCAGACATAAGTTTACCTATAAAAATGGAAATAATATTGTTTTTAGTTCATAATATTATCTTAGACCGTTTTGGAGTAAATAGAAGACTCAAAGAAGATAAATAGAAGGCTCAAAGTCAAAAGTTTAAAACAAATTTTGCAAAAGTGATACTTTTAGTCTTTCACATTTTTTTCTCAAAATTTTGGTATAAAATTTTAACTTTATTTTAATTGATTTAAAAGAACAGGCTTTGGAATTGTATGAATGCAATTTTATAATTTTTGTAAATGCACCCTACAGCTGGCATTGTTTGAAAGTGATACATTTTTGCAAAAATTTTCGGAGTTTTGATTGTGTCAAACAAATTTTACGCAGAATTTTATATTTTTTTTTTAGTTATAATGATTGACTTATATATTCTTAATTATTGGCTTTTAAAAACCTGATAGTCGACCTACTATACTAGTTCATCGGGAGCTAGAAGAAAAATTTGTACGGATTAATATAAAATTCGGTACATAATGTTTGTGACTGACTCATTTTATTGATATAAATTAAATTTAGTGAAAATATGGTTGACATTGGCACATAGCAGTCAAATAAATCATGTAAAAATCGCGAAATTTAGCATTTTTACAAACGCCTATATTTTTAATTTTCATTAAAAACCCGGCACTTTTTTATGACATATGTATTTACCATTACAAAAATAAAAAATAAATTATTTAATTTTTAATATTTTTTTATTATTCTACATCAAACTTAAGAAATTACAAGCTTCCTTCCATAAGTTCGCTAACTCTCCATCACGTGGCGAGCAACAACTGTTCTAAGACTTATCATCTCGCGTAATCTTCATCTTTCCCCACCTTTCACCTCTCTACTATCCCATTTCCAAAGAAACCAACAAATTAATTAATAGGAAGGACTTCCTGAGTGTTGCTTCTCTTCAAAAGAAAAAGTAATGTATCGCCATAGGGCTCCATGCATTACAATACCTTAACTTCACTGATGAACTTTACATTAGATGAGGGGGTAAAGTAACTGGTTACTTATATGGTTACCGAGTAAAAAAGTAATGGGGATATTAATAATAGATTTTCATAAAAAAAAAAAATCTGAAAAACAATTATTACAAAAATTTCTGAAAATTTATTATTACAACAATTAATAAAAATTATATCAAACTTGTATAAAAGACAAAGTACAGTCTAGTTTACTCCCTCTGTTTTGTTTATAAACTAAACAAAAAATAAAAGGAGGAAAGAAATAAAAAACGTGTATTGAATGCCTTACTTTATCACATCCATTGCCAAAATTTTGTTTATTCCAAACATTCATTAAATTATGTATTTAAATTTAACTACAAATGTATCAAATTAATCTAAAACTAAAACTTTGAACTAGCATTTAAAAAAATGTTTTTTTGAGAATTATTTTCGTAAAACAACTGAAACCAATTTTGTTGTTCAGTCATTTTGCTAAATATAATCAAACTTTGGCGGCGAAAGCAATTAGACTAAATTTTGCCTTTAATCACAATTTGAGACAATGTTTTATTTTTGATTTTTGCCTCTGGGACAAAGCACTATGCGGCACATTGCACCACTGATCCCAAGGTCTATCTATCCGCTTAAATGCAAAACTTGTTCAAAAGAAATTATACATTTAAGTATTTAACATTTCCTTTTTCCTGTTACTAGTTTTATGATTAGTATTTAAAAATTGTTATGATTCTACTATCCCACTAACCATAAAACCTAGTTTCTTTTATGCATGTCGGTGGTCATAAGTTGATAACTCGTTATTGTCACTTGAGATAATAATGCTAAATAACTTCAGTATGATGGAAAAGTCTTTTGGCATGGTTGAACAAAGCTAAAATTTGTCTGTAAGTTACAAGATATCAACTTATGACCATCGATACAGTAAATATTGTTTAAATTCTATAACAATTACATATTTTTATTTTCATACTTTTGTACAGCAGACCAGACCAACAACATGAAATAGTAATAATAAAAAATATTTTTAATTGTATGGATTTTTTAATTTGCTGTTTTTTAACTCTGACACGTTTTGTTTGCAATGAACTGTACGCGTGTGCAACTTGTTTCAATATGAATGTATGGGATTTAAACAAAACTACTACATACACATAAAATAATGCAAAAAAAAAAAAAATATGAAAAAAATATTAATAATTTGCATGCATGTATTTAAATAGGTGGGTAAATTTATAGGTGCACCCAGGAAGCAGATTCATGCTGACGTCAGAATTTGTTACCCAATTTTTGTTAAAGCATTCTAACGGCTTTATGAACTGATTTACTGTTGTCACAACCAGTGTTGCCACATATTTTATTAAAAAAAAAATTAAAAACTGTTTTCTGATAAAAAAAAAAATCTGTTTTTACAAACAAAATTTAAAAAATCGTTGAATTTCAAAAACTTCGAAGTTCGCAGAAATTTCAGGATCACGAAATATTCTGGGCATTTAAAAAAATTCCGTTATCTTCACACAAAAAAAATCGTTGCCAAGTAATTAGAAGCATTTCAACTATATAATATTCGTTAAAGTTAGGAGAAAACTAGTAGCAGTTTACCAAGTTTTGTCTAGTTTTTACTTAATGTTTGAATAATTCATGTGAAAAAACTTTATTAGTTGAAATGCTCCTAATTACTTGTGTGTTAATCTAAAAAAAAACCGGTTTTTATGAAAGAACTAAAAAAAAATATGCAGGTGCTTGTGCAAATTTAAATGTAACTGACACTAATAGAAAACATATGACTTTCTATTGTTGATTTATTTACTTGAATAAACGTCACTACATTGCTAGGTCTGTCAAAAAAACAGAGTAGTATTTGGAAGATGACAAAGCCAATTGTGCCAATATTTTGTTGTTGTTTTTGTTTTTTCTTTGATATTTTAAATTTTGAATCTCGCTCCTAGACGAGGACAAGAAATTCTCATTGAGTTTGTGATTTAACATAACAAATACCTCTAGAAATTTTAATAACAAGTCCCCTGAAGATTTCCTTGGGCAGGAATGAAATCCGGATAGGGACACGGCTACATCAGATTGCTTTTCACAATTTGTTAAATAAGTTTTGGGACTTTAGCACATTTAATTACTATAAATGCAATTAATGTTTATCCCGATGAAAATAAATTTAAATAACAAATATGCAGGTGCTTGTGCAAATTTAAATGTAACTGACACTAATAGAAAACATATGATTTTCTATTGTTGATTTATTTACTTGAATAAACGTCACTACATTGCTAGGTCTGTCAAAAAAAAAACAGAGTAGTATTTGGAAGATGACAAAGCCAATTGTGACAATATTTTGTTGTTGTTTTTGTTTTTTCTTTGATATTTTAAATTTTGAATCTCGCTCCTAGACAAGGACAAGAAATTCTCATTGAGTTTGTGATTTAACATAACAAATATCTCTAGAAATTCTAATAACAAGTCCCCTGAAGATTTCCTTGGGCAGGAATGAAATCCGGATAGGGACACGCCTACATCTGATTGCTTTTCACAATTTGTTAAATAAGTTTTGGGACTTTAGCACATTTAATTACTATAAATGCAATTAATGTTTATCCCGATGAAAATAAATTAAAAAAAAAAAAAAACAGTTAAAACATTAAATAAGGCTACTTTGGTCACAGCCAAAAAGATTCGGCTACCACAACTGAATAATTCATTCATTATTCATTCGTTGTCGAACGTGTATAAAAAAAGAGTTAGAATCTAATACAGTTTATTAGGTTTTTTTTTTTTAACTTAAAATGAAAATTCCCGAAATAGATCTATCAACACATTCCTGAAAGTGGTCAATTAATAAATTTGAAAACAAAAACTCTATAGATTATTTGTTAGGACAATATTCTAATAAGAAATATATAAACAGAAAAAACTAAAAACGGGATTCAATTAAAAATTTTATTGAATCAATTAATATTTTAATTGATTTTGCACCTACCACTGAAATGATAGTATTAACTAAAAAAATTTGCAGACAGTTTATTAAAACTGTTTCAATTAAAATAATAATAATATCAATTAAAAGAGTAATTGTTTTTCTTCACAACCTCAATTAAAAAGTTTAGTTAAATTGATTAAAAATTTAATTGAAACTTGAGAAGAAAACAATGGTAGTTTTAATTGAAAACTCGTATTTTTTATTTTTGTTATATGCCCCCCATTAAATAAGAAAAGAAATATAGGTTTGTAAATTAAATTGACATTTTATTTATAATAAAATTAAAGCTTTTTAATATAAAAATTTATTATAAGAAAACAAATAAAAGTAAAGACAAAATTTTTGTTTTGCTTGTCTTGTCTTGAACTTTTTCTTGTAATTGAATTGCTTTCTTAAAAAAATTACACACAACTTTAAAATGATAGTTTAATAACACTTATACTTATTGAAAATTAGATTATTTAAAAAAATAATAGTTTAATTGTCCTTTTTCGATAAGGGTTATTTAAATCCACATGTGCACTTTTATTACCACAGATAAAACACGAAACTAAATTAAGTTTTCATGCGTACACGAATATCTCAACAAAAAGAGTGTTGCAAACTCTAGTGAAATAACTACGATTTTGCGTGTATTTGAAATCGGTAAACTATTCAACTTATTAAAAGTTAATCATTTGCGATTTTTTTCTTTTTATTTACAAATTAAATAATATATTGATATAATTAAACCTTTGTTTGATTATTTAATCTAAGTAAAATAAAAAAAATAGGTTGCCAAATTTTTAAAAATTTCGTTTACATGTTGTCAGCACTGTATGGATAAATTAGAAAATTCAATAAATTTTTTAATTGAATCAATTAAAAAAATTGTTTAAATTGTCATTGATATTCAAACAATCGATTAATTAGATATTTTTGGCCCATAACTTTTTCTGTGTAGTATGGCCTCGAACTTGAATAATTTTATTTTAGAAATGTTGAGGTTAAGAAGAATAATAAATGTTTTTCTCTAAAAATTATAAACACTATTAATTTTTAAATCAGACTAGACTAGTTTCTGCCTTTTTATGGACAGGCTCATCAGTGATTTTCCATTTAAATTGTGTTATTATTTGTGTCTTATAATTTGTCAGATTGTCGCCATGTGATAAATTTTTCAACAACCTGCTTCTGTAAGAATTAAACCTGCGCTCATCTTACATTACAAACGTAACAATACCAAGTAATGACCGTTTAGCGATCACACCCAAGTATGGCCTCGAATCTAATGCAGTTTTCTTTCCTATTAGCTTTTTCTGTTATTGTATATTATACTGAGAAGTGACAACACTAACAACACAAATATTCTATTTTTACATTTTTGTTTATTTTTCTAATCTCCTTAGTCTCTGTTTCACAATGTTACCAGATCGACGTTGACAACTTTTGCGTTTTTTAAGTTGAGACACGGCCACAGGGCAAATTTTATAATGTATTTTAGTACAGTGTTATATTAACGTCATATAGACAGTCGCAATTAATTTTTTTACTAATATACATCTGACAAATTTAATTTAGAAATGTTTAGGTAAATTTTCATTTTTATTGCACAATTAAAGGTCGAAAAAACATAATTTTTATTTTGAATAAAAATTATATCAAACTTGTTAAGTTTTTTTTTTTTAGAATATGCAACCAGAAGTCCAATGTTCTATTCTTGACGAACAAATTTCGAGAAAAATTTTATATTTATTGCAATAAGCAGAAACATTTATAGAATTTTGAATGATCTACGGAACAATTCTAGTCGGAATTTGCCTCGTGTACTTTGTTTTCAGAGCACACAACCTTTTATTTCCACATAATCCATTTTAGCAACCCCGTACCCTCTTAAAAAAATCTGAAAAAATTCTCAAAAATCTTTTGGGCCAAAAGTATTTCTATTCTGTTTCAGGAGTTGCCAGAATCCAAAAAAAAAGTGAAAATGCTGAAACTCCCTAGTGTGTGTGAAAGAGTTAAGATCAGAAGTTTCATGGTTATGGAGAGAACTCAAGAATTCTAGCCTACTTAAAAAAATTATTTGGCGTAAAAATTATTAGTTTTAGGGTCGCTCGGATGACCTCAAATGTAAAAACTTCAAAATTTTCCAAATTGAAACTGTAATAACTTTAGAACTAACTTTAATTTAATAACAATCTTGCTCATGACAACTCTGGAGAAATATTGAAAAAAATTAAAAATCAAAACAAAATCATTTATTTGCTCATAGTTCGCATTAGATTTGGACAACAAGTATGGAAATTTCAGAAAATCAAATTTGGCATCAAATTAAAAGTATTTTAAAGACCCGATAAAAAAAAATTCTATATACTCATATACAACTTGAGATCATTATATATGCTTATATGTGTGCAATATATTAAGATATATTTTCATATCTTATACTTAGTTTATAAAATTTTTTTAATATGGCGTAATATATCATAATATATCATTGTATAGTATGTAATATATTAGCATATCTTATATATCTGATCATATTAAAAATATATAGATCTAGATATGAAAATATATTCTAAAATACATGATCATATGTAAGTTTATATGGTACAATTACTCAAAAATAATCACTTTCATATATAATTATATATGGCAAAACATATCATTGTATATAAATAAATATAATAAAATTTAATGAAACAAATTTACTTTTTTGTGATCGTTGTGGTGTAATGGTTAACGCGTTGGACTGTTACACAGATGGTCCCGGGTTCCATTCCCGGAGACGACAACATCAATTTAGAAAAAATAATATGTATGAGTTTTCTATCACTTATATGTATCGCTGCACCCACCTTCGGTGTTCCCATAGCACTTAACCCCACCGAAGTAAAATAATGAATCAGGGCTATGAAACAAAAAACTTCAATAAATTCGCCAACTCTACATCAGGTGGCGAGCAATAACTGTTCTAAAACTTATCATCTCGCACAATTGCAGTGTTGTCATGTTTGAAGCCCTTCATCTTTCACCACCTATCATCTCTCCACTATCCGCTTTCCAAAGAAAGTAACACATTAATTAATAGGAAGAATTTCCTGAGTGTTGCTTCTCTTTAAAAAAAAAATATATATATAAATGGGTTTTCAAAATTACACACAGTCTTCCAAATTTTTCCATCTCGTCACAATTTTGAGAAAATCGAGATTAAAAACACGAAAAATGGCGTTTTTAGCCATTTTTGAAGTTGTGTACACAACACATGCGAAAAACTTAAGCTTTTTTATTACGATTATAAATATATCGAACATAATTCTCTATAATGAGTTAACAAACATTTCAAATTTGTTTATTATCATAGGTAAAACTTGCATTGAAAAATTATTAAAAAAAAATTAACAAATATTACATTTTTAAAAGTAGCCTAGGCAATGCATTCGACCAGCTTTAATTTATTTTAGGATCACGATATAACTTTGAACTCTTTTTGTTAAATGTTCGCGATAAACTTTAAAAATATTAAACCAACTTCGGTTAAATTGTATAAAAAATGTAATTAAATTTTTTTGTAAATTCGTTTACGGGTTTGGACTTTCTAATTAAAAACCAAAAAAAGGTTTACAATACGATTTTGATACACTAAAATTCCGATATGGCTGAAAACCCGAAACAGGTGGAGTTTCATCAAAATCGGAGTGTTTAGGTTGGCGTGCTTTCTTTGTAAGAGAAAACGTTAATAAATTTATTTTAACTATTTATTTAATTAAAAACAACGTTACGAATTTACTTTTATAATAAGCTTTCAAACGAATTACTTTCGAAATATCGTATGGATACTTATCAATTATTCCACTGGCGTTTGTACAATATTAATATGTAGACGAATAATATTGGTATCGTTGAGTATTCGTTAATTTTTAAAATGCATTTTATTATCATTATACAAAAACAAAACTAAATAATTGTGGTAACTAAAATACAAATTTTTTTTTTTGTTTGAATAATTATGAAAAGGCCACAGTGGCATCTATACATTAGGCTGCTTCTTACAAATTGTCGAATTTTTGAGGGGACAACCCTGGCTTAGATTAAGATTCATGAAAAAAAAAATCTAATTTTCCCGATCTTCTACTTTCAAAGCTCCAAATCATGAATAGAAAATTAAAAATAATTGAAAGTTTTCAAATATTAAAAAAAAATTGGAAAATTGGAAATTAAAAATAATAATATCGAAGGAATCCCTTAATCCGCTTTGAGTGTGGACCGATTTCATTTTGGCGGATTTGAAGTAATAAAAGTATTTTAGAGAAAAAAAATATTAAAAAATATATTTTTGTTGAAAGAAACTAGTTTTACATTGTAAATTGTTTAATAACACTCTAATTAATTTCGGCTTAATTTTACCCAATTAATAATAGGAAACTATACTCCTACACTCAAAAAAAAAAATAAGTTAGTAGAAAAGTTAGTAAAACATCTTGTAAATCAGGTATACTATTTTTCATCAAATTTTTTGCTAAAATTCTGTTTTAAACTAAAATTTTAGTTATACTTAGTCAGCACTTAACTGTTTTACTAATATTTTACTAATTTATTTTGCTAAAAAAATTGTGCTGATTAGCACATCAATCAGCACAGATTAAAAGTTATACGCAGAATTAATTAGGTGTCAAGATTTAGTAGTGGCGAGGAAAATTATACTAAAAAGTACAACTCCAGTAAGACACATAAAAAAAATCAACCATGGAAGATTTTTGTATCTGTTTTTCATACATAAAACAAAATTGTGGATTGAAACAACTTAAATTTTGCATTTTCACCGGCTTGTGAAAGTAATTGCCTATTAATTAAATAAAAGACAAAATAAAATATTTAAATTTAAAAAAGATTAAATGTGTATTTGTAGTCAAATTCAGTGGTCAAGTTGATAACAAATATACCGCAGGTAGACATTCTAATGCGAAAGACAAAGACATACATCTTAGGTAAATTTTTATGTTTCCTTTTTCTTATTGGAAAAACACGGTATGTAACATTTTATTATTTTTTCGTTTCGTTTCTTTAAATTTCTGCGGCATTAGCGTTCCTTTAAAAGATAGCATCATTGAGAAAACCATTGATGTAAGTAGTTGAAAGATAATTCTGTTTATGTTATATATAATTATTTCTATATATTTTCAGATATTACATTAATTCATGTCGTCAATGTGGGAGTATGAAAATTTTTATATTTTGTAACGTATTGTTAATTATTTTAAAAATAATCACAAAAATATGTTTTATGACTTTCAGCAGAATAAATTAACTAAAGCAAAAATTCTCTACAAATTTTTTGAGTTTTTTTTCAGTCTACTAATATTCAGCAAAAATTTTATTAATGTTTAGCAAGGGTTTTCTAATTTTTAATCCACTAAGTTTTAGCAAAACTTTTGCTGAATCTACTAATTTTGTTGCTTAAAATCAGCTCGCTGATTTTCAGCAAAAGATTTTACTGACATTAGCAATTTTTTTGCAACCACCCTCCTGACTAAAATTTTGCTGACTCAGCAAAATTTTTTGCTGACTTTACCAACTTTTTTATTTGAGTGTTCTATAAGTTGGGTATATTTACTCTACACTCAAAAAAAAAGTTTGTAAAGTCAGCAAAAAATTTTGCTGAGTCAGCAAAATTTTTGTCAGGAGGGTGCTTGCAAAAAAATTGCTTATGTCAGCAAAATCTTTTGCTGAAAATCAGCGAGCTGATTTTTAGCAACAAAATTAGTAGATTCAGCAAAAGTTTTGCTAACACTTAGTGGATTAGAAATAAAAATGCCTTGCTAAAAATTAATAAATTTTTTGCTGAATTTTAGTAGACTGAAAAAAACGCAAAATATTTGTAGAAAAATTGTAATTTAGTTAATTTATTTGCTGAAAATCATAAAACATAGTTTTGTGATTCTTTTAAAAATAATTTACAATAATTACGAAATATAAAAATTTTCATTTTCCCACATTGACGACATGAATAATTTAATATCTGAAAATATATACACTCATAAAAAAAAGTTTGTAAAGTCAGCAAAAAATTTTGCTGAGTCAGCAAAATTTTAGTCAGGAGGATGCTAGCAAAAAAGTTGCTAATGTCAGCAAAATCTTTTGCTGAAAATCAGCGAGCTGATTTTTAGCAACAAAATTTGTAGATTCAGCAAAAGTTTTGCTAACACTTAGTAGATTAGAAATAAAAAAGCGTTGGTAAAAATTAATAATTTTTTTGCTGAATTTTAGTAGACTGAAAAAAAACGCAAAAAATTTGTAGAAAAATTGTAATTTAGTTAATTTATTTGCTGAAAATCATAAAACATATTTTTGTGATTCTTTTAAAAATAATTTACTATAATAACAAAATATAACAATTTTAATCTTCCTACATTGACGACATGAATTAATTTAATATCTGAAAATATATAGAAATAAATATATATAACATAACAAAAATTTTCTTTCAACTACTTACATCAATGGTTGTCTTAATGATGCTATGACGAAACTGCCGAAGATAATTCTAGAAACGAAACGAAAAAATAAACAAAACAAACGAAACGAAAAAAACAACCCTTTTTTTGCAATAAGAAAAAGAAACCATACAAATCTACCTAAGATGTGTGTTTTTGTCTTTCTCTTTACTCTGTCTACATGTCTGTATATGTTTTTTCATGGTTGATTTTTTTACTTGTCTTGTTAGAGTTGTACTTTTTAATATCATTTTCCTCTTCTCTACTACATCTTGACATGCCGCGACATCTGCTTATCAGCACAATTTTTTTTAGCAAAATTAATTAGTAAAACATTAGTATATTAGTAAAGCATTAGTATAAAACAGTTAAGTGCTGAATAAGTATAACAAAAATTTTAGCTGAAAACACGATTTTAGCAAAAATATTTGCTAAAAAATAGTATACCTGATTTACAAGACGTTTTACTAACTTTTCTACTAACTTATTTTTTTGAGTGTAGAAATAAATATATATAACATAACAAAAATTTTCTTTTAACTACTTACATCAATGGTTATCTAAATGATGCTTTCTTTTAAAGGACGCAACTGCCGAAGATAATTATAGAAAAGAAACGAAAAAATAAACAAAAACAAACGAAACTAAAAAAACAACCCTTTTTTTGCAATAAGAAAAAGGAACCATAAAAGTCTACCTAAGATGTGTGGGTTTGTCTTTCGCTTTACTCTGTCTACATGTTTTGATTCCATGGTTGATTTTTTTATATGTCTTATTAGAGTCGTACTTTTTAGTATCATTTTCCTCTTCTCTACTACATCTTGACATGCCGCGACATCTGCTTCATTCTACGTATATCTTTCAATCTGATTGTCGACCACACGATTAATGTGCTTATCAGCACAATTTTTTTTTTAGCAAAATTAATTAGTAAAACATTAGTATATTAGTAAAGCATTAGTATAAAACAGTTAAGTGCTGAATAAGTATAACAAAAATTTTAGCTGAAAACACGATTTTAGCAAAAAAATTTGCTAAAAAATAGTATACCTGATTTACAAGACGTTTTACTAACTTTTGTACTAACTTATTTTTTTGAGTGTATGTATGTAAATTGGTATATAATAATTTATAGCAACATGGTCTATTACTCATAATGTACGTAATAAATTTTTAAGTACATACCCAGGCAGACGACCGTCGGTTATGTGTTGGCATAACGTGGGACTAACAATCCTGATAGTATTGTCCTGTTACCCGATTAGTAACAGTGGCCAACCGTTGGTTTAAGTGAACTTGCCGCCGATGGCATAACGTCGGTAATTTAAAACATATGGTGCTTTTAAATTAATTTTGAGAAATATGTATCATAAAACACATTTAAAAAGTATCAATACAGTTCAGTTCGGCCTTAGTCTTTTACATCATATTTAAATGTGTGAAATATAATAAAATATTTTTAAAAAAATGCTTGTAATTGGTTAAAATATTGTTAAAATAAATATTGGCAAAGAATTTTGAGGGTGGTACTGGCAAAACATGCTTTGCAAATAAAATTGTGTTCTCCCAGTACAATATTAGTTGTACATTTGTACATTTAACACGGTGGGCTTTAGAAAAATAGCAGTGGTTTGCCAGTACTATTTTTTTGGTACGGTTGTCAGTTTCTACCTTGGTATTTACATGTTCACATATGTACATATTTTCATATGCAAAAAACCCAAAAAACTATCCTTTTTTATTTATTTATATTTATAAATATTATGTTGGTTGTTTTAAATTTTCGAAAAGAAATTAATTTTTTAACTAATTATTTTTCTTTTGTTCTATTGTTTTTCTATTTTGGCAATGATTTCTGTTTACAGGTAAAAATGTTTATAAAGTCAGAAACATACAGATTACTATTATTTGTGTGTACTTTTACTACTGTTTACAGGTAAAAATATTAAAAATGTAAAAAATTTAAAAACATGTATCCCAACATGCAGATTACTACCATTTGAGTTTATTTTTGCGGTCATAAATGCGTTAATTAGTTATTTTTGCATTTTGCATTTTTTAAACATAATCTTACTCACTTTATAGCAGTAAATTTAGATGCATTTTTTTAGAGTGTACTTAGCTCCGAAATATTAAATATTTGGCGAATTGTTAACACATGTTAACCGGAGGTCAAAATTGTACCACAAAATAAAATTGATGATTATAACTGCAATCTGTTTAAATTAACCAACTAAAAATAAGTTTAGTTCTTAATTAAGTAAAATTTTCAGAGTAATTAATCATTAGTAACAAAAAAATATTAACCCTTGTTGACCGAGGCCGAGAAAAGTCCTGACAATAGTATCGAAAACGGATTTTGTACATGAGGTAATTTTGATGATAAGCAATTTTGACAAGTATTAGGATTAAAATTTGCGATTTTTTGCATAATGTATACAAATATTTTTTTTTTTGAAAATATTCAATTATATCCGTCAACTTTATTTTATGTAAATTTTTTTAACTTATTTATGTTATATGTAATGTTTTGTAACTGAGTACCTGTGATCAAATAAAATAATTTACAACACAGAAAAAAAAAATTGCGCCAAGTACACATTTTGTTGAATAAAAAAAAATAATCAATTACTTTTTTAATTGATTCAATTAAAAAGTAATCAATATTTTTGTTTATTTAAAGTAATCAATATTATTCAAAATATTGATTACTTTTTAATTGAGTCAATTAAAAAAGTAATTGAGTCAATTAAAAAAGTAATTGATTATGTTTTTTTATTCAACAAAATGTTTACTTGGCGGAATTTAAGAAATATTTTTTTGTGTGAATGTAAAATTATATACTTTATATATATATTTTTAAAATTTGTTTATCAAAAATACTGACTTTCCTCCAAATCCGCCAAAATTAAATCGGTCCACACGCTAAGTGGATTGAGGGATCCCTTTATTATTTTTTTTTAAAGACTCATGATACATTTAAAGAAAAGTGCTCAACATTTTGTAAAAATTCAATTTTTTTTATTTGTTATTCATAATTGGAGCTTTGAAAATACTGCAAAAGTTTAAAATTTTTTTTGGCGTAGTGTGGTTAAGAGTTAACAATATTATAAAAACTAAATTTTTTTTTTGAGTACTTGGTAATAAAGTACTATTTATACGAAAATATGTCCTTTTTGAAAATCGGGAAAACTTTCAGTCTAATTTTTTTTTTTTAAATTTGTGAAATTTTTTTTTTTTCATGGTTCTGAATCTAAACCAGGGTTGGCTTTAATCCAAATCCGCCAAAATTAAATCGGTCTACACGCTAAGTGGATTGGATTGAGAGATCCGTGCACTAATATTTTTTTTTTAAATACTCATGATGCATTTAGCTCCCATGCATTTTACAATCATTAAATTTTTTATTTGTTATTAATAATTAGAGCTTTGAAAATATCGTAAAAGTTTAGAAATTTGTTTGGCCTAGTGTGATTAAGGGTTAACAGTATTATAAAATTTTTTTTTTTTTTTTTGAGTACTTGGGGCTAAATATAATAGGGTTTAAACCCTAAACCCTATTTATACGAAAATATGTCCTTTTTGAAAATTGGGAAAACTTTCAATGTTTAATTTTTTTCGAAAATTTTTAAAAAATTAGAAAATTTTGTTTTCTTGATTCTCAATCTAAACCAGGGTTGTCCCGTCGAAAATTCGAGGTTTTTAAAAAAAAGAAGCAACCTACTATACATATAAACACATCGTACTTATCGTTATCTAAAAAGCAAATGTTCGTAACTTACGTTTACAGTATTTTTTGAAGGAAAAACAAAAAACGTGATTTTAATAAATTTTTAATAAAACTGGGTTTTTTGTAAAAGATTATATTAACTCCAAACCAATAACTAGTAGTTTTGAAAATTTTTGTGTTTCTTTGTTAAATTCTATACAAATTTTGAATCAAGAATTAGAAGTTTTTAAAAATAATTACTTTTTAGTTAAAATTTCGTGAGGACCTGAAGATTAAAATAGAGATTTATAATTCACCAAACTGTACTTGAAATATTTTGCAGTGAAACAAAAAAGAAAATACGAAAAGGTAAAAACAATATGGCGGCCGAATTTATGATCGAGTGAAATCGTTTGAAAACTGTTTTTTAAGAAGTGACTACAAAAATACTAATAATAAAACGACAAATTTATATTTATTTTTAATCAAGGACCGAACTATAACATCCCTGTTAAATGTTTCTTTAATTTCGATAGCAAAATTAAGATCACGAATGCCGTAATTCGACCCCAGGTTTAAATTATTGTTCAAAAAACTGTTATATTAATGGTAGAAGACTCAAATTATGTAGAAATGTTTAGCTAAAAGAATTACAATTAAAACAAAAATAATAAAATGAAAATTATTCAAGTTCGAGGCCATACTCTATTGTTTATTAGGATATTGTCCTAACAAATAATCTATAGAGTTTTTGTTTTCAAATTTATTCGTTGACCCTTTTAGAAATGTGTTGATAGATCTATTTCGGGAATTTTCTAGATTCATCATCAGAACACGGTTTGAAAGAGGGTAACAATTCATATAAACTAGTTTACTCACTATATGAGAACTAATATATATTATATGAGCTCGAAGTAAAAAAGATTATCACCATTGATCAAAATAAATTGAAAACTTGTTTTTTGTGTGTATGTCTACCTTTGGTAAATATTCAATACACGTTTTTGTTTCTTTTCCTTTATTATGTACATTTGTTAAAAACAAAATGTACAGGGGAAGTAGTAAACAAGACCATACTTTGTCTTTTATACAAGTTTTATATAATTTTTATTAAAAAATTAAAATTTTTGTTAATATAGCTTCTTTTGCATTTTTACTGACGATATGAACTGTAAACATCACGTACATAAGTATGTACGTGGCTATGTATGACGACTGTAGTAGAACAGTCAGATAGGTTCGGTTGGTTATATTTAGGAGCAACTTTTTATTTTTAATGTTTATAAACATTTTGCAATGTTAAATAATTGTAAAACAAAAACTTGATTATTGCACTTACTTTTGTAAATACAAATAATGTTTGTTGTTATTTAAATATTCAAATAATAATCGAATATTGTGTTGGATTAATGTTGCCTATACATAAATGATTTGCATACATACACTGCGTTGCAAAATTATAGTTACACATTAATTTCACTAAATTTCGTAATTTAAAAAAAAGTAGAAGAGTTTAACCGGCATAGATGTAAAACCAATGGAATATTAATAATATTTAACAAAAAAACATTTCATTTCTTTTTTTTCTACTATCAATTAGTGTTTCATAACTATAAATACACTTAACTTTATAAATCAAAATTTCAAAAAAATTAAGAAAAATATTTAAAACAGCATTTTTAATAATGCGTAAGGCCTCCGTTTTTTTTAATCAACTCAAAAGTTCGATCAGACATACTGTCTACCAGATTTATTCGAAGCTCTTCCGTTATAGATATCCATTCATCAATAACTGCTTCTTATTGACGGTTTTCTGTGTAAATTCGACTAGTTAATGTTCCCCAAATATTATCAATTGGGTTTTGATCCGGAAAACATACGGGCCATTCCAATACACTTATATTTTTTGAAGATGGCCACAGACTCAGCAAAAAGTTTCGTCATATTGATGATATTGTTTCATAAATCGTTTGTCATCAATTATTCATCATATTTATGAAATTTTTTTAAATATGATGAAGAGTTTCATAGAAATTTATGAGAAATGTTTCATCGACCTTCATTATTTCATAAAAAAGAAAATTATTTGAAATTCTCAAAAACCAAATAAATATTATTTGATGTGTTCTTAACTTTAAATAGATTTTTTTGTTTATTATATGAAACTTTAATGAAACGTTTCATAATCATCATAATCATCTTCTCTTATATTTATTAACAACTAGTATTTATCATTTGTAATAGTAATATTTTAATTATGATCTCAAACCTGACAATTCAAAATGAAATGCAATTTTAAAAGATCAACAAATACATACAAAATTTTCAGACCAAACATACAGGTACCATGCAGTGTAAAATCGAATAGTAAAACCATGCCATATTAACAATTCGTTCCCAGTAATGGTAACATTAGTAGTTGGACTGGCAACCCCGCCAAATAAAAAGCTTTAAGATTTAAAAGCTGTTGGCAAAACTTGTAAGAAAAGACGAAAATAACTCATGTTGTTCGGGTAATCAATTAACATCACCGATTTTCTGTGGTTGGTTGATATATACCTGATCAAATCTTCAGTTTCTTGTGGGTGGTGAATTAGAATGAGGCTTAAGATGACCTAGTCGCTTAAAACGAAATTGCGACACTCCCTCTAGCGCTAATCCCCACAAGATTTTGTTCATCTTCTTTTTAAAACTCAAAAGCTACATCCTTGGCCTTGAAGTCTTATTGTATTTAAACAATAAATAAAATAAAAAAAATATTATTTGATGTGTTGTAAACTTTAAGAAAATTGTTATTAATATAATATGAAACGTTTATGAAATCTTTCATAATATTTATGAAGCATTTCATAAAAAATTATGAAACATTTCATAAAAAAAATTCTTTCACGTTTTTCTTCCTACCACTAGTTCAATTTCAATATAGTGTTTAGTAAACTTAATTAATCTTCATTAAAAATAGCTTCACTAAAAATCAACACCCATCAACTAAAAATAAAAATTAGAAGATTATTAGAAATAGATTTTAAAAATTTAAAACGTGTTTTTAAATTGCAATATGAAAAAGCTCTTTTATGGCACAACTTCATAATATTTATGAAGTGTTACCTTTGACTAAAATCAAAGAAGTTTTTAATAAATATGATGAAGCTACAATTTCTCTTCTATTAATGTAATGTACTCAGCAGAATACATTCTGGTGCTTTCTATTCTTTTTTTTTGGTTATCATGAAATTATAGTTATGAAACACTAACAAAATATTATTAAACAATTTTTCTTTTAAATCAACTAAGTATTCTCTTACATTTTTTACAATAAGAGATCAGTAATCACGCTCTTAAAAACAGTTATAAATGTTTTTAATAATACAAAAAAATCATATGTAATTATAGTTATGCAACGCAGTGTAGTACATTACGTTTGCTAAAATCAAAACGGATTTTATCAGCAATTTGTAACTTTTTTTATTTTAGGGGAAGCAAAAAATGTTAAAAAAACTGATATTTTTGATGGCAGGCTTAAATTTTTTTAAGTCAAGAAAATATAGGAAACTAAAAGCAACACAAATAGGATTTTGTTTGTTTTAATACTACATTTAAGCCGTATTAACACTAGACAGCAAAACACGTGTTTCGCCAAAACACGTATTTTAGCTCTTTATTCAATTCCAACGGTTCTTTATTCTGTTGCACTAGTTTTGGTAAAAACACGTGTTTTGCAATGTAGTCTGAATGCCGTATTATAAAGGGTCCGCCAAATAACTTTTTTTTTTTGAAAATGCTATAAAAAAACAACTGAATATTTTCTTAAATTTCTTTTTTTATTTGAAAATACAATCCTTCCGGTTAATAATGGAAAATAATTTCATTCAAATGGCTGGCTCGGCTGGCCATGCAGTAGCCTACACGATCGGTCCAATTTTTAAGCACATTATCGATTGTGTGCAACTGTATTTCCTCCTCTTCATGTTTTGTGAACAAACATTTGTTCAACATGGCCCGATAACGATCGCCATTGACTGTAACGGCCACTCCTTGCTCATTTTCGAAGAAAAATGGCCCAATTATGCCTCTGGACCAAAATCCGCACCAAACAGTGACTCGTTTTGGGTGTATCGGCACACATTCTGCAACATTACCATGATTTTTAAAGTAATGTCGCAATATTTCCCAGCGTTTTTCAAGCGTATACACAACCATATTCGTTCAGCGGAAGGATAAAACTAATTATCTGTTAAATCAGACATGAGCTAAGTGTTACCATTCACGAAATAAGCACTAGTTGAAAAAAAAAACGTTAGATGGCGGACCCTTTACTAGAACCAAAAACTAGTAGTTTCTGATTTCAAATTTCTATGGAATTCGACAAGTAAATGCAAGTAGTTTTTCAAGACTACTGTTTTTGATTCTAGTATAAATGTAGCATAATGGTTATTAAATCTGTGGTTACAAGTCAGTTTTTAAGTTTCAAATCCTCACTGAAAATCGGTAGTCGGGTTTTTTTGGTTTAACTTTCTTACAGATTCTAGGGAAACGTTTTCTTTTACTTACTTCCTTAAAAAAAAAGAGTTGGTTATTTACGTAGTCAAAATACATAACGGTAAAATATACTTAGGCTCTTATAACTTGTTGAACGAAAAAAAGTCAAAAAGTTAAAGTTGATTAAGGCTATTATTTTACATGAAATAAAAACTCAACTCAATTTATGTTTATCAAGAATCGATATTGTAACTCAAAAATCGATATTGTAGTTTACATCTTTAGAGGCATTTTATTTTAAGCGTGAACAAGATATTGCATTAAAGTTTATTTTGTTTCATTAAATAACTTCCCAGGCAGAAAAATACAATCGGCACAGTGTTGGATTAAAAATCTTGACAGTATTGTCCCGTGGCCAACCGTGGGTTTGAGCGATCTTGACACCTTTGGCATGACGTTAAAAATTCAACAAATTTTGTGCTTTCAAAATACCTTAAATTTAATTATTTTTCAGAAATATGTATAATAAAAAGCATTTAAAAAGCAACAATACCGTTTAGTCTTTTACATTATATTTAAATGTGTGAAATATAATAAAATATTAAAAAAAAATAATGCTTCTAATTGGTTGTAATATTGGTAAGAACAATATTGTAATATTGGTAAGAACAATATTGCTTTGCAAACAAAATAGTACTTTTCTGGTACAATATTAGTTGTACATTTGGTAATTTTTAACACGGTGAGTTTTACAAAAATAGCAGTGGTTTGCCAGTACTATTTTTTTGGTACGGTTGACAATTTCTATCTGGGTTGTGAAATAATCTTTTTTCGTAGATTATATATATTCATTAATTTTAAATGAGTTTTGCGAGTTTTTAAGTAAACTTAAAAAATTAGGTTTTTCCTTATACTTTAGAGTAGTTCCCACCAATGACTTAAGTCTTGATTTAGAACTTTACTCTAAGAACTCAGAAAGCTAATTAATTTATTTTAAAAATGTTCCTCTTTTTATACATTTTCATTTGTTTATAAATTCCAAACAATATTCAAATTACCATAACAACAAAAGTTCAAAATAATTTTAAATAAAAATAAAGATTTAAAAGAATGAATTCAACAAAAATTACAACAGGTATCTAAATAGAAAATTAAATAATTATAAGTAAATACATAAATTATAATCTGCTTCAGTTGTTATTAATATCACCAACATTTTTTAAAGCAATCGGATTTAATTTTCCTTTTCCGTTGCCAAACAACCGGACCAGGTTATTGCAAAAATACAAAATTTTGATTTTCAAATGTGGATAACTATTTCACTTTAAGAGATGACCCACATTCGTAGGAGCATTTATTGTTGGAAATTACAAGCAGATTACAAAAGTGTTTCAAATGGGTTGATAAATATAAATTTGGCAAGCTTTAAAAATTTTTGAATACCCGAGTGTCCTACTTTGGTTGGCCCAGCCCTTCTTTGAAATTCAAGCTTGAAGTTACGTTTATTATGGCTGTGTAAAATCCGATCAGCTAGTAAGAAATGGATGAATTATTTCCAAAATATTTGTGATACACCCCACTGTGTGGCGACACTTAAATCAACCCATGTTCAAATTTCCTATCGATTTATGTGCCAAGGAATTAAGTAGGACCCGATGAACTGCATGTCAAGTATTTTTTTAGTAACAAATAACTTAAGTGCTGGTTCCTACCAACAACATTTGCCATATCTCGCTTAGTTTTCTAGATACAAGCCATTTTGTAAAATGGTGATTTTTTAAAATGACCAGTATCTTCGAAACTAAGCGAGTTATGGCAAAACAACAAAGTTTTTGTAAAACTTGATCTATGTAACACGTTTCGTTAATTTTATAAAATTTCGATTTTTTTAAATGGCCCGTATCGTATCTCCAAAACTAAGCGAGATAAGGCAAAACGGACAAAATGTTTATTAATACACCCTTATAATATAAATAGGCTAGATCCGAGAGAGATCCAGAGTGACCATTTTTTATAAAACAGCCACAGGTTGATTTAATTTTTTATACTCATTGACGTGGTAACACAAATTAACATACTCGGATAATAGAAGTTAGTTTCTTGTTCCATTTCGTTTCCCGTATTCAGTGCTACAATTCCTATCGATCTCCGTTCCATTCCTATGTCAAACATTCACTCCACTTTTTTTTGTAAACAAATGGGTTTTTTGCTCAATTGCTAATGCCAAAAAATTTCACTACAATTAAATGGTAATGAAATTTTGTTGGCATTAGCATTAGTTCACTGAAATTTCAGTGCTAATGAAGAAATCCCACGTATGATATAAAAGTTAAATTTTGAACTATCATTGTTGGTGTTTATGTATTTTAACAATAAAGAAAGGGGGTTTAGAACAATTTCACTCAATAATGAATGCCCTAATTCGGTCCCTGGAATATTGTCATGCTAAAGTAATTAATTAATGAGTACGCCCATCTATGCAATCCATACCATTTATTAAGCGCTCAAACACCTTTCTATAAAAAAAAAATATATATATAAGATTAACAATATTTTAAGTCGTAATCCAATTGCCAAAGGGTCTTAAACTCCCACCTTTATTTAAAAACAAAACAACGCAAATTATAAAATTAAAGTTAATCAATCAAAGTAAATCAAAAAAACATAGAAAATTTAAACAAAAAATACTGCAAAATGTTTATACAAATCACAAACAGTGAAACGTCATTATAGATGACAAAAAAATTACGCTCATTGAAATAAAACTGAAAAATTAGTTAAAAATTACATTGATGAAAAAACTGCTAAACTAAAATAAGAACAGCAAAAATAGAACTGTTAAATTTTTAAAAGTTTAGTCACATTCGAGTTGAATTTTAATTAATTGAATATAGAAGCTTACTCTGCTAAAATTAGCAAAAACTTTTACTAAAAATTTTTAGCCTAAAACTAGCAAAACAAAAAAAAACTGTAAAATTAAAAAAAAATTTGCTTAATTTACCTTAAATTTAATAGAATGCAAATAACTGTACATTTTGCTAAAATCAACAGAAATTTTTGCTAACAAATTTTAGATTACTGATTTCAGGAGGGCCGATTTTTATTTGCATTAAAAAAACTTTTTTTTGTCTACTAATATTTAGCAAATTTTTTGCTGATTTATCAGATTAATTTGTAATTTTCGATTAACTAAAATTTAGCCGAAATATGTATATTCAACAGATTTATTTTTGCTATTCTTGTACACAGAGAAAAATTTTGCTATTTGCCAACTGAAATATGGTTACTACACTGAGAGAATTATTTGCATGATATCAATGAATTTTTGCAGTAGATCTGTGAATTGTCACTAGAGCTCGTCCCTTGAAACTTTTCATTAAATGAATGCAATTTTTTATAAAATTTAATGAAAATGTTCATGTTCTTTATTAAAAATTTTATACGACTAATGAAAAAGTTTTACTAAAAATAGTTTCATTAACACTTTGAAGCTTTTTCATGAAGTTTAAGAAGCTTTTCATTCACATTGTGAAGGAAACTTCATAAGCTTAGTGTACAAATTTCATTACAAGGAATTCTCTCTGTGAACGTCTCAAATTCGGTTATTACGAATTTCAGACTGTTGGTTCAACTTAACATTAGTTTTCACAACAAAGTTCAGTTAATTCAAAATTTTAGTTGCAGCATCCAAAATATTCAGAAATCTTATGTAAATATCGATGTACTAACTGAATTTATAAGTTGTTAACATTAATATACACATTTCAATTCGGTTGGCACTTTATATCTCTGTGTGTCTCCTACTAATATTTGGCCAAAAAAAATCTGCTAATTTTAGCAGATTTTTCTGATTTTTTTTAAAAATTTTCAGTAGTTTTATTATTATTTTATTATTATTTTATTAGTGTAGAATATTGTAAATGATCGGCATTTGAATATATGGGTTAATTTTTATTTTACATTTTTAGGTAGTGTTTGTAAACGTCATATAATGACAATCGTAATAACTTATTAAAATTAATTACTAAAAATTTTTTTAAGTTTCATTTACAGGAAGAATAAGAAGAAAGAAATTGTATTGAATAATTTAACGGGCACAAGGGGCAGTGATGCCAATTTTTTGCTTTTGACACTATTTATTGTGCTTTTCAATGACACAAAACTCCAAGATTTTACTCATGGTGCCAAATCATAAAAAAAAAAACACTAAATTGGTGCTTTTCTAATTTATCGTTAGTGCTTTTGGTGATTTTTAACCAATTTCGTTTTAAAGATCATTTCTTTGTTCAAAAAGCCTTTAAACTTCAATAAAAATAATCGAAAACTCTAATTATTTACAGTCATAAGGACGTTGCAAACAAATTTCACTTTTTGCATCATTTTCATGGTCTTGTCTGCTAAATTGATTCGAAAAACTTATTTTTTTTATATGGAGTTTCACAGATATTTTCATAAAATACGAACTAAATACTAGATGACGAAATGTTGCCACTTTATTTTAATAGGAAATCCAATTGTAAAACTGTTTTATGGTCAACTTGGATTCATTTGCTTTTTACAATTTTTGTTGTTCTTTTTGCTCTCAAAAAGTTGGCAACACTGTCGCTGCTTCGTTCCATTCAAGAACTCGTCAGTGATTAGTTTATGTGTTAATTAATCAAAAATTTTCGTAACGCTTTACTGCATGGCGTTAGATATATGCAACGAATAAGTTGACTAAATGCAGCGCATGATATAAGAAACCAAGACACATCTTTTTTATTAAATACGATAAAGCCACATCTATATTTTAATATCGCACAATTTATATTTCTAAAAAAACAGTAAATTTGCAGATAGAGAATTTTTTGTGGCGAGAATAAATACACCATTCTCGGGATAAATACACAATTGACGTCCCCGGTACGGAAATGGTGTATTTAAAAATCTCAATAAAAAAAATTATAATTTTAAAAACTTATAAACTTATAATTTTAGTTTTTAAATTTTATTCGATATTTTTTGTATTTTTTTTTTTTTTTTTCGAAACAAAATAAAACTGTTTGAAATTTCTGTTAAACAAATACGAGTTGCTCCCTGGCAACTCTTCCCCAACTACGTGAATAGCCAAACTACCGTATGTACAAAAAATACATCATAGTTGCGCCAACTCACAAAATGTGGGAAATAGTGGAAATTAGATTACATATGATTTTCTAACAATTGTGAATTGTTGTGGTGGTTGTCTTAGCTATCTTCTGCAATTACAATTAAATGTAAAATCGACCCCGTGTAATTGAAACTGGTTTTAAGCCACAGCAAAAATCGACCTACTTTAGATCAATTGGTTAGAGCCTCTGTCTAAAGTGTAGTGCGAAGTGCATGTGGCAAAGAAATCAGGTCCAAGCCACGGTCAGGATTGCATTTAATAAAATAAACATTTCATATAGATGCAATCAAACAATAAAAACCATAACAAATAATTACAGTATTGTCAAAAAAGGATTACTGATGAAGGTTATGTTACCAGAAACTGCGCAGTCTAATTCAATAAGAAATTTACAATGTAGTTATGATTTTTAGAAAAGTATGCTTAATCTTCTCTACCACGCCTATCTCAAACAATTGAAAAATATGTGCATATTAATTATAGTATTAATTGTACAATGTCTAAGAAGACGATGAATAAAATTCAAAAATCCCCAATAAAATAAAAAATATGAGAAATAGTTGTTTCTATTTTAAAAGTTTTTTATATTTATTGATAATTAAATTGAAACACCAAGTTCCTGACTGTTACAATCTAAACAAGCCGATAAATGCCGGAGTAACAGCCATCAGTTTTTGTAAGGAATGGTTTTTGATTATTATATTTTTTAAATTTTTGATTTTTGTTTTTTCTGTTTGAGGTCCGATTAAATTAAAAACTATTAAATGATTTTTATTCTATTTTATTGCTAAATAAAATAGTTTTTTATTTAATCGGGCTTCAAAGACAAACAACAAAAATCAAAAAATTTAAAAAAATAAATATATGAACTAAAAAATATGGTCATATATATCCGAACATATATGACACTTCATATATGATAATATATGATAATTTTCACATAGGCTGGTAAAATCAACATATATGGATCCATACAAGAACACACATGCTTCATATACATATGTCTAAACCATTCATATATGTTCAGGAATCATATATGTTCATTTATGTGCATTAAAGAAAGTTGAGGTAATATTTACATACATATATAATGATACATGTCGGAACATTTCCATACATGGTCATATGTGTACATTAACGAAAATTGAGGTAATATTTATACATATGAATATTTATACACATGAATCCTTTATGTATATGGAGATGTGTGACATGGTATATGGACATGTGTGACATCGAATTATTTCATATATGATGAATTTCATATCAAAACCTATAAAAAAAGGCACATTTTGAACCCGACCCCCTCAGAATTTGATGAAATTTTGCATACTGCTACATTTTACCTATACAAACACAACCTCATATTTAGAAATTGCATTTTTGAAAATATGTGGGCGTGGCAAGGTATCGAAGTTTTTGAAAAATCACGATAACATGTACTTTCAAGCTGAGATTACTACGGAATGGCTGAACCGATTTCAAATAAAAACCAAATTTAAACGGCGAAAGACTTTTATCATTGGGCTTCACAAACTTATAGGACCTCCATAGAAGTTGCTTATGCAAACGCTGACGACTATAACGAAACAAAAGAAGAGCTATTTTCAAGGTATAAAAATGCTAAAACTAGTACAGGAACTCAAAGCTTCCATTCTTTTATACCTTTAGATGAAACTTCACTAAAAGTTAGCAAATATTGCGAAAGTCAAGAGTATGCGCAAAATTATATATGAAATCGAAAAAAATGATAATAAAAAAAAAAAATTTCCAAGGGTAAATCCATATTTTGGGGTGTCTGAAAAATTTGATAATACGATTCTTGTTCTAATCTATTAGAATTACAAAAAAAACTGTATAACTTTCAAAGTATAGCTACCTTATTTTTTTGTTGTCACACAATGATATCAAAATATAAGGAAGTTAACAAGAGATGCATTTACTTAAAAAAATTAAAAAAAAAAAACAAAAAAGAACACCATTTTAGTTTTTAGATATGTTGTATATATTAAATAGACCCTTCTAAAAATTTTTTTTTTTTGGAAAAAAACACTTGGCCTTTGAAGTGTTTTCCCAGTTTAAAGTTTTATTTTTGGCAAAAAAATTTTCAGTGTAATATAAAATTTGTACAGTGTATGTTTTCAAAAGCTAATTGAAATACCTTTCTAATGGTACCAAAATCTTTGAAATCGGTTCAGCCATTCCGTAGTAATCTCAGCTTGAAAGTACATGTTATCGTGATTTTTCAAAAACTTCGATACCTTGCCACGCCCACATATTTTCAAAAATGCAATTTCTAAATATGATGTTGTGTTTGTATAGGTAAAATGTAGTAGTATGCAAAATTTCATCAAATTCTGAGGGGGTCGGGTTCAACGAATATCGGTTTTGATATGAAATTCATCATATGGCCATGAACGAGTTCATGAACGAGTTTGTTTTCAAATGAAAAATCAATTAAACTCCATAAAAATATTTTTTTTAACTTTTTCTAATCGGTATTTTAAAAAAGAAACTATAGAAATATACGTTCTTTCGGCAGTAGTTAAATATTGGCAGTTAAATTTTGAATTTTATTTTTTCTCTTTCAAAACAAAAAAAAGTCCAATAATTCCCATACAATTTTTTACAAAAAAAAAATTGTTTAAATACAAAATTATTTCAATTGAATTTACAAAAAACTCAAACATCCAAAAATACACTAAGGATTAGAGTACCCATGAAATATATGAAAATTGCAAAGTTGTTTTCTTACTCGCTCCCCGCGCATTTTATGATAGGTTGGGTGTAAAAAATAAGATGTGCGAAATAACTTTTTTTCTATTGCGCAAACAGGCCATGAGATTTTGACTTTTGACCTCAAAAATGAACTAAAAGTGGTTGATATCTTTGTTGTTCTACAAGTTTTTAAATAATCGGGTTTTGTTAAAAAGTGTTATTAGTGTTATTATGCAAAATTAAACAGAAATTATTGTTGTCATACATACTTTTTACCTACATATGAAAAATCGTGATGTTTTTCGCGGTCAAAATCAAAATCAAAATTTTGGATTTTTGTTTTTTTAAACCGCTCTTATTAATTTTCGTTAGGCGATATTTTTATTTGCTATACATCAGCTAATAGGCTATAAACTGTAGTTTTAGGAAAAGTTTGGTTTTTTGCAAATATATCGTCTATTCCATGACAAAATGACAAAATAAAAAAAATCTACTTTTCTATTTCCATTCTCTAGAATGCTATACAGACATTTATAGCCTCAGTTTCTGAAAATTCTGAAAAGTCTTAATTATATTTCCATTTTATTTTAGATGAATATCGTCCGTTCTTTGAGAAATAGCCAAAGATCTAACCGAGGACTTTTTAATTTCTATTGTTATATTTTTTTTTTTTTAAAGATTTCTATATTTGGTTCCCCGAAATTGCAAACTAAAAGGGTTTTGAAAAATAAAAAAATTAGGCAAATGTGTGTAAATCAAAACTGCTTTAAAAAATTTTGAATTTCATTAGTTTCAATTTTAATAACTTAAATTTTCAAACTTTCATAACTTGTTTTAATCGGTATCACTTTAAGAATATATTTCAATTTAATAATATATTTCGCATTAGAAAAAAAGTTTGTAATATGGAAAGTGGTTTATCGAAAAGTGTCCATTTAATAGGTAAGTATTTAAAAATCATTTACTTTTGCAAATTTCAATGTTAAATGGTTTAGGCTTGTAGAAAAAAAAATAGATTCGATGGGCGAGAGCTTCCAAGTAAAAGATATGTACTTGGTAGACTTTTCCGCTTATTTCAAGACGAAAAAAAAAAAATGTTAATATTGTTACAAGTGAATTAATTTTGATTTATAAAAAACTTCAAATTCCAATTAAAAAATTTATTTTACGAAATTATATTATTATATTATGAAGAAATAACAAGTACTGAAAAAAAATTTTTGATGAGCAATCCTTATACTTGGGGAATAAATGAAAGTTTTATTGCGGTAAAGACAATTGTAAAAACCCAATTAGTTGTAAATGACATAGCGGATCATGGAATAGCTTTCATTACGCGATTTAATGCTGTTTTGACGCACCAGGAAGAGCAGAAGCAGTTTATCATCCATACAATGGAAAATCATTATAAAAATGTACCATCAAACAATTTTTCAAAAAAGAAATTCATAGAATATTTAAATCAAACTATGATGAGTGATATACAACTAGTAATAAGTTAAATAATTATAAAAATCTTAAATAATATATAAAAATAAATTAATATTTACAAAAAAAAATTTTTGAAGTCGAGTCCAGCAAATTGTTTCTTATTTTTATTTAAAGGTTACTTTTTCTCATTTTAAATAAAGTTTTAGCAAAACTTCATTTTAAGTAACAAACATTTAAAACAAATTTTTAATGTTGATGGTCATAAGTGAACACTTTGTTAGCGTCTGTATAGCATTCTAGAGAATAGAAATAGCAAAAAAAATTGTCATTTGTCATGGAATAGACGATATATTTAAAAGAAAACCCAAACTTTTCCTAAAGCTACAGTTAACACTCTATTAGCTGATGTATAGCAAACAAAAATATCGTCTAACGAAAATTAATAAGAGCGGTTAAAAAAAAATATTCCAAAATTTTGATTTTGACCGCGAAAAACATCACGATTTTTCATATGTAAGTATGTATGAAAATAAATTTAAATAAAAAAAAAAAAAAAAAAAAAAAGTAATTTTTGTTTTATTTTCCATAATAACACTAATAACACTTTTTAACATAAACCGATTATTTAAAAAGCTGTAGAACAGCAAAGATATTAACCATTTTTAGTCCATTTTTGAGGTCAAAGATTAAAATCTCATGGCCTGTTTGCGCGATAGAAAAAAGTTTTTTTCGCAGATCTTATTTTTTGCACCCAATCTATCATAAAGTGCGCGGGGAGCGAGAAAAAACAACTTTGCATTTATGGGTACTTTACTAAGGATATTATGTAAGTAAAGACTACAGCAATTGTAGTCAAAAATAAACGAAATTTCACTTGAAGAAAGGATGTCTAACATTGCATTAAATTCAACTAACATTTGTCATTTGTTTTTACTGTTCAAAAAATTACTAACAATTGTAGTAAAAATAAACCACATATATTAGTAAAAAATTAACAAACATTTATTTTTTAATTTTTTTTAAATAACAAAAAACGACTGTAAAAAAATTAATGTAAAATCCTTAAATAGCCATTTGATGTGGTTTGTTTTTTAAATACACCTACAAGGTTAGTAAAAAATCGTCTTTTTACGGTTTTCCGTTAAATATTAAAAGTTGTTTTAAAAGGCTTTCTGTAGTTTGTACTACTTTTATCGGTTTTTCAAACAATGTTTAAAAATAAATATCAAAATGGGTTGCATATAATGGAAAATCAGTAGTAATTTTAATTTTATTATAAATCTTTTTTAACAGGTTTTACTGTATTTATACACCCAATGTTCATCTATTTATGATTACAAGTTGAATTTTGTATCTTGTAGAGTTTTTTTTTTTAGCAAAACATCCACGGGTATGTTATGTTATACACATTGGATGATGATGATGACCTTTTAGAGGCCAATCAACGTAATCAACGGAAGGTGGTAATAAATGAAGACAAAAAAGTACATTAATAAACTGTTGCTACTAATGGAAGTATAAATATATTTTGAAATATGTATATTATTACTACATGCGAACGTACTCTGACCAAAGTTCATATTAAAAACCATAATTTTATTTTATAATCGTAATCAGGGACAGGAACGTCATGCACTTAAAAAGTGTTTTTTTAGTCTTCTTTAATATGCATGAAAAATCTTAAAATATGCACTTAAAATTTAAAAAATATGTTTTTTTTTTTAATTTTATTAAAAATAAAAACAACATAGCATAAAAATTATCTTTTAATTCAATCTCATTATTTTCTACAAATACAAAGTACACAGAGATTAAAGAAGATTATTATATTTTCAAATGTAAAATTTATTCTATTTGTTCTCAAAAAGTTTTTGAATTTAGAAAATGGCCGCTCAACGTCGCAAATTTGATTTCACTGGCCAAAAGTCCAATTTTCTTTTGTCACCGATTTTTAGAATTTCAACGTCATTTTGTAGCTTGTATGTCCAAATTAAGGTAGCCAAAAAATTAAGTCAAACTATTGCTAATTGTGGGCATGGCATGCTGTCAAACTTAACTGTTTTTTTAATTTCAGAAAAAGGTGATTTTTTTGTTTTTTTTTTATCAAAAATAAATGGTTACTACTAGGAAGTTATCATCGATAATGACCTGCGGTCTTTTTTATAAGGTTGGTAGGATTGTAGTCTTTAGTTGTTGTAAGTGGTCATAGCACTACCGTTTATTATTAGGGTTTTCTGAAATATTCATTAAACTAGGAATAGAACTTCTAGGGAAAACAAGTTAGCAAGAAACGTATACCACCCGGAGAAAGGTGAAAGTGTCCTCTTTAACCCTATATATACTTTTGCACCCGCCACGACCCGCCGGTAGAACAAAAAAAAACTCAAATGACGGTAGTTTAAACAGCCCTATAAGTAAACAATGGTGTGTTAAATTTGTGCTTTAGGTATTTTATAGCATCAAATAGTCATTATTTATTATATTACCAGTAATAATATCTGCTAATACACCACCCTTTTATGTATAAATACATGAAAAGAAGATTCTTTTCAGATCCAGAAACAGCATCTGAAATAACAGGAGTGGAACCTTAATTTTTTATGAACCTTATCTTGAGATTTAAAATAATCCTAGAAGTACTTGCGTGCAATGAACAAATTGACTCCAGAAAATTGGGAGATTATGCTAAGGAAGCTGCAAAAATATATACAACCAAGTACCCATGGAGAAATATGTCTGCAACAGTTCACAAAATCCTTTATCATGGAGAAGATGTCATTAAATATCATTTGGTGCCACTTGGAGATCTATCAGAAGAAGCTCAGAAAAAAAGGAATAAGAATTACAGATTTTATATAGAGCACATACTAGAAAAATTTCACAAAATTCCACAAATGAAGATCTATTTAATATATTATTGGCTACGTCAGATCCGTTCATCTCCAGTATTCGAAATCAATGGAAAGTGGAACATCGGGATTTAGATGAAGAAGTCAAAAAACTACTACAGAACAGAAATAGCACAGAACAGAATATGGAATATTTGCAATCAATATTTGAATAAAATGAATAATAATTATAATTGCCTTTCATTGTTATTTAAGTGAGAAAAACATAGTAAAATTAACAAATTTGTCAGAAATAATAAATTTTTCTGTAGTAATAGCAAAATTTTTAGATAATGTTACTAACTTTTTTTAAGTGTAAATAATTTTTAAATATAAACAAATTTGCAATTTTGACAGCAAAAATGGTTAGTTTTTAAGTAATAATAGCAAAATTTTCAGTTGATTTTACTATTTGTTTTTTTTTTTTAGTGTAAACATTAAAAACTCCCATTACAGCAAAAAATGTTTAATGAATTATTTTCCATGTTAAAGCAATGTTAATTAAATTTTAGAATTGTTTATACAAAATAGGAAAATAAAATTTTTTCGACATTTTTTTCGGGTTAGTTTTACGCTTTTTTCTCCTAGTCTATATCTACAATTGTGCCGAAGACAAGAAAACAAAATTCCAATTGGTTTCCGAGATATAGCCGTGAGAAAAATTGAATGTTCTTCGTAAAAATTAAGTTTTAGCCAAAATATACAAGAGGCCATAAAATTCGAACAGCAGCTAAACTAGCAAAACCCAAATGGGAAATTGTTAGTTTCGAAAAGTAGTTCGAAAAACCGCACACGAGAATGAATTTGCATTTTATGTGTTGCACTGTGTTACAAAATAATATTGAAAGTGATCTTTTTACGAAAAACTAAATGCAATGAAAATAGACATTTAAAGCAAAATAAGTAAAAATATGCAATTCAGATATACATTTTAAGCAAAATAAGTAAGAATGTGTAATAAAAATATGCACTTGAAGCGAAATATGCAAAAATGTACATTTATAGAAAAATATTCAAAAATATGCACTAACAAATTCGATGCAATTTTATCGCAAATTATTTGATTCGAAAATATATTTTGTTTACGCTGTTTTGAGACGTATAGAAAAACAACATGCATTTGCATGAACATCCGGTTCCTGATCATAATGATAGAGTTGTCAAAAACCATACAAATGATGAGTTTTTTGGTTTCGTATGCAAAAATACTGTGTATTTTAAAATATATAATTGCAACATAGCAAATAGTTTTTTGCTTTCATCTTTGAATTGAGGAAGTCATCATTTATGAAAAGTGGTTGGAAAACACGAATATACAAAATATGGCAATTTTTATGTTTAATAGAAAGTTAAAATAATAACTATTAATTGAAATTAAATAAATGCAAAATTTGTTATTTTTCAAGAGTATATTCTTCATATATAAATTACGCTAAGATGCAATTTATGCTACACAGAAAAAATTATCAACCTAAAATATCTAATTAAAGATTTGATTTGAATTTAATTTGTTTGTAAACAAATATTTAATTGAATTAATTAATATTTTAATTGACTTTTAAATATATAAATACATATTTTATTTTAGACGCAATTATCATGTTATTTTTTCATACACTGTATGCATAAATACAAAATTTTCAGTATAAAATACCAAATACATTTGAAGTTAACAAACAAAACAAGCACACACACAAACAGACTCAGCTTTGCAAAAAACACACATACCAACGTATAGATCAGACACTTTTTTTGTGAGTATCATATTTTTTTTTTTTTAGAAGTTATTTATAACTTTTTTTTCCTTCTTAATTTCAATAAAAGGTTTAATTGATAGTATCATTGCCGTGATAGGTGCAAAATCAATTAAAATATTAATTGATTCAATAAATATTTTAATTGAAACCCGTTTTTAGTTTTTTCTGTGTAGAATATCGCATTATTAATATTGTTCAAGATATTCGTGTATATTCTGGAATTAGTGGGGAATTGAAAATGCAAAATTTTTCAAATTGGAAAATTAAAAAATCGGTGTTCTTGAATTCGTTAAAAAAAAATATATTTTAGCTGTCAAAACCTCTAGATTTTTCCCAAATACAAAATTGAAGTTGAAAAATTGCAAAAATTGCAAAAATAAATGAAAATTTTAAGAAAATTTGTCATTTGGTAAAAATATTTTTTTAAGATACAATTAAAGCAACATAATTGCTACTAATATAAAAAAAATAAAATATAACCTATTAAAAGTTTATTTTTTAACCATCAAAAAGGAGATTATTTCGATATCGATTCATGTGTAATTTCCAAAAAATATATAGATTTAAAATGTTTGCTAAAACACTTTTTTATAGTAGGAAAATGTCAATGATTTAAATATTTGCTTGAAATTAATAAAAAATAATTATAAATAGTGTTTTTTTTTCGAATAACCATTCAATAACAAAAAAGTACATACTAATTACTTTCGCCCGCTAACGCTTTGAGAATGGGATTCCAGAACAGACACGACTAATCCGTTTTTAAACTTCACTTCGCTTTAATAAAAATTAAGACGCTCTCACTGAATTTAAATTTTATATAATTTAACTTTAAACTTTAAACTTGGAGATATAACTTTAAACCTGGAGATATAAAAACGGATTTTCTAAAACTTCGGGTTCTGATGAGATCTTTAGCCAGATCGAAATACTAGTATCAACCTAGCCAATATGTTTGATTTGCTTTATTTTTGTAAATATACGGAGGTTGGAAGCTCGTTATAAATTAAAAACAACATTGCAATAATCTCGATGTATATAAAAATAAAAAACTAATAAAACAGGAAAAAATCAACTTTTAATCTGTTTGAAATAGGAAAAAAATGTAAAGCAATCCGAAAGTTATTGAATTATAAATTGCACTCATAGAAATAAATCTATAAAAAAGCAGAAAAATCTACTAAGAGTTAGTTTAAATTGACCTTGCAGAAAAAACTGATAAATTTAGCAAATTTTATTTGCTAAATATTAATAAAATAAGAACATCAAAAATTAATATGTTACTTTTACAAAAGTTTAGCTATATTCGATGTGAATTTTAGTTAATTGAAAATAGCATTTTACTCTGCAAACGTAGCAACAACTTTTACTAAATATTTGTAGACTCAAAATAGCAAACAAAAACTGTAATATTAAAAAAAATTTTGTTATATTTACCTCAAATTTAGTAGAATGCAAAAAACAGTTTATTTTGCTAAAAATCAACAGATATTTTTGATAAAAAATTGTAGATTGTTGATTTTATAAGGGCAGACTTTTATTCGCAATAAAAAATAAACTAAAAAAAACTAAAAATTTCAAATTTTTATTATTAATTTTATGGGTCTACTAATATTGAGTAAATGTTTTTGCTGATTTTTTTAATAATTTTGTTACTTTCAATTAACTAGCTCTAATATAACTAAATCTTTGTAAATTTAACAGATTTATTATTAGTAAAAAAATTTGCTTATTTTAGCAGTTTTTTCTGCAAGGTCATTTTTAACCAATTTTAGTAACTTTTTTTTTTGCTATTTTTACTGGTTTATTTCTATGAGTGCACTTTACCTACACTAATAATGTATACAAATACAAAAAAAAAAATCAAAATAACAAAAAATGTCAAAATGTCAAAATAACAACAAAAAAAAATCGTAAAATAAACGAAATTTTGTACATTTTACGAAAGTTTTCGTTGTTTTGGCATTTACTTCGTATTTTTATACAAGAATTATTATGAGTGTAAAAGCTATTGGTATCAGGAAGGGCACAATCTCAAATGTTGAATTTGATCTAACCTGAAAAAAACCTGCTGAAAACTGTTTTGTTAAAGGATAGCATCCTTAGAATATCTTGATTTGATACGTATTTTTAAAAAAATATAAAAAACTCAAAAACAAAAATAAAGGAAACACCCTCATAACAATCCATATGTAAAATGGTTCATTTTACGAAAGTTATATGTTATATTGACATTATGAAAAATTTTGTAATATATACAAATCACATTTCGTTTAAGAAGCAACATCTTATTTGTATATTTTTTGCGAAGTTTTATAAAAATACAAAACACAGATATGTAATTATACAAATGTTTTGTTAAATTATAAAATAGTTTTGTAAATTTTTTTATATTTATAATTTATTTTTTTGGTATTATTTACGAAAATTTTGTAATTTTTTTGTACTTTTTATGAAAAATAATTTACGAAATCATGTTTGTACACTGATAATAATCAATGCTAAAGATACGAAAAGGAGGTCAAAACTACGAAATCTTTCGTAAAATTTACAATTTTTCGTATATTTTATGAAAGTCTTTGTTATTTTGACATTTTTTCGTAGTTTTATGCATGGACTTTTATCAGTGTATTATTTAAGAAAATTTTTAAATTTATGAAATTTATTATGTACGAAAATTTTATAATATTTACAAAATGTTTGTACATTGTACGAAAATTAATTTACGAATATATTCTTTTCAATTTATTTACAAAAATAAAGCAAATCAAACATATAAGCTAGGTTGATACTGGTATTTCGATCAGGCTAAATATCTCATTATAACCCGAAGTTTTAGAAAAACTAGAACCACCAGAATAGGCAGAACATTAAGAAAATACCTATTAATTATCAATTTTACTCCATTTTTGTCTTCTTAGTAATCAAACACGTGTCTAGAGTATTTTTCTAACAAGCATCAGGACGTTACTAAACTTTCAAGACCAACAATGTTCTAAACAATTTATTATGTTCAGCGCCTTTCATAACGTTGTTGTTAGTTGCCTAGTGTTTCATAATATCAACTTCATTTAAAAAAAAAAATGTAAAAATTAGCGGTTTGGGTCTTAAGTCATTTTTGTTATCACAAAATGCTAATTTATTTTAATGTTTGCTTCTGAAATCTTTTGGTTTTATAACCAGACAATACGCAATTGATGTATGTGTCTTAAGTCTTTTGTTTTCGTAAAATTTATTTTCTGCTAATAGATTTCCATTGGATTTTTTTTTATTTATTATTGTTTTTCTTCTCACACAAGAACTTTTGCATAAAAGTTTAGTAGTTATTTAAAGAAAATATACACTCAAGGAAATATATATATTAGGGTGGGGCGATTTGAACATCTTAATGGGCGCTTCGCGTTTCTGATTCTTGGGATTGTACTGAGCAAAAAAGTCCACTAGACCATACGTTTACGGTGAAAATCGAGCTTCCAGATTTTGACTTTTTAGCCGTATTTTGTGAAAGTAATAATGTGTGGGATGGACATATCTCAGGAAGTAGGAGGAGCTTATCCAAGATTATGGTATCAATCTCTTCTTTGGAAGATTCTCTAGCAGATTAATGCATCAATCATATTTGTGGGTTTAAGGAGTTAATTTTTAATTTCAAAATAGGGCTTTTTTGCCGTAAAGTCAAAATCTGGAAGCTCGCAAAAATGTATTTTGTGCTATATGCAATGTATTCCTTTGCTTCACTACATCACGTGACTGCTTTGGGGAATACCACGTATAGCACTTATTATCATAAATTTGTTCGAAATTCTTTATAAATTACTTTTTAAATAGTTTAAATAAATTAAAAATTTATAAAACATCATACTTTTCAATTAAATTTTTTGGGTAAAAAAATTCCTTTTAGCCCACAGGCAACTATATTTGCCAAGGAAAATCATTTTTTTTTGGGTAAAAAATTCCCTTTCAGCCCACAGGCAACTATATTTGCCAAGCAAAATGAGGGGCAAGGAGAGGACCTGGGGGCCAATTTTTTTGACGTAACTATTATTGGGGCATATATTATGAAAATAAAAAAAAAAAAAAAAAAAATCGCTTCGGCAGAAAAAGTCTGGTCCTCAAAGGGTTAATATATATACTGCCACTAATTAAATTTCATTTATATCGCGAAGCGTTAAGCAAAAAATATTATGTTGTTTGTTTATCTTAAGTACCACTTATACCATTATGGCAAATGCAAAAATAATATGCCATCGCAATAACTGAATAAAATATACGGAATTTAGTATTTAGCTCGAAGGAAATAGTTATACTGCCAACAAGTAGAACTTCTTAGTTTTAGAAAAAAAACCGTGTATGTCCCGTGGAAAAAATCTTATTCGGTAGCATATATTTTTAGTTTAGTGCCATACTAAATTCTATAAAATTTAATCCGAAAAATGGAATAATCAAATTATACACTGATACTATATATGCATAAAAATACAAAAAAATGTCAAAATAACAAAAACTTTCGTAAAATACACGAAAATTTTGCTCATTTTTAAAATTTTTTCGTAGTTTTGACGTTTTTTTTCCGCATTTTTAGCATGCATTACTATGAGTGTAACTGATCGAATTTTATAAAATTTGATTAACCTTTATGGGAGTTTTGGTGTTATTTCATTGTATTAAGTTTATAACGCATAATTTTGAGTAAAATTAAAACAAAACATTATTTTAGTTTTTATCAAAATAATTTTTTAAATTAGAAATTCTTGTTTTTATTTCTTTATTTCTTTGTTTTTTTTTTATCTTTTTATATTATATTACTTTTTATATGTTAAAAAGATTATATTAATAATACAAAATATTGCTTTAAACACTAAATATTTCTTTAAATTACGAAACGATCAAACAAAAACGATAAACTGAAAATAAAATTTGTATATGTTTATACGCATATAATATGGATTAGAAGAAAAGGGCTTCGGGATAAAAAAACGCATTTATAAAAAGCCAATTTTTTTGAAAATTCAACCAATTGTCTAAAAAGCCGCGATAAATTTCCGAATTTCAATAATAGAAGTCATCAGAGCTTTACAATGTTCATATTTTATTCTTTACCTACACTTCAAGTATTTTGCCTAAATTCTATTTTCAGCACTGGACACTTTTGGTAATACCCTCAGGGAATTAAGATGGTAGAAATAACTACAAATGCCTCTTAAAACAACTACAAATGTAATTAAAATGGCGATGACTACATTTGTCATTAAAATTACTAAAAATTGTAGTTATTATTAACTATTAAAAGAATCACTGCAATATTACCAAAAATAATTGTCACAACAATAAAAAATATTACTACATATACACTCACAATATATTTATGTTACCGATTCAAGTTTATTTATAAAGTTATACGTTAAAGTTCTGCCTATTATGGAGGCTCTAGCTTTTCTAAAACTTCGGGTTCTGATGAGATGTTTAGCCAAATCGAAATACTAGTATCAACCTAGCTAATATGTTTGATTTGCTTTATTTCGTAAATATAAGGAGGTTGAAAGCTCGTTATAAATTTAAAATACGTAAAGTTTGTTTTCAAATGAAGAATCAATTAAAATACATAGAAAAATATATTTTTTAACTTTTTCTATCGCTAGTTTAAAAAACAGACTATAGAAATATACTATAGAAATATATTTTCTTTGGTAGTTAAATATTGGCAGTTAAAATTAAAATTTTGTTTGTTTTTCTTTAAAAAAAAAGTCCAATAATTTCAAAAACATTTGTTACAATAACAGTTTGTCTATACAAAATTATTTTAATTTAATTTACAAGAAATTCAAACATACAAACAAACATACAAACATTGACTTGTGTATGGGTTTGTAATCAGAAAAAAAACTTTTAATTTTCAAAAACAAAGGGAAAAAAATGGTTTTTTTCACGTTTTATCCGTTGAAAAGGTTGTTTTAAAAGATTTTCTGTTGGTTTTACTAATTGTGTCGATTATTTAAACAATGTTTAAAAATATATATCAAAATGTGTTGAAAACAATTGAAAATCAGTAGTAATTTTTTTAATTATGTTGTCAGTTAATTTAATATTGTGTTGGAAATTAGACTCTCGCTAATATATTCTTCATAAAATGTTTGGCCTGTTTTTTAATATACCTATGTAGAAAATTACAATCGGCACAGTACTGGTTATGTGTTGGCAGAACGTGGGATTAACAATACATAGAGTATTGTCCTGTTACCACCCTACGGGAAATGAAGGGTCGATTCATCCGAAGTGACAAATCTGTGATATGTGAAAAGGAGACACGTCACAAAACTGGTATAAACGAAGACTTCGGTATATCAACGAGTGGTAATTTCAGCAAAATATCCAACCACGTGATTATTTAAATGGTGGCAAAACTTTTACTGGTTTATTTATGATATATCATGTAACTCGAAAAAACTAACATAACACTTAAGCGGCCCAAGGTAACTAGGGCTGTAACAGTAGAAATTGTGAAGTAACTCTGAACTGGTGCAAAATAATTAGGTGTATAAAAAAATGGCAATCGGTGCAGAAACAACCAATCCATTGACTGTTACACATCGGACCTGCTGCTTTTAAAACCAGCAACCAAGTTCGGTCCGTTTTTTAAATAAATAATTGCGATTGAAGGAGAAAATATAATAAAATATTTAAAAAAAAGTTAATGCTGCTAGTTGTAATATTGGTAAAAAGCAATAGAGACAGTGAACTTTGAGGATTATACTGGCAAAACACATGCTTTGCATATAAAATTGTGCTTCTATCGTATGATTTTAGTTGTATTTTTAGTAATCTCTAATATGCTGGGTTTTACAAACATAACTGTTTTTTGCCAGTACTATTTTTTTTGTACGGTTGGCAATTTTTACCTGGATAGTTAATATATTTACTATTTTTTAGAATACACTGCGTTGCATAACTATAATTAAAAATGATTATTACTCTTTTTTTTTTAATATAACAAAAATTTTTATTTTTTTAAAACTGTTTTTAAAAGTGCAATAACTAATCTCTTATTGTGTAAAACGTATGAGATTACTAAATTGATTTAAGAGCAAAAATTGTGCAATAATATTTTGCTAGTGTTTCATAACTAACGGGTGAGCTTTCGGATTTGATTAACAAAAAACACATAAAATTTTTAAAAATTAAATCTATATTTGTGTCGATAGAACGACCGCGGCTACGCCTCAAATGGTTCATACGCTGGGTCCAATTTTAGCATACTCTCTCCAACATATCGGCAGGTATCTCACAAATAAATTCTGCAATATTAGCTTCCAGTGCGTCAACCGTTGCGGGCTTGTCCCTATACACATGAACCTTAACATATTCCAATAAAAAATAGTCTAAAGGCCAATTGACCGGCCCCAAAGGTGAAATAAACTGTTCCCCGAACTCGCCTCTTAATTGGGCCATTGTTTCGAGTGCTGTGTGGCATGTGGCACCGTCTTGTTGAAACCACATGAAACCAATTTGTAATCATCGCACGGTAGCGCTCGCCATTCACAGTAACGTTCCTGCCTTCGTATGGTCCAATGATACCACCGGATCATTATCCACACCAAACAGTGCATTTTTCGGGACGCATTGGCAGCTCTTGCAATGCTTCTTCACACCAAACTACGGCAGTTTTGCTTGTTTATGTATCTATTTAACCAGAAATGAGCTGAACACAATTTTCCGATAAGGTCGTGTGGTTTCAATTTTTGTGCCAGCTGTATTTTAAAAGGTTTTACACCCAAATCCTTCCACAAAATTTTCCACGTAGTTTAGTAATTGCTGCGAACGGAGCCGAATCAATAATTCACGGTCATCAACAACACTGGCGGATACAGCTGCGATATTTTCCTCTGTCCGCACTCTACGTATGCGTGTTGGTGGTTTAATGTCCAATAATGTAAATTTTGTGCGACATTTAGTCACAAGATTCCGAATAGCCGCCTAAAAAGTTCGCCCAAACTGTAAATAAATTGGAAGAAGTGCACAATGCACTTTCTTACCCGAGCATGAATTTTGATAATAAAATTCAATAATCTACAAGCGTTGTTCGTTTGTAAGTGGATTCATGGGTAATTATAGACCAAACTGAACATGTGTAATAGTAACATGTTACACGAAAACAGCTGCGCTGCCAAAAACAGTGTTGTCAAAAAGAAAGTTGCTAAAAAATCACCCTTTATGAATACAGAGTTGTTTAGAAATAGTAAGCAAAGGAAAAGTTAGATTAACTTTTAATCAAAGAGATTAAAAAATGGTTTAATCGACTTGTTTAGTGCTTGATTAAGTTAATTCCATTTCTAGTAGATTAACTTTTCTGTATGAATTCCCTATTAGATTTAATTTCACACCAACGTTTATTTTTAAAATTCTGATAGGGCGTCTAATAGCGTTTCATAACTTGTTACATTTGCCAAAACTTTTATAAGAGCTGTCTTAGGTGTAGTTTTTCATAACACTACTTTCTGGATTTTTGTGGGAAATTTAGATATAAATTTAGCTGTTTAATTAATTTTACACACATAAAACAGTTTTGTAGTTGCAACCAAATTTTTTGCCAACCGTACTATCACTATTATTAAACTTCAAAACTATTGTAACAACCGACATTTATTTATAAATTTCGAATTTTTATTGTAACAATTGAATATTATATGTTTATGGTTTATAATATTCTATAAAGAGATTTACATGCGTTCAACAAAATTTATTTTAGTAATAAAAAAATTGTATTCCCCGAACTGGGCTCGAACCGGCGATCTTCCGTTTGTCAGGCAAGTGCTTTTTCTCTAAACTAAACCCAATTTTAATGTTTTTTTTAAATTTCAATTTTCTAGTTTTAAATTTAAATATTTGTCTAAAAATAGATTTGTTTGTACAACAGAAATTCGGTTGCTAATCTCAATATTTTATTAGAGTTGCCGAAACTAAAAAAAAAATTTATAAAAAAATTTTATGTGACTTTTTGCTTCTCAGGCAATTGTTTTACCTCTAGCCCAAACCCAATTTGAATTTTCAAATTTCTACCATGGATATTTTTTTTTATTTCAAGTTTAAATGTGAATGTCTAAAAATAGATTTGTATGTACAGGAGAAATTGGGTTGCTAATCTTAATATTTTATTAGAGTTAACAAAAATATTAAAAAACTTTATATTATTTTAAAATTGGTAACGAAATCTAATATTTTAGATACACACAAAAAAATTCTTGCCAAGTTATTAGGAGCATTTCAACTAATGAAGTTTATTCTCAAAAGTTGTCCGGAAACTAGTAACATTTTAACAAGTTTTTACTAGATTCTATTTATTTATTGAATAATTTATGTGAAAAACTTTATTTGTTGAAATGCTCCTACTTACTTGGCAACGATTTTTTTGTGTGTAGAGTGATTGTTTTTTTTTCTGCAGACGAAACTAATATTCGATTTTAACTGCAAATATTTTATTCAAGGGATAAAATCTCCGAAAAGTGGTTGGTTGTTGGTATTAAAGGTAATGTAGAAGATAATATTTTTCAATATTGATTATTGTTGATATTTTGAATGATGTGACTGTGTTTTGATTAATTTTATATATTTTCTGTTTACAATATAGTTTAATTATTCTGATGAATTATACTTACAATTAAAATTATTAAATTAAATTATAACCAAATGTAGAGGGTGCACATAACAAACAAGTTTTCAATTTATTTTTGATCAGTGGTGATAATCTTTAACTTCGAGCTCATATATTAGTTCTTATTTAGTGAGAAAACTAGTGTATATTTTTTTTTTTTTTTTTTTAAAGAGAGGCAACACTCAGGAAATACTTCCTATATTTAGTGTGTTGCTTTCTTTGGAAAGGGATAGTATAGAGATGAAAGGTGGGGAAAGATGAAGGGCTTCAGACATGGCAACACTGTAATTGCGCGAGATGATAAGTCTTAGAACAGTTGTTGCTCGCCATCTGATGGAGAGTTGGCGAACTTATTGAAGCTTTTTGGTTCATAGCCCTGATTCATTATTTTACTTCGGTGGGGTTAATTGCTATGGGAACACCGAAGGTGGACATTGCGATACGTATGAGGGATAGAAAAAACTCATACATATTATTTTGATGTTGCCGGCACCGGGGATTGAACCCGGGACCTTCTGTGTAAAAGTCCAACGCGCTAAACATTACACCACAATTCCCGAAATAGATCTATCAATACATTAATAAATTTGAAAACAAAAACTCTATAGATTATTTGTTAGAGTATGGCCTCGAACTTGAATAATTTTCATTTTCATTATTAAATAATGATAAAGTTTTGTTGGTTACAATTGAATTTCAACCAATTTATTCTCTGTGTGTAATATTTAATGGTCAGACTAATTATGCCTTTACCCGTCAAACTACAAATCGTAAGCGTGGCATTAAAGAAAATATTTTTGAAAGCGTCAATGCCAAAACTGAAATGTTCTAAAAATAAAACTTTTCAATAGTGAAAATATAGCGGTGAATTTTTTTTTTTTTTAATACAAAAAAGTGTTTTTTGATTTCTTATACAATGTTAAAAATCACAACTAATTAATTTAAAACATGTTTAGTAAAAAAAAATATCGATTAACAAAAACTTGTTTCTAAAACAAATTTATGTCACTGGAACTAATGCACAAAATAAATTAACGAAAAAAATTTCCGCTGCAGATTATTAAATTTAAACCACTAAAAGTAACATCTTCTTTAAATGCGATATATTCCAAAAACAATAAATAAAATTAAATAAAAATCCAAAGTATGTCTTGACAAACAAGACAAGTAGCTGCAAAAACAATCAAAAACAAACAAGCAAACAACATTAGCAGCAACAATCTTTATTATCAACAACATTTTCTAAAAATGTTGAAGTTGATGTCAGCAACAACAACAAAAACAGCTACAATGCATTGCAATGTTATCACCAGCAGACAGTAAAAAAAACTTTGGTCGTCTGAAATTCAATGAAAATGCCGGTGTAAGATTTGTAAATGCATGCTCTTTAATGGCTACTTGATGTTGTTATTGCAGCTAGTGTTGTTTTTTTAAGAAATTTTAATTTTTTTTTAGAAAACCACATTTTGTTGCGGTGGATTACGCTCAACTCCAGACCAGACCAGTCAACCCAACACCAACACCAACCAACAAAACAGCCAGCCAGTCAGGCAACCAACTAGCCAGAAAGCCATCAACCAGCCAGCATCTGTAAAGCCAAGTTAATTTCAAGTTGGCATTTAAATAGTTAGTACGGTTTGAGTGTTCATAGCGATTGGTTGATTAACAAAAAAGTAAGCTCTAGTGGAAAAACGTTCAAAAAAAAAAGCAAAGCTGGAATAATTAATTTTAAACAAAGTGTAAATTTAAGTGTTGCTTAACCTAATACAAGAAGTGAATGTAAGAAATTAAAAAAAAAAAAAAATATATTTATATATATAAAAAGGATATTTTAAAATATCCTTGAAAAAAGTAAAACAAGAAGAAACAAATATAAAAATAAAATATTTTTTATTATTAATTTTTTTATAGTTTGTAACGGTCAAAAAGGACCTTAAATAAAAATTATAGCATTCAACATGCTGCATCCATTATTAACACCAAAAATGCTTTATGTATTTGGATTAATCTGTATAAGTTGTAAGTACACAAAAAAAAAACTATAACAAATTTTTTTTTATTTTTATTTTCATAGGAATGTAATTTAATTTATCTGCACTTCATTTTATTAAACCTAGCAAATTAAATAATAGCAGCCACCAAATCCTGTGGCTTGGTTCAATGTAGTCTTCTTGCGTAGATTTCATCTTCATTTAGAATCAGTGGGGTGTTTTATTCAACTCAGTCTCCCTCAATATGCCCTCTTTTTATTTGTTCGTAAACGTGCTTCGAGCAAATGAAATGTTGCAGAAATTTAAAAGTCTATTCAAAAGTCTAAACTAATTTTTACCATAATTTAATACATTTTTTATTTATTTCAAATATTAACTATAAAATAAGCAAGATAAAATTAAAATATATTAAATTTTAATAGAAAATAACAAAATATAAGCCAAATAAAAGTGAGTGTTTAAGCAACAATTTTTTTATCAACATGTTGCAATTATTTTTTAGTGTAAAAAAAATGTTTTCATTTGCTTGAGTCGTGGGAAGTGCAGTCTCTCTATTTGTATATACTCTTTGGTAGAATGTAAGCTTCTGGGTTTATGTGGCATTGGAGTCTATCCACATGTTTAGTTGCAAATAGTTTTATTACTTCATCGACTTTCATTACTCGACTTTCAATATTGTTTTCTATATACGTTGAATAATTTTAATTTGATTTTTAGCCGCACATCCCCACATCTGAACTCCATAAGTCCAAACAGGTTTCAGTATTTGATTCTAAATAAGTAATTTGTTTTCGATTAATATCATAGAATTTCTTCCAATTAGCCATTTCAGTTTATTGAATTTCAAGTCGAGTTCTGTTTCTTTCATTTTGATATGAGCTTCCAAAGTTTTTTGCGCAGTTGACATATGGAACTGTAGAGTTTGATATTTTTATTGGTTCATATGAACTGTTTTTGTTGGTAAAATTAACATTTGTTGATTTACTTTTATTTAATTTTATTTTCCATGTTTCTGTGCATTCAACTATTTTATATATAGATGCTTGTAATGTAGAAGAAGATTCCACTTCGTTATCACCAATCGATAATATGCAGGTGTCATCCGCACTTTTCTCTAAAGCCAAATTGACGAGAAGTTATCAGTTTTTTTTTTATTAATTAATAATCATATAATTACAAATTGTATACTATTACCTTAACCGAGCACTAGCTACTATAGCCTTCGGCACGTTGTAGCGAAAACAGACCAGTGCCTCTGGTGAGAATCGAAACCACGACCCCCGCACTGAAAACCAGCACGCTACCAACTGGCCTACCGGGGCGCACAAGTTATCAGTTGTTTAGATGAAATTATTTCTTTTAGTCTTTTTAAAAATAATTTTTTAAGTAGTATTCAAATTACCGGTAGTAAAGAAACTGGGCGATCAGTTGAAACTTCTTTGGCGTTTTTACCAGGCATTTTGTATCATTATTATATCTGAAACTTTCCAGTTTAGAGGAAAATACTTAAACAAGCATTCATTATGGCGTTAAGGTTAATAAGTGCTTTATCTGGAAGATTTTTAAGAACTTCAACAGTTATTTAGTCAAAACCAGGACTTTTTTTATTCTTCAGATTTGCTATTTCTTCAACTGTTTCTGAAATTGGAAATGGTTGTATATAAATGTTGTTTGTAAATGTTGAGCAAATACTTCAGCCTTTTCAGCTTCGGATTTTATCCATAGACCATTTTGCTTTTTGATTGGGGCATTATAAAGGGTAGAGCGTTTTAAATATGCTGTTGTTTTCCATTAAAAAAATAGTCGTTTATTTTCTCTGAAGAAAATTTTAGTTTTTATATTCTTTTATTTTTTTCTTGAAGACGCTTTGTTCAAATATTTAATTGCGTTTTACGAGGAGGAAATCTAGATGTTTGCCATTTTTTCTTAATTTTTCTTTTTTCTTTTATAAGAAGCTCTAAAATTTCTGAAGAGTAGGGTTGCTGATAATTTTTTGGTTTGTATTTTGGTGTACTTAGAAGTTTGTTGTATTTGAGATGTGAGTTTTACGCTTTCATGTTCAATGTCTTCAGGGGTTTGGAAATCCAAGACATGATTAATATCTTCTTCTAATTTGAACTTAAAATTCTCGCAATCTGTTAATTTTTGGTTCACCATCAATATAAAGATAAATTTGTAAATGATCAGAATTTAAATCCGCACTGTCTTCAACATTCATAATATTTTTTGGAGTATGTCTGTTTATAAAAAAAGTCGTGTAGACCTAAAATTTTATTTGTGTCAGTTAACCAGTACCTGTTGACAAAATTTCACATCCCAATTGCTTCGCCACTTTCCATAAGTTACGTCCTTTCGTTGTACTTAATCGTGAGCACCATTTTACATTTTTCGCGTTAAAGTCTCCTCCAGTTATAAATCTACCTTTATGTTTGTTGAACAAATCCATGTATTTTTCTTCCGTCATTTATTGTCTTGGTGGGCTATATAATGCGGTTATCGTTAGTTCTGACCCATTCAGTTTTGTAGTTATTGAGGTAGACTGAAATTCTTCACAGCATATTTTTTCATTTTCATAATGCTCAATTGATTGTTTAATTATAACTGCGCTGCCTCCCCTAGCATTATTAAAATGAGGATTTGTGCAATATAAATTATAACAAATGAACAAAAAAAAAAAAAAACAATTCCATACAAATGGATTAGCAGAATTAGTTTTGCAAAAACAAAAGACTTAAGGCACATACATCACTTGCGTATTGTCTGCTGGTATAAAAACAAAAGACTAGAAACAACCATTAATATAAATTAGTATTTTGTGTAAAAAAAAAAACAAAAGACTTAAGACCCAAACTTTGCGGTGTTTTGAATAACCTTAATTAAGTTTCATTTTTTATGTTTTTCATTTTAATCAAATATGTATTTTATGCATACTAATTTATGATAAATTAATTTATGATTAAACCCAACATTTTGAATTATTTTTCCTTGATACAGTTTAAAGACCTTCTTTATAGAAAAAAAACTAATTTTATTATTGATGATGGTAATCTGTTTTAATATTTAGAGGGGATTTTCAAAGAATTATTTATTGACTGTTTTTTGCTGCGCTTTGAACTTTTATACATATTTTTTTTATAGATTTAGACTCGCTAATTCTAAATTTCTTTATCACGTCATAATTTGAAGGTGCTCTTAATAATGAGAAAAATGTATGTTTTTGTAATTCTTAAAAGACTGCACCCCATACGATTTTCCTTTATAATATTTATGAAAAGCTTTAAAAATATGATGAATTAATAAGCAATAATAAGTCTGTTCGATTACTTTTCCAGTAGAGTCCAGTAAAAGTTACTCAGTAACAAAATTACGAAGAATAAGACAAATTTACAAAAAAGTAAACGAACGGAAATTTTGTAAGAATTGGTAGAATAGATAAAACAGCTGATTTTAAATACCAAACATTAAAAAAAATCAACTGGTCTTATGGAAAATATAAAAGTTTATTAAAATTGCCGACCAGAAACAATTTAAAATGTTTTTTTAACTTCTTCCATAGTTAATTCTTTAATATTTTTTACTTTAAATCCTAAACAGTTACCACCGTATTCATAACAATATTAAACAGCATTTCAAATACATTTTAGTTAAGACATAAATTTCAGCCTTATAACTATATTCATCAGACAATGTTTGAACATACGGACCTTTTGTCTAATGCACTTGTTGGGAGCACTTGTAGCAACTGTCGTTTGTCTTTTTCTGACTAGGATGTTGCTTTTCTATTACAAACCATATTACTTCAACAAGGGCATGTCCATCGAGGTAACTACTTACTTCGGTAACATGTTACTCCTCACTTACAGGTAAAGAAAAGCTGGGGTAATTTGCGACGTTGTGGGGTAATTTGCGACGTTGCGTTGTGATTTGAGACTCCATCAAAAATACTCTAATATTAAAAAAAAAAAGAATAGTTTTTAACGTAATTCTTGTTTATTAGATGATAATTAACAATATAAATAAAATCGAAAAAAGTAACAGAAAGAAATAAAACTACAAAATAAACATAAACAAAGAAACGTTCCTAATCTTCGTCTGAATATTCTGAGTTGTAATGAAATAAAAGCTGGTCGTCTTTTTAGCAAAATTTTAAGTAAACATCCCTCTTGCCTCCCTGAATTGTTAAAATTTAATTTCATGGATATTTCATTGAAACAAATCATGCAAAAATTATTATCCAATGATATTGGGGAAGATGATGAGAGCCGTGGTTCTCGAATAGGTGGTTTAGTAGCATGATGTTTCTTAGCGGATACCTTTGAGGCGACGTCCATTGGTTAAGTTTGATATCCCGAAAACTTTTACTAAATCATATTATAGGACAGGCTATGTTGCTCTTTTATTGTATTTCCGCGGAGTAATGTGCACATAAATTAATAATTGACAATATATGCCATACAAACAAAATAAAGTAGCGTTAACATTGCTTAAATTACACGTCGCAATTAACAACTCCCACACGTCCTAAATTACCCCACAATGACAAAAGTCACAAAAACTGACATAATTTTTGCAATGTTTAAATATTTGCGAAAACCAATACGTCATTCGTAACATAACGCAACAATAAATTGTTATATTGACTTGATTAAATAAAATAAAAGAAAATTTTTTTTACAAAAAACAAGAACACCAATAAAAACTATTTTTGTATGATTTTTTTATTTAATACATAAAAATAATAAAAAAAATGGGCCTCCTAAAATATGGATTGATCAAAGTGCAAATAATTTATTAAGAAACAAGATATAATATTTAGAAATTCAGAAAATGCATTAGTATGAGAAAAATGCAAAGTTCCAAATTATCCCACCTTCCCCTATGACCATATATGAACTTTTTAACCGGGTATTTAGATATTGTTGAGGTCTTGCATAAAATCAATAAAGTCTTGCTGGAACTTATACACTGAGAAAATTACCTGAATGATATCAATGAATTTTTATTTTAGATCTATGTAATATCACTAAAATTCGTCCATTGAATTTTTTCATTAAACTAATGCAGTTTTCCATAAAATTCTATGAAAAATTTCATTTTATTTATTAAAATTTTCATACGCCTAATGAAAAAGTTTCATTAAAAACAGTTTCGTAGAAATTATGAAGCTTTTTCTTGAAGTTTAAGAAATTTTTCATTCACTATGTGAAGAAAACTTCATTAGTTTAGTGAAACATTTCATTAAAACTCGTCCCAGAAAGCTCTCTCTGTGTACATTCAAACTTTTTATTAAAGGCTTAATTAGTTTAGAAGCAGAAGTAAAAAAGTAACGTAGCATTATTGTAATGAGTAAAAAGAGAATAAAAATTGTTTATTTATCTTTTTCTTGTGCATAGAGTTAAATGTCAAGTACAGAAGATTTTTTTTTCAGCAGATTTTATTTGACAAATGTTTCAATGAATAGAAAAAAACAAAAAATATTTTTGTACTTTTTGAACACATTTAATTGTCTATAGATATTTTTTTTTTTACTTCATGAATAGACTAAGTTTCAGTTTTCCATAATTTCTTTATATAGACAAAATTATTGTCAATTAAAATTCAATTAAACTTTCTTTTAATTTCAAACTCATTTTCTAATAATAATTTAAGATATCTAAAAAATCCCCAAAATTCGTTAAAAACGTATTGATACTAGTATTAAAAAAAATTGCCGAATTAAAAAAAGGCAAAAATAAAAATGAACGTTTTAAATTTTATTAAGGTGATTTTTAAATTCTTCTTATTTTAAACGAGCTTCAGATCATTTATTTGTTAATTATAATTGTTTATTTCCAATATTTCGTCTCCACTTTGGGTGACTTTTTCAGGGAACAATTATTATTATTTTAAATATTATTATAGTTATTTTTGTTTTCTGTGATATTTTTATTTTTATTTAATTTGATTTCTGGGATATTTTTATTTTTTCATATTGACAGAAAATATTTTGATTTCCCGCCTTTAAAAAAAAAAAAAATTTATATATATATAAGTTTTTTAATAATTAAAACTAGTTTTTCAATCAAATTGTAATAATAACACACTGCTACAAAAAAAACTTTTTGTCAGAACTTGAAAACCGACCTAGTGGGGGTTGTAGGCCTAGGTGAGGACATACAAAAACCGTTTTCAAAAATTTTGAAACACCCTCAAAATTTTGAGTTATTTTCAAAAAACTGTTTTAGGGTCGTAGCACTTTAGTACCTCTAACTCACACATTTTTTGACCGATTTCAAAATTTTAAACAGTTTTGGAAAGACAAAGAATTAGGCTTTCATAAAAGTATTCATTAAATATATATTCCAAGACATTAGGTAAGTGTTTAGCAAAAGTTTCTCTTTTTTTTATTTTTTTTTCCAAATTTTTCAAATTCAACAAGAGTTATTTGAATTTTTTTTATGAAAACCTATCTTTTTTTTCACTGTATTTTAAAGACAATTTTATATAGAAAAAAACGAGATATTATTTGTTAAAATCGGTTTCTATTTGCAAAAGTTACTAAACTTTTTCTAAAGTAAAATGTTAAGATTGCAGACTTTTCTTCTGGTAAACCACTTGACTTACAAAAACGCTTGTTTAATTTTTTTTTTTTTTTATTCATATGGTTTGCGCTGGGGGAGAAAATGCTAAAAAACAGGTGTTAATGAAAAGTTGAATAACTTTTACAATTTTCATCCGATTTGAAAAATTAAAACCATGTTTTGTTAAGAACTAAATTTTCTTTATACGTTGGTATAAATTTTTATAAGCTTTCATATTAAAATAAGCAATGAAAAGCTACTAAAATCAAAAAAGTTTATAATTTTCGTTTTTTTTTGTAGATATTCTTAACAAAAACAATACTTATAACTTACAAATGTATAAGAAATGCACGTAATTTTAAAGCCTAATCAGTTTTCTTTCCAAACCCGTTAAAAAAATGTAAATCGGACAAAAACTGACTGAGTAACAGGTCGATAAGTTGACGAACATCACTTGAAACGGTTTTTAGAATAACGTCTGAATTTGAGGGTGTTTCTGAAATTTTTTGACACAATTTGTAATGTACTCAACAAGACCTATAACCCACGCTAGGTCGTTTTCCAAGTTTTTTTTCATTGTAACACCGTGTAATTGTTCCCTGAAGAAGTAAACCAATGTGGAGACGAAATATTGGAAATAAACAATTATAATTAGTAAATAAATGATCTTAAGCACGTGATTTTTAAATGTTACCGATTTTAATTAATTTTGGTAATTTTTTAAATTTTAACGAGTTTTTCAATATTAGAGTTTTTTCAATTATGTAGATTTTTTTAAATATTAGCAATTTTTAAATTTTGGAGATTTTTTCTATTTTTTTTTTTTTTTTCAATTTAAACGACTTTTATAAATTTGAAAGTTTTTTCTATTTTTTTTTTTTTTATTTTGGCATTTCTTTAATCATGGCGCTTTTTTAAATTTAGCGATTTGCAATTTTTAAAATAAAAGTTTTATAGTATCCACTAAAAAAAAATTTGAAAATAAAATCAATATTGAATTAAATTTTTAATAGATATGATGAAATTCTTAATTGAAACTGAAATCAATAAAAAAATTTTAATAGATACGATTAATATCTTAACTGAAACGGAAATCAATTAAATAGTTAAAATAATTTTTAATTGATACTACAATTTCCCAATTTATTTGAATTCGGTCCTAGAATTCAAATAAACTTTTAATTGAATTAACAATTATTTTAATTGAAACTCGTAGTTTTTTTCTGTGTAGTGAGTTAATATTATATGATTTGGATTTCTAAGTTGTAAGATGCCAATAATATACCCTTAAGAATGGGAAACTCTGAGTCTAACTTAGCGAATTATTGCGAATTTTAAACTTTGCTTAATAAGTACGAGGCAATAACTTCAATTGCGCTAAAATGTTGCAAAAAGATTGTCTTTTTAATCGTTAAAGTAGAGTAAATCTATCAGCCGTTTTTTACAGTGCAAAATTAAAGAAATTATTGCAAAATTTAGTCAGTTTTATCAATACTAAAACATTTTGAAAAATGTCCATATATCTCAACCATCCGCAGTAAATACCTACATATTAGGAATTGATAACCCGAAAAATATAAAGTTTCCTCATCTTATCTTAGAAGTTAGCCAACAACTTTAAATCTAAAAGCTTTTAAATAATATTAAAAAAATATTGACAACATTTTTTAATTTTTTTTTAATGAAACACTTTTCAAACGCATAAACATGAATGAAATTAATAAAATTTACTGCAGAGCTGACATTAAAGTTCCAACTTTGGCTTTCAAATATCATTTAAGCCCCTTTACACAATGGTTTAATTATTTCACACAAGTTTGATGAAAAGAAATGTCAAATTAATAGATTACACGGTGTTACAGTCAAAATGCACTTTTAAAGAGACATAGTGTAGGTTGTAGGCCTTGTTGAGTAAATCACTTTTCCATTTTTAGAATTTCTAATACACCCTCAAAATCTGAAGTTATGTCCAAAATCGTTTTTTGAGGACTTTATGGACTTAAATATTTTTAACTTTTTCAGTTATAGGCCGCTTTTGGATTTTTAAAACGGTTTTGGAAAGATGACTAACTAAGCTTTCCAAATATATATTTATATATGTTTATACTTTTAACAAACCCATGTTTAAATAATACAACAAATATTTCAAACTTCTAGGTTTTTGGTGAGCTTTTTCAACTTAGTGGCCTTTTTCTTCCTATACATTGTTAGGGAACATATTTTTTTATTATGTTTATTTGAAAGCAAATTTAGTAGTGAGTAAATTGACATCTTATTTTATCGGCCCATAACTAAAACAGTTGAAAATATTTAAGTCCATAAATGTTTTTCGGACATAACTTCAAATTTTGAGGGTGCATTCAAAATTCTAAAAATGGACAAATGATCTACTCAACAAGGCCTACAACCTACACTAGCTCTCTTCAAAAGTGCATGCAATTTTTTCTATTTTGTGACAGTGTTATTTGTCAAAAAAGTATAAAAAAATCTTTTGATTCAGATTCAAAGGTTTTTATACATTTGGAAAAAAAAATGTTTATAAAATGTTCAAAGAAGTTTTAAACTCAATTGTCAAGTTGCACATGCATGGCCTTTATTTTAATTAAAAACTTTCATAAAACAAAATAGGCATTTGAAAGTTTGTGATCACTTCTAAAAAGTAAATGCAACATAGATTACATAGATCTCACACTCGTTGACATTAACTGTCAGTGCACGTAACTCACGAGAATGTGTTTAACATACGTCGTCTACTTATCAAAAATATATATTTGAATGTATATGAAAAAATGTGTTTGTTGTTAAAAGAAGAAGAAGAAGAGTGTGAGATCTATGTAATCTATGATATGTAATTCTAAAACATTTATTAAGATTTTATTATGTTATTTTCCGTCAAACTTTGAAGGTGTTTGAGAAATTAGTTCCATTTAAGGAATTAAATTTATTGATGTAATTTATCTATCCCATTAACCTTTAAATACAATGTTATTCTACACTTTATATATTTTTTTATGTACAACATTAATGAATTGAAATATTTGAACATGGCAAATGTTCAATTAAATAAATTTAATTCGTTACTTTAATACCCCAATTAAAAAAGTTTATATATATACAGATATAATTACATACATATATATTTGTATCTAATTGTATACATACTTTAATAATACTTACACATAGAGAAAAATTTAGCTATTTGCCAACTGAAATTTGGTTATTACTACATAAATTACGAATTTCAGTCGGTTGGCACACCTTAACATTAGGTTTCGCAACAAAGTTCGGCTAATTCAACTGAATTTTAGTTACAACAAACAAAAATACTAACTGAATTTATAAGTTGTTACCGTTAAATTACACTTTTCAATTCGGTTGGCACTTTATTTCTCTGTGTGTAGCAAAAAAAAAAAGCTGTCAATTTTAACAGTTTTTCCAGCAACGTAATTTTGAACTAATTTTTAGTAGTTTTAGCAAAAATGTTTTCTAATTTTATTCTATTTATTGTATTTCAATAAAAACTTTAATTTTTGCTGATTTTTAGCAAATCAATTTGCAAACTTCATTTAACAAAAATTTAGCTTAAATATAACTACAGTTTTATAGATTTAACAGATTTATTTTCGCTTTCTTATCTTATTAGTTAAGTAAAATAATATTAACTAAAATAAGGTGCTAATTTAAGCAGTTTTTCCTGCAATGTCATTTTGATCTAATTTATAGTAGTTTTAGCAAACAATTATTCTGGCTTTTCACTGTTAGATTAAAAAAGTAACAAAAAATCTGTAAAATTCTATGAGTTTGCATTAGAAATGTAAATATTAACTAATGTGTAAAAAATTAAAAAATATAGTTCAACAAAAACGGACGAATTCGGAATGGGTACATTTTTAGCGGCCATTTTCACGTTTAAGGTGTAAAAAATTAACCAATTTTCAGTAATGTGCGCGATTTTGTATAAAATGAAATACAAATAGGTATCATCCTTTGCATTGGAGTACTAAAAATATTAAAAAATTTAAAACAAAAAAGTTTATAGAGACTTTGAAATGCATTTTACGCCCTAAATATGCGATTGGGCCGTTATGTTTCTTACCAATTTTTTAAAACTTTTGTGTCCTTGATATTATTTATTATCTAAATTTCAAAGTAACCTTGAGCAATCGTCCATCGAACAAATTTCAAATATGTAGAAAATGTTGTGTCTAAATATTTTAAACTGTCTGAAATTGTTCATACAAAATACATGTATGAACATGTACAATTCGAAAATTTATCATTTTAAAATTAAATTTCGCTTTTTCTGTGATGCGAATGGCATCTAATTTTCTAGATTTTTTGAAAAAATGCCGTACAAAAATTAAATTTTTTGTGTTATTTGCACCTTCACTCGACGATCATCCAATACGATTTTGTGTTATTCTTAACTGTTTCTGGCTGGGACACCTCAATTGGTCGACGGTATTCGTCTTGGCAGCGCTTACGACCTCGTTTGAAATGCTTATCATTTCAGGCAGCTAACGCACCTTCAGGCGACGATCATCCAATACCATTTGTGGATTTTATTAACCGTTTCTGGCGTGGACATCTCAATTGGTCGACCACTACGGTGTTCGTCTTGGCAGCTCGTACGGCTTCGTTTAAACTCCGCCACCCAATATTTTATAGTCGTAAACGAAGGACCCGGCTCTTCCCGAGTAGAATCTAGCTCAGCTTTACTATTGGTTGGACTAAAGCCTTTCAAATGAAAGTAATGAATAACATAACGGTAACCAATTTTATCCATGTTTACAAATTCACTGAGATCGTTTATTTTTGATGGCTAAAAAAAAAAAAAAATACTAAGCAACGTAGCGCCTTGAAACTTAAAACATATGTTTTATAAGGTTGCCACATTTCAACAAAGTTTTTTGTTAAACTACTGCCGCCATCTATACATCAGGTCGGCTAATTTTGGAATCTTCCTTGTATGCATGACGAAAATTGCATTTGCATCAACAATACTTTTTTTAATATGTATTTTTTTAAGTGCATAAACAATCGTATAAATATACTGCTTTTTGAATCCGAAATTTCTATTACAACTTTTGAATAAATGGCTCTTCAAAGTTACATACTTTTGGAATTAAAAAAAAAAAGAAATCAGAAAAAATCGCGAATTTTATAAATTTAAAAAACAAAAAGCATATATGTTTTATTGGCTTAATAGAGAAATTATTAGTGAAAGTCCGAAGACTTTGGCCAGAAAATGCTTTTTGTCGGTATTCGGTGTTTTAAAGAATTATTAGACAAATTTGACAAATGGAAAAATTTTTATTGGGCTTGTTATGTGCGATTTGAGTGGCAAATTTAAAGAAGAGTCTGTTCAATACTCGGTAGCCAAACGTTCGGACAAATCGGAAAAACTTCGGCCGCCGATTATTTAATTATACAGCTTAACTTCGGCTCTTTCCTTAAATTTTTACTCAACATTGAAATAAAACGGTTCAACAAATATGTTTTTTTGACCGAAGACTTCGGTCGGACGCTAAAAATTATGTTATCAATATAAAGAAAATTTAAAGACATAAGGTCAGAAATTAAGGTTTTATGTGTTCTTTGATGGATCTCATGATATTCGAACAGGCTTTTTATTCCAATTAGTAGAAATAAAATATTATATATAGTCAAACGATTTTATTGTTTAGAAACTTAAAAGCAACCCCATTATATGTATTAAAAAAAATAAACTTATAATTAATGACTTCTTTAAAATAATGACTAACAAATTATGAACTTTAGTTGAATTTAAATGTATATTTAATACTAGTGAAACCCCCTTTCAAAGATGAGTTGATAATAAATTAATTAATGAGACACAAAGATGTTTATCTTCTAGAAAAGTTTATTTAATGATTAAAAGGTTTTAATTAAAAGTTAAACATATGCAAATTTGAAAATAACAAACAAAATATTTACATATGCATTAAATATTTATGCAAATATATGCATGATCATAAAATTATTTAAAAGCTTGAAATAAGCATATGAGATCGATAACAAATTGGAACATTGATCTTTGATTTCTACTAAAAGAAGTTCAATATGCCGGCCACGTTGACATTTAAATTTGTTAATATAATTTTTTTTTTTTTGCTTTGATTTGATTTTATTAAAGCAATATCAATGTACACTCAAAAAAAAGTTAGAAATGTCAGCAAAATATTAGTCAGGGGAGTGATTGCAACAAAATTGCTAATGTCTTCAATATTATTTTGTGATTATTTTAAAAATAATTTACAATATGTTAAAAAATATAAAAAAACGTCCATACTCCCACATTGACGACATGAATTAATTTAATATCTAAAAATATATAGAACGAGAAATAATAATACGTGGTTTTAACGAACTCGTAGAGACCGAATAATTTAGTTCCTAATAAGCGAAGTTCGTTATAACCGTTATAAACATTTTTCAAAAATGTCAGGATTTTTTCTTAAATTCTCTTAGTTTAAAAAGTTATGTTTGTAATTTTGAAACAATTCTTCTATTAAATTACGCTTCATACCATTTTTTAATCTTTTTAGTGAAGTTTTAAGTAAAAAGCTAAAGTTTTTAAAATTTTCAGTATAGTTTTTATTTTAAAATCTTGATTTTTGTATGTGTTCGTTATAAGCGTAAATATTTGTATGGAAATTCATAAAAGGGTACAAAAAATTTGTTCGTTATATAAAAAGTTCACTTTAAACGATGTTCGTTATAACCATATTAGTTTGTATGATATACATATGTTAGTAAATGCGTTAGGACCAGAAATATCGTTCGTTATGAAAAAGTTCGTTATAACCGTATGTATATAATATAAACATATAACATAACGCTGTATGTATATAACATAAACAAAATTATTTTTTAATTTCTTACATCAAATGATGGCATCTTTTAAAGAAAGACAAATGCAGTAAATCTAGAAACGAAACACAAAATAATAAAATATGACATATACAATCCTTTTTTTACAATATGAAAAAGGAAACATAAAAAAATTACCTAAGATGTGTGTCCTTGTCTTTCGCTTTAGCCTATCTATTGTTTGCAATCTGACCACACTACATTAATAATCGCTATAAACATTTAGTTTACAAATACACATTTAATCTTGATTAAATTCAAATATTTTATTTTGTCCTTAGTTTAATTAATAGACAATTGCTTTGATAAGCCAGTGACAACGCAAACTTAAAGTTTTTTTTTTCCATTATTTATATGTACACACAGAAAAAAAAAAGTGAATTGAAAAATGTAATTTGGTGCCTACAACCAATAAATTCGGTTGGTAAAACCATATTTAAATATGAATTGGAAATTTTTTTGGTATTGTAACTAATATTCAGTTGTATAAACCGAATATTGATGTGAAACCCAACATTCAGTTGTACCAACCGATTTCAGTGATGGTAACAGAAATTTAATTATTAAAAGGCTTAATTTTTCTCTGTGTGTATACACATTGATTGCGCCCTTTTGTTTTATGTATGAAACACAGATACGAAAATCTTCCATGGTAGATTTTGTATACGTCTTACAAGAGTTGTGCATTTCAGAATCATTTTCCTCGTCTATACTACATCTCGACATGCAGCGACATCAACTTTACTCTGAGTATAACTTTCAATCTGATTGTCCTCCACACTATTAATGTGCTTATCAGCACAATGTTTTCAGGAAAATAAATTAGTAAAGCATTAGTAAAATATTAGTAAAACATTAGTAAAACATTAGTTCAAAACAGTTAAGTGCTGACTGAATAATGCCCGTAATTTCAAGCAATATTTACCTACCGGTGCTTAGATACCTACCCGTGTATAAGGGTAGATATCTAAGCAGCGGTAGGTATCAATTGCTTGAAATGACGGGCATAAGTATAACTAAAATTGTAGCTTAAAACATAATGTCATCAAAAAATTTTGCTGAAAAATAATATAATTGATTTACAACACGCTTTACTAACTTTTCTACTGACTTATTTTTTTGAGTATATATGAGATTGTCTTTTGCAATTTTAAATGTGTAGTTTGATTTTGAGGCATTAAACTGCAATAGTTTAACTTATATTTTCAACACTACCTTTATTTATTCAGTGGCAAAATGATAATTTTATATTTTAAAACTTGTTTTTGGGTTGCAGCTTATGTATGTATGTTTTTTTTAAGTTTTGCAAATTATTTTAATGTTTATTAAACTGGATTTTTTATATAAGGGAATGTTCCCAATTGTGGCGTGTTCCCTAAAGTGGGTCTTTTGTTTTTTTCGTGTTGTCGCATGAATAAGTTTCGACTTGAATGCATACGTTTTTCTTGGTTTTAATGTGTCGTTTAAAAAACGTAATATTAAGCATAATTTTTTGTAAATATAAAAAGTGAATAACAAACAAGCGAATAAGAAAGAATTTTCCAAGTCGGATTTTTGTAAACGGTAAGAATTGTATTCAGAATTTTAATAAAAATACTTCATTCCATAAAAAACTTAAGAAATAAAGCAAAAATGTGAAAATTTATATTGTTTTCATAATGTTCCCCAAAATAAACTTTTGATTTAGTTTCCTATTTTTGTATGATTTTTTCTTCAAGTTTTCGTATTTTTTAATCACTTTAACTATTCTTGTCTATTTTGAACAAAAACCCATATCGTTTTGTTTACCGCAATTAAAAAAGTTAGCATTACACATGGTAAACCTGAAAGCAGCTTTAAACGATACATATATTTTGATTTAAATACAAATTATTGTCGTTTTTACGTCATTTTCTAGCAATTTGCTATCCGTTTAGAGAGTTTTTAATTTATGCCCACTTTAAGGTACATGTTCCCTAATGTGGACCTTCTAAGTTGTTTTGAAAATTGTTATATAACTTTTTTAACTCTCTACACGACAAGACCGCCTCCAGGAGGGGTATTTTAAATTGGCCCTGAATGCTCCAAATGAATGTTTTATAATAAGAAATTGAGCCATTTCGATAGAAAACTAAATTTAAGAAATAGTTTGTGAAGTTTTAAATAATATTATAAGTTTGGAAGCGAGAAAGTGTTAAAGTTAAAATGTCGTAAAATTTCAAAAAAATAAATATTGTGAAATGAACACAAAATCTTAAAAACGTATTTATGTAAACTAGAAACCATTAATTGTAAGTAAGATGGAAGCTTAAACTTAAAAAAAACAATTTTTATTTTGGTCCAAGGACATACAAGATTCTCATAGGATACCTTTAAAGGGCATCGTCTTAACTTGAAAACGTATGGACGAATTATATTTAGTAATATAAACAAAGCCTTTAAGTTTGGTCAATATATTTTGATCAATATATTTTCGCAAAACGAAAGTCGCCATATCTTTTAAGTAAAGGCACAAAAAGTTTTATATTGGTAAGAAGAACAATTTATACCTAAATTTATTCATATGTCAATATCGCCTAAATTAGGCAATGAAAAAAATTTATGTAAAAGAACATATTGCTTATTTTTCGTGCTTAACACGTGGTATAAGTTTGATTGCAAAAATCTTTGTCCGGTTTGAGGGTTAAATTAGTTCCAACAAGAGAATGATTTATAGATGAAAACTGAAGAAGGAGTTGCCCTACAAGCTGAAGTATTTGGATTTGGAAAACTTCACTTGGTTTTTTTATATAGCCCAAATACCAGGTTTAGGGCCATATTAGGGTACATTTCTTTATATTTTATTTAAGCTGTTTAACATCTTTTAACGCCTTTTAAATTTAATTTACTTTACGTTTTTAGTTTTCTTATTAAAACACTGCGTTGCGTAACTATAATTACAAATAATTTTTACTATATTTTCTAATATCACAAACATTTTCTTAAATTTAAAACAATTTTTATTTAATTTAAGAGACTTCTTAATTGATTTAAGAGAAAAAGTGTGTATTAATATGTTGTTAGTGTTTAATAACGTGGCTTAAGTTTTTGGAAAATTGCTAGAAAAATAAACCGTTGGTAAAAATAAAACAAGCGGCCCGTAAAAAACAGCCTTCTGATCAGGACCAGGGTAAAACAACCAACTGTGCCAGCAACTCAATGAAGAGTCTCAATCAGATAATCGCTGAATGTAGGGTAGATTAGATTAGATCAGAAGGCACTGTGCGCCGCGACCAATGTAGGTCTTCTGTGCTGCCTAAAGTTACCTACAGATTCAAGCTACCTATAAAGCCAATTATCCTATTAGGCAAAATGTTCGCGATGTCGGAAGGCGAAATGAAGCGATCACCTAGAAACCTAAGTCTCCTATCACAAAGCCTGGGACATTCGCAGAGAACATGCTCCAAGGTCTCAGACACCATCTCTCAAAACCTACATATATCCGTGTCCGATTGACCCTTCTTGTGCAGATGGTATCTGAGATTACAGTGTCCAGTTAAGTACGACGCCAGGTTCCTCAAACCCCCCCTTTCAAGCGACAAGAGTCGCCTCGACACCCTACTGGAAAAAGAGATCAATCTCTTAGCCTGGCGCTGACCAGGAGAGTTTTCCCAGTAACCAGAGAATTCAGACTCTCACACAAAGTTATGAATGTAGAGCAAATATGCCCAAATCAACCATAAGTTGGCTCTTACAGAATTCCCAGAGAATTACTCGCTTAAAGCTGATGTCCGTGCCAAGGTCTTTACCCCGCTCCAAAATTGCTCGACTTGAATTCACTTAAAGGAATTTACAAACCAACTGCAGAAAAGTAAGTCAACAATCCTGTTGTTGGTAGGACTGTTTAAACATTAATTTATTTTAAAGGCGATTTTTTCTGATGAGAAAAAATTCAATTTGATAGTCCACATGGTTTTAACAGCTATTAGAGAGGCCTACTACGTAAGGAACCCCGATATTTCTCAAAGAGAAAGTTCGACGGTATGGCATTGCCAAGCTCCACAATAAATTCTTCAATTCTTTGTAAGGTACACATTATTAGAAGAGAAATTGGTGGCATTTATTGAAAATAGCAACGAAGAAGAATTCATTTTCCAAAAGACAATGAAATGGGTATCATCAAAAAATAAAAGAGTATTGTAATGGCCCGCATGTTGTCCGGATCAAAACCCCATTGATATTATTTGGGGAGTATTAACCAGTCGAGTTTACGCAGAAAACCGTCAATATGAAAACGTTTTTCATCTAAAAGAAGCAGTTATTGATGCGTGGAGATCTATAACGGAAGAACTTCGAACAAATCTGGTCAGTATGTCTTACCGAATTTTCGAGTTGATTCAAAAAAAAAAAGGATGCCTCACGCATTATTAAAACTGCTGCTTTAAAATATTTTTTTGCTCACAACATATTTTTCTTAAGTTTTTGTAAGTTTTTATAGATTAAGTTAAGAGTATTTACAGCTATGAAATACTAATTGATTTTGTTATTACTTTTTAAATATTTCGCAAAAAAACCTAGCTAATATGTTTGCTTTATTTTTGTAAATATACGGAGGTTGAAAGCTCGTTATAAATTGAAAATAACATAAAAATAATCTCGATGTATATAAAAACAAAAAACTAATATAACTGTAAAGAATATTACTTGAGCCAGAGTACAAACTAAAAATTTTTTATATAAATAGAACATTTTTGGTCTTCAAAGTTTAGTAACGTCATGATGCTTGTTAGGAAAAGACCCTAACCACGTGCTTGATTACTAAGAAGACAAAAATGGAGCAAAATTGATTATTTATAGGTTTTTTGTTAAAGTTCTGCCTATTATTGAGGCTCTAACTTTTCTAAAACTACGGGTTCTGATGAGATCTTTAGCCAGATCGAAATACTAGTATCAACCTAGCTAATATGTTTGATTTGCTTTATTTTTGTAAATATACGGAGGTTGAAAGCTCGTTATAAATTGAAAAAAAAAATTAATTCTTTCTTTTTTTGTTAAATATTTTTCATTGGTTTTACTTTAATGCAGGTTAAACTCTTATACTTTTCTTAACTTATGAAATTTAGTAAAATTATTGTGTAATTATAGTTTTGCAACGCAGTATATTAATGTGTATTTGATAGTGACCAATTGATTAAATATATTTAAACAAAAAATTGTCTCTAGTTTGGTTAGTTTTTTTTTTTTTTTTTGGTTGGCATTTGTTGATAATTTATTTATTAATAATATATTTAGTTGTCGTATTTAAATACATATGTATGTATGTTAGTATGTCTCTGCATTAAAATGGGGTTTAAAAGTGTTACAAACTCTGAATTTTATTTTTATAAACAAGGTAAAGGCTATTGCAACTTTAAATTTTAATGTGGTTTATTATAGTTTGACATTTTTTTTTATTGTTATTAGTTTTGTCATTTTGTGGGTGGAATTAAGTATTACTTTTTTAATTTTTATTTGCAATATTTTTTATTGTTTATTATTACAAAGGTAATAAATATATTTATGTAAGTATTTATTTGTAATGGCCTTTAAACTTCATTAATTTATTAAAGATATTACATTTTCGCAACATTATCATATACTCATAGAAAAAGCTTTATCATACAGGTTAGGAAAAAAGTATATGGTACAAAGTAACAAAGTGACGATATTCTTTAGTTAATAGTCTTTCTAAAAACAAATTTTTGTTTTAAGAATGGTGAACAAGCCCTCAATTAAAATACACAATTTCATGGCTATTCGCTATTTGTAGCAGAGATATAAGAAAAATATGTGCAAAATTCTTACATCTTCATATGAAATAAGTATATGGTACAAAACCACAAATTGCTTTAAAACTTTAGATATGTTATTTTTATAGCAAATTTTTAACACAAACCCTTATTTTACAGTAATTTAAATGTTTTTCCACTATAAGAAATATGGCTTCTTAGCTTTTTCAAGCAATTTGCACAAAATTTTTATTAGCAGATAGATTTCGGTCGAGCCACAAATATATCTGGGTAGAAATGAAAATGCTTCAAGTTAAATATATTAAGGGTTGCAATACAAAACTGCTTAAATGTTTTTGTTTATTTTATAGAATATCAATACAGGAACTGAAGAGTAACTTCATTGCCCTAGCCATATAAATGAGAACTTGAAGAGCAGATTGTAAAATTTTTTATAAATTTTTTCCTAAGAAAGTCTAAATCATTTTTAACGCAGTTTTCAATAAACAAAATTTTAGACACCATTACATAGTAAATATTTTTTGCCAAAGTTATGTTACTTTCATACATAAGGTATTCAAATTGTCCATCTTTAGATTTATAAATTTTGAAACGAGTATTGGGAAAATATTAACGTTTTTGATAAAATAATCAATATTAATAACTAGGGCTCGGAACTTCATGTAAATACATGTTTGTTGTCGGTAGCTGGAAAACAATGTTAACCAAATATTTTTGCGAATCAACAAATTTGCAACAAAATGGCATCAATTTGTTAATGCATATTTTGATATAAATGTATATTTTGATGCATATTTTAGCATTTTTTGTTGCATAAGTATATTTAGAAAAAGTACCATAACTTTGCCAGTTTTGAGGGCTTATTTTTCTTTACTTTTCAACCAATTTTAACAAATGAAGGTGCATTATACTCAGGAAAACACTAGATCTACGAATATTGTTATTTTAAAAGAAGATTCGAAAAAACCTTTGTAGAAGTTGCAAAAATTTGTAAAAAAAAAATTTTAATTACACCGTTCAACAAAATCAGAATCGGCGTTACTACCTATAATTTCCAAATTACTTTAGGACGCTCGAATATCTCCTTAGAATTTCAAAGTTAGATACAGCTAAAGAAATATTTGCAAAAAACTTTTTGTAGAAAATTTAAATTTTTTGAGTTTGAATTTTAACGTCTTTTTCAGACAATTGCAATTAATACTATAATTAATATGCAATTTTATTATTAATAAAATTAAATAAAATTTTATTAAAATTAAATAAAATTTATAAAATTTTATTAAAATTAAATAAAATTGAATATTAATTATAGTATTAATTGCAATTGTCTGAAAAAGACGTTAAAATTCAAACTCAAACAAAAATCATACTTTGCTCTCTGGCAATTCTTCCCTCACGACGTAAGCGCCATCTACCGAATATATCATAGATGTGGCATCACTTACAACATATGGGAAAACAGTGGACATTAGAGTGAGGTAAGTTTCTAAAAATAGAACTGTTGTGTTGTTGGAGTTGTACTTCTGAGATAATGTATGCAAGAACAAAAAACACCGTGTATTGAATAAAACTAGTTTTAATCACAACAAAACTCGACCTGACGATAGATCAGAGAGCTAAAGCGCTCTGTCTAACGTGTAGTGCGAGTGCATGTGGCATTAGAAATCAGTTTATCTATACCACAATCAGTGATTGCACAGAAAACTTCATATAGACGCAATCGAACAAATAAAAACATAACAAATATTACATTATTCAAAAAAAACAGGGTCACTGACGAAGGTTCAATACCAGAAACTGCGCAGTCTGATTCAGAAAATTGAAAATTTACAATGTAGTTATGATTTTTAGAAAATACACTCATTCTTCTCTACCACGCCTTTCACAATTAAAATTTTTTGACAAACTTTTTACAAAAAATTCAAAATTGAAAATAATAATGCAACTTTTTTGCAACATTTAATTAGTATGAATTATGCCTTTTAATTTGATAGATTACATGTTTCGAAAAATGAGATAATATTCCCTATGCATGTATTTAAAGTTGAAATTTCTAACTTTTCACGATTTCGCTAATAAAAAATCTACAAAAAAGAGAACATCCAAAATTTTAATATGTACCTTTAGTACCCTCACTTAATTTATGAAAAAATCGCATACTTTCTATTTATGGCTAAAAAAAAATAGCTTAAAGTAAAAAAGTTTAATATAAATAATAAAAAAATAATAATAATTTCGAGATATAAAACCAATGAATCATTTCGACAATGAAGCGTTTTTAGAATTTATGAATTTTTAATATTAAGAAGTTCTTTGAATTAATAAAACTCTTCATAAATGTCCTAAAAATGTATTGGAACTGTACTGCTTTATACGAGTTTTGAAACAATTTTATAGAAGCCCAAAATTAATAAATATGAAACATAATAAATAATAAAGCACTTTATAAAATATGTTGAACACTTGAGAATTAAATCTTAAAACTAAAGTTTAAAATGTATGAAAATTAATGAAACTTAATTTAAAATGAAAAAACTAAGGGTTTGAAATAATTTCATAGCTCTAAAGCTAATTTTCATCAAACTTATGCAGAGATAATTTATAAAATTAATTTCCATTAATGTTTTCCAATTTTCATATGGAAATTCTGAAATGCAATTGATGTTTTCTGAATTTCCATATGACAGTTTGTATTCAAATATATTAAAAGTGCTGCCAATTTTTTTTTTTCACATCCATTTGTGGTGTAATGGTTAGCGCGATGGACTGTTACACAGATGGTCCCGGGTTCGATTCCCGGTGACTACAACATCAATTTACAAAAATAATGTATAAGGTGGCGCAAAAATAACCTTCCGATGTTTTTTTTTATTATGTATTTATTATGTATAGCATTTTCTACTAGGAGGATTACTTTTGCACCACCTTATATATGAATTTTCTATCCCTCATATGTATCGCAGCGCCCGCCTTCGGTGTTCCCATTGAACTTAACCCCACCGAAGTAAAATAATGAATCAGGGCTATGACACAAAAAAGCTTCAATAAATTCGCCAACTCTACATCAGGTGGCGAGCAACAACTGTTCAAAGACTTATCACGCAATTACAGTGTTGCCATGTTTTAAGACCTCATTTCCTTCACCACCTTTCATCTCTCCACTATTCCTTTCCTAAGAAAGCAACACATTAATAAATAGGAAGAATTTCCTAAGTGTTGCTTCCATTAAAAAAAAAAAAAAAGTGTGTGGAAGAAAACAAGGCTATTATTATTATTTCATTTCGATTTTCGCTTAAAGAGGCTATAAAATTGAAATTCGAACTAACTTTGCATAAAAGGTCCCAGGCTCCCTATAATTGGATAAAAAATATATCAAAAATCAATAGTACCTTATACCTATTTCTTTACGAAAAACTTGGCAAATATGATGGAAAACTTCATAAATAATATGCACTGTTTTAAAAAAAGTGCCTATACAATAAAGAGCTTCAAAAAAATATGAAAGTTGGATTTTGCGTTCTTCACAGTTTTGTCCATATTCCTTAACGTCTAAAAACTCTATGTGCCCAGTTTTAGCCTTATTCGTTAACATTAAGAGCTCGCAGAAAAAGTTAACTTTTTAGAATTAGTAATTTGTCTACACACAGAAAAAATTATTATCAAAAAAAAAATTCAATTAAACTTTTGTTTGATTTTAAACTCACTTTTAATAAAAAGTTCAATAATATGTTATGATGTGAGCAAGATTATTCAAGTTCAAGATCATTTGTTTTTTGTTAGTTAAAGGAAAAAAAAGGTTTTAATTTTTTGAATTAGTTGGATGCTTCCGTGCTTTGTTTTTTAAACTTCTCATGAAGTTTAAAAAACACTACGGGTAAAGTGTTCATCTTTTGTCATCAGAAAATTATAGCTTTGGGTAAATCTTCTACCCCGTCCACATTGGTTCTCTGATGATTGTAGGTGACGCTACATGAAACATGTAAGGACCTGTCAGTGGATTAAAATCTGCATTAAGTTGCGGATGAAGAATTTTTTGATTAATAAATATCGTTGCACGGTTTTTTGTTTAACAAAAAACAAATGATCTTGAACTTGAATAATCTTGCTCACATCATAATTTATGATAAAAGATCGAAAAATAAACTTTTGGTTTTAATTTATTAAAACTTAAAAGTAAAATATTGTTCAATAATATGTATTAAATGTTTAATTGAAAATGAATTCGGTGCAAACAAAATTTACAGTTTCTATAACGCATAATGAAAAAAAATCTTAAAAATATAATTTTGAAAAAATTGCCAAAAGTGATTTGCTTTTTTTAATTTTGTAAATATTTTTCTTAATGTCGGAGATTTTTTTTAACTTTAGAGTTTTTTTTTATATAATTTTATATAATTTGTTTTTTTTTTTTAATTAAGGTTATTTTTTTAAATATTAGCTAATTTTCATTTAAATTTTGTCGCTTTTTATTAGTTTTGATGTTTTTTTTTTAATTTTTTGCAAAAATTAATTAAAGTTTTAACAGTAATATTGAATTAACCAATAACACAGAAAAAATGATCAACCTAAAATATCTAATTAAAGATTTGATTTGAATTTAATTTATTTCTTAACAAATATTTAATTGAATCAATTAATATTTTAATTGAATCAATTACTATTTTAATTGACTTTTAAATACATATTTTATTTTAGACGCAATTATCATATTATTTGTTCATACACTGTATGCATAAATAGAAAATTTTCAGTATAAAATACCAAATACATTTAAAGTTAACAAACAAAACTAGCACACACACAAACAGACTCAGCATTGAAAAAAACACACATACCAACGTATAGATCACACACGTTTTTTGTGAGTATCATATTTTTTTTTTTTGGAGAAGTTATTTATAACTTTTTTCCTTCTTAATTTTAATAAAAGGTTTAATTGATAGTATCATTGCCGTGATAGGTGCAAAATCAATTAAAATATTAATTGATTCAATAAATTTTTTAATTGAAACCTGTTTTAAGTTTTTTCTGTGTAAATTTTTGATAGATATGATGAAAACCTTAATTGAAATTGAAATTAAAATCAAATTATTTTAATTGATATTAAAATTTCCTTAATTTGACCGAATTCAAGTACACTTTTAATTGAATCAACAAATATTTTAATTGAAAGTCGATATTAGTTTTTTCTGTGTAGAAGAAATTCTCCCAAATTTACGGTTGACTTTAAATTTAATTAGTTTTTAATCTACACGATGTATCTTAATAACATTTTGCAATCTAGTATAAGTTTGTGTGCAGAAAATGAATATAAAATTAAAATTAGAAGAATTTAATAGCTTTTTTGTAAAAATTTAAGTAAGTAAAAATTAAACTTATATGAATAAATTTCTGAAATCTAAGTTAAATTTTAATAAAGATCTGCAATCGAAATTTAAAAAAAATTTTTGGATTTTAAATTATTCGCGATTTTTAAATCGATTTTTTTTGTGGTATTTTATAATTAACTGAAAACGATGTTCTTGAATAATTCATCCAACCCATTAGTTTTTTACTTGGAATTATACATAAGTACACTCAGGGAAAAAGCTTCATCATATTTATGATGATGTTTTGTTTAATCGCATATAATAATTTAATTCTGTCAATTCTATTATATGGTACTTCTGCGGCTTCGTGAGCGGTTTAAACAGCGGATTTTGAATTTTTTCTAATTTTATTTAAGCCATGATAACAGTAGCTTTAAAACAAGGTATCAACGAATAATAACCAACATAGCTTCCACCGTTAAAAAGATATGGACGTTTATGTACGATATATATTTTCGAGACTTTACTACACAGATATGCCCAGAACAAAAATTAGCAAAAAGAAATATTTACTATTATAGCCTTATGAAACTTCATTGGTTTTTGTACAATGTAATACTTTATAAATATGATGAAATTGTGTCATAAAAGCAGTAAATTGATGACAGACTTATTCATATTTATGAAATGTTTAATAAATATTATAAAATTTCATAACTTTCTATGAAGTGCTTAAAACTTTACCCCCGTATTCATAAAAATATTAAACAGCATTTCCAATACATTTTAGTTAAAACACAAAGTTTAGCCTTAAAACTGTATTCATAAATGAATATTAACTTTTACACAAGATTAAAAATTTTAAGCTAATATTCGTTTATGAATACAGTTTTAAGGCTTAAAATTTGTGTTAGCTAAAACGTATTTGAAATCTGAATTAAGACTTTCTATGAATACGGGCGTTAAGATTTAAAAGCTGTTGGCTGAACTTGTAAGAAAAGACTCATGTTGTTCATGTAATCAATTAACATCACCGATTTTCTGTGGTTGTTTGATATTTGATATATACCTGATCAAACCTTGAGTTTGTTGTGGGTGGTGGATTAGAATGAGGCTGAAGATAATGCGACACTACCTCTAGCTCTGATCCCCACAAGATTTTTTTCATCTTCTCTTACATTTATTAACAATTAGTGTTTTCTATTTGTAATAGTGACATTTTGAATTTGATCTCAAACCTGACAATCCAAAATGAAATGAAATTTTAAAAGTTCCACAATACATACAAAAGATTATGAAAAATTTCATAAATAGGATGATGCTGCTTCATAAGCTTTTAAGAAATGTTTCATAAATATTTTTATACATCAATTAAAGTTAAAAACATCAATTCAAGTTAAAAATGTCCATTTAATATTAAAAAATATAATCTATTTAAAAAAAATCAATTAATTCTATTTAAAATTAAGAACAACTCAAACAATATTTTATTGATGAATTTTGAAGAATTTCTCGTAGATTTTGAGTTTTTAAAAAATTTAACTGCAAATGATATTTTCTAAATTTTAAATCAAAAATAAAAGTTTATATTTATGGTTTCGAAATTTATTTTCACAAAGTTTATGAAACTTGTTTAGTCCCGGTTCACACACGGCAATTTTACTTGCGCAAGTTTTCTTCAATTCTCCTTTGAACTGGCTTTTGAGTTCACACAGGAAATGTTTGTTTCAGCAATTCTCGTATATCAACCTGCAGCCAACTTCGTGTTAAAAATTGCGGATGACAAAACAAATTGGAATTGGAGTACGGGCAAGTCTGCACCCCTTCCATTCTCTTTTCCCCCTCTTCTATAAACTCAAGACTTGCGCAAGTAATATTGCCGTGTGTGAACCGGGACTTATGAAATTTATTAAACATTTGTTATAAATGTTAATGAAACTCGTCATCATATTTATGAAGACTTCATAAATATAATGAATAATTGATGGCAAGCGATTTATGAAACAATTTCATCAATATGATGAAACGTTTTTTCCTGAGTGTACTTCTATAACCCATTATCAGTAAGTCATTATTTTGTATTTTAAAGTAATGCAAGAGGTAATAACCTAGCATTACTTGGTAATATATACGGTTATAACCCGTTATTAACATGTTTTTACTGAATTGTATAGTAAAATCCATTAACAAAGTTTATAACTTTAAAATTGCAATTTAACACCCAATTCAAACATTTCATTCTTTTTGTTGTTAATTTTTAGTAAAAATAAACAATAACAAAAAAAAACTAAATACGACGTTAATAAGCTTAATGCGAAAAAAGGAAAATAATAAACAATAATAATAAACAATCAAACAAAAAATAAACAAGTTTGTGGCTTAAGTCTTTTGTTTTCATCTACATATATTTCTATAGTATGCTTGTTAAAACTTAATGCGCTTGAGTTTTTGTACAAAAAAACTAATGTTTATTATAAATTTCTTTTTGTTTTAATTTATTTTATTTGATCTATGTATGTAATATAAATCTAGTTAATTTTTGTTTTTATTATTATATTTTTTTTTTATTTCTACAGTGGTCTCATTTACAAATGCTTCATTTCCATATTTTGGTACAAAAATTGGTTCATTAAAACGATTACATCATGCTGTTTCCGGTGATGTTTACGCAGTAGATTCAAGAACAATATTTGTGAAAAAATTCAATTATGATGGTGAAGCACCAGGTAAAATATATTAAAAAAAAATACAACATTAACAAATAATAATGTGTACAATAGAAATAGTGAAACAATTATAATTTTAATTTTATAGCCGCCTACTTTTATGTGGGCAATACACCAAAACCCAGCAACGAAGGAGCTTATCGTTTAAGAGATGAACGTGGTGGAACTGCCGCATTGACTAAACGCTATAGAAATAAAGATATAACACTATCCTTGCCAGAAGGCATTACACTAAAAGACATCAAATGGTTTTCGGTGTGGTGTGATGAATTTGCAGTTAATTTCGGTGATGTAACTATTCCAAATAATTTGGATTTTCCCAGGCCCCAAAAGATTAACAATCTGAATGGGGTACATGGAGTTAAATCTGATAATATCGTCATAGTCGATGCCCAAACATTATTAGTACCTAATTTTAGTTATGATGGTGAAGCACCTGGTGAGTATTAGCAAAATGTTTCCTTTGAATACACAGAGTAACCTTATTATTATCATTATTTTAAAGATGCCAAATTTTGGGTAGGCCAAGGAGAACGTCCCACACCCAATGGTTTACGTATACCCGATGAAAATGGCAAAGAAAATCCTTTACGCCGTTATGATCATAAGACTGTTGTCTTAACCTTACCCGATGATTTGACCATTTTTGATATTGGTCATTTTGGTGTTTGGTGTGAAGCTTTTACTGTAGATTTCGGTCATGTTCGCATACCGAAAAATTTAAATGTACCACCCTCCCTTAAAATGTTGGGTATTAGTCCTCAGGTAAAAAAACATGTAAATTCTATACTCAATAATTTAGATGTGTAGAATTTTGTTGCACAAATATGCAAGTGTAGAAAAGTTAAAATTTTAACAAAAGTAAAAATGTTAACAAAATTTACAAAAAACCGAAGAATGCAGAAGAAAACTCTCATTTAATTTAAACATTTTTGACATTATTGTATTAGCGAAATATTGCTGTTTTTTGTATAAAAAAAATCATTTTCATTAATTATTTGTATAGTTTTAAGGGTTCTTTATACGATTGTTTTTATATTATTTAAATATTTATTTTATTTGTTTATTAATTAAAATTTATAGATTAAAATGGAGTAAAGTATCTACACATAATTTTTAATATCGTAAACATGAAAATGTTGAACAATTAGCAGACAATAATTTTAAAATTGATTAACCCTTGCGCCCCAAATGCATTTTTGAAATCTAATTCCACAAAAACTGATCACTAATATTTATTCTATTTTATTTATTCTACTGAAGATGTTACTTAAAAATTTGGTTGACCGGTTTATAGAAATAAAAATAGATAAATAATATCGAATGATATGTACTCTCATAACAACACAGTGTTACAGTGAAAATACACGTATAAAATGACTTAGTGTAGGTCGTAAGCCTGGTTTAGTAAATGATATGGTATTGAATCGATTAACCGTTACTCGATTAATCGATGAATTTCAATATAAAGCAATGTGTCAGCTACCATTTAAATTTGCATATTGGGGGTATTCATAATAAGCTTCGTATGTGTTGTAGAAGTGCACAAAGCGTATTTTCCGGGGTACTGAAATTAACAATTGTTGTTGCATTTTCGTTTGTTTCCTCTCAAATTCAAAGTTTATTTCTTTTGAAAAATATTCCTATATTTATATATATATAGGAATGTAGAATATTTTATTATAAATAATTAATTTTTTTTTTCGTTTTTTTTAATGTTTGAAAAATTTAAATAAAAATACAAAACAAATTGTATAATAAACTTCCCAGAGTTGGCAAAACATTTATCACATGAACATTTATTAACACTATATACGACATTACATGAATCCGGTTACTATATTTGTTTAGTAGGGGTATAACTTTTTTAACTGGCACCATGTGTGCGCAATACTGTAATTATTTATCAAAAAAAATGTCTTTGGTAATTTTAGAGAAAAAGCGTTCCCCACCGAGACCAATGTGTAAAATATAAAATTTTTTAACAATTTCTGAAGATATTTTTAAAATATCCTTGAACAATTACAGAGATTATTGTACTCAAATAAAGGTTGAGATTTTGTAGACATCGAAACTATAAACAAATTTAAAACGAAAAGGTCCGATTTCCAGGAATTAAGCGAAATTTTTTAATATATAAATAATCAACAAAAAATAAAAAATCTGAAAAAATCGCAAAACTGCTATCAAAACAAGATTCATTTTTTTTTTTTTTGCTCTAATTGGTCCGTTCAGTATTTTCTTGCATTCTGATCTATATTCAAATTAATCACATACGTTCAAAATTACGTATTTAGCAAAAAAAAATTAAATCGAACAAAAATCTGTCTTATAAGCTACAACGCGAAATTTTTTTACCGACGGCTATAATTTAATATAATTTTTCTTTATATTTTTCCAAGGCATGAACTCATATGCCATATTATTTTTTTATATTAGCAAAAAAATGCTAAAAACGAAAGAAAAAGTAAGAGACCTCATTTGTATATTTTTTTAAAAGATTTTGATAATTTTTAAATAATTAAATGAGGAATATTCTAAATTTTGATAAAAAAAAAAATTTTCGGAAGTCCAGAGTTTGTATTTGGTTTGTGTGTTTTTATTTATTTTTAATTAAATATAAAACTATTGAAATTATTCGAGGTACTCGAGTAATTTTAATATCTTACTCGAGTTACTCGAGTTACTCGAACACAACCAAACCCGTGTAATTTGAATACCCTAGCAAGTCACTTTTCAATTTTCAGAATTTTAAAGACACCCTCAAAACTTTAAGTTATCGATAAAATCCGTTTTTTCAAGACTACGGACTAAAATATTTTTAACTAAGTCCAATTTTAAACCGGGTTTGGAAAGGTGCATAGTTACGCTTTCCAAATATATATATATAAAAATTTTAAAGTTATTTCCCAAAAAAAATTATGAAACTTCTAAGCAATAAAACGAGCAAGTGTTCTCCACTGCAGCGCGATTGACATAATTTTGCAGAGAAACAATCTATTTGACTTTGGCACATTATCGTTTATTGCATTTGAAGACATCGGTTAAAACATTCACTTTACAAGGTTGAAAATCAAACGCGAAACAAAAAATAATGTTTTATTGCTTTAAATTTTTATTAATTTTTTATGTACTAACATTTTTTAAAGCAAATTTTCCGAACCCCAAAATATGAGCAATTGTATGGAATTAATAATTGTTCATTAAAATATGTATATAAAAGAGGACATTTCACAATTAGATCAACATATCACAATTAGTAGAAAAGCAACTCAAATAAGTTTTTTTTTTATAAAAAAAACAAAACATTATATAAGTACACTCAGAAAATTAAGAAGATAGAAATAACTTAAAGTGACAGTTAAAATGACTACAAATGTAGTCTAAATACAGTCATCTATTTGTCATAAAAATGACTAACCATGTAGTCATTTTTAACTATTGATAAAACAACTACAATGGTAGTAAAAACTAGTATCGAAGCGGTCAAAAACAACTAACCTTAAATGAATGCCTAAACCATAAAAAACGAGTTACAAAACTATAAAAACAATGAACATAAAAAGACTACAAAAGTTGTAGAGACTACTGTTTTTAACAGTTATTTTATCGGTATTTTAAAATATTTTTTTCTTTTAATTACAATAAAATTTTATATTTCTTACATCCTATTTAAAATGTAAAGTAAAAATTCCAAACGGTATTCCACTTATGACGTTTTTATGCATTGGAGGTACAATGAAAATTTCTAATTATTATTTGCAAACTATGAACACTTCAATAATAACAAATACAAACTAAGTGAGAATTTTTAATAACTCGACATAATCTTCTATTTTTAAATAACTAACAAAAATTAAATGTTTACTGCAAAATTACTGTTTTGGAAGTTGTTTATTAAAATACTAAAATACAAAACAACTGTTACCGAAATACAAAAGTTTTGGTTAGTTATTTTTTGAAATGACTGTCAAAATTAGTCGTTTTTCATTTTCTCATAGAAAAATTGCTACAATAGCAGTTAAAACAACTATTATTGTTTTTTTTTACTTGTAAAACTACACACAGAGAAATAAAGTGCAAACCGAATTGGTAACAACTTATAATTTCAGTTAGTTATATGATATTTACATTAGATTTCTAAATATTTCTGAATATTTTTTGTTGTGAAAACTTATGTTAAGTTGTACCACCCGTCTGAAATTCGAAGTTACCGAATTTGAGTCGTAGTAACCGAATTTCAGTTGGCAAATTACTAAATTTTTCTCTGTGTGTATGGAAAAACAAATTAACTACCAGCAATTAACTTTACAGCACAAGTAATAACTTTTTTACAGTTATGTGCTGAAAAAAAAAAACAACTACCCAAAATAACTGTTACTACAGTACAGTATTTTTGGTTAGTTATTTTATTAAATGACTGTTAAAAATTAAAGTTTTCCAAAATTACATCAATAACAGTTAAAACAACTACTATTGTTTACTACCCGAATGACCTACATGTAGTTTCTGTAATACTTTTCTGAGTGTAGTTAATAAAGTTCATATCATATTATGTAGCATCTATAAATCTGAAATTATAATAGTTTATTATTTCTTTAATTAAAATAACCTATTGTGGCATATACTCGTACACAGAAAAAATTATCAACCTAAAATATTTAATTAAAGATTTGATTTGATTTGAATAAAATTTGTTTCTAAAAAATATTTAATTGAATCAATTAATATTTTAATTGACTTTTAAATATATAAATACATATTTTATTTGAGACGTAATTCTCAAATTATTTTTTCATACACTGTATGCTTAAATAGCAAAATTAATTTGAAGTTTACAAACAAACACAAACAGACGTAGCATTACCAAAAACACATATACCAACGTATCGTTCTACACATTTTTTGTGAGTATCAAGTTTTTTTTTTTTTGAAGAAGTTATTTATAACTTTTTTTCCTTTTTAATTTTCAATAAAAGTTTTAATTGATATTATCATTGCCGTGATAGGTGCAAAATCAATTAAAATATTAATTGATTTAACAAATTGTTTAATTGAAACTCGTTTTCAGGTTTTTCTGTGTTTGCAGGCAAAATCAGAAAATTTGTTGTTCTTCATGTATGGTTTTCCACTCATATTCCTTGTAAAGCGTTTTCAAAGCAAATTTTTTTTTTGCAATTATGGTCGAATATTTCAAACAACTGCCTATCTAAGACGAAAGTGTCGGCTTAGGAGGCGTCGGCTTGAAAAAAAAAACCAGTCGGCTAACCGGCTGACGACCAGCACTACTGCTGTAAAGATGGTTAATCCCAAGTTCTGCTAACGCATAACCGACCGTCGCCAAGGCTTTGCCAACACTGTGCTGTTTGCATTTTTCTGCCTGGGAAATAATAATCAAAATTAAAAAAAAAACCCCCCAACAGAATATCGATATCTAAACAAGCAATTTTAAAATATTCATAATGATTTTTCTATGAAACAAAATAAAATCACTACTTTAGTCCATTTTAGTCTTTGAATTTTTTCGAAGCATAAAATTAAATTAAATTGTTAAATTTCGGCGAATTTTGTGACATTTTGTTTGTAGTAATCTTAAGTTTTATTTAAGTTTTTATTTTATTATTTTTTTAAATAAAATTTTGTTTTTTTGTAAACAATTTAATGCCACAAAAACTGTGTGTTTGAATATTAATTTTTTTTTATATAATTTTTTTACTTTTTAAAATATAGATACAAAGTGAAATGTGTTTTTTTATCTAAGGAATGATTTAAGAAACTTTACTGGAAATAGGTTTTTTATTTATGCTTTTTTTTTAGCTTATTTTTGTTTTTTATGCCTGTTTGTGTGAAACTCTACCCATCCACAATCAAACTCCGCCACCTTAAAAAAAAAAATCTTACTAACTTTTAAACATTTTTTTGTTTCCTTTTCCAAAATTCAACTCTTTCTTTCCTTTTTTCGGACAAACAAAATCTAAATTTACAAAAAGAACAAAACATTTTTCATTTTGTATGTATATTTTTCATATTACAAAAAAAAAAAAAAATATAATAAAAAAATTAATTTTATTCAGAAACACAAAAATTTATAACAAATTTTTTAAAAACCACAAACATGTAACAACATGCATATTTTTTTTTTTTATTAATTGATCATTTTTATTTTGGTTTAAAGAACTTTGTTTTACTAAAACCTAACTTTAGTGGCTTGTGGTCAGAAGGTTTGGATTAAGATGTATTTTAATTTTTTATTTTTTTTTAATTTTTTATTTTTTATTGGTATTTGGTTGTTTTGTTTTTTAATCATAAACATTTTCAAGGTAAACATGTTAGGAACACATTTTAAATAAGAAGCATCTTTAATTTGCTTGTGCTTTTGCTTTTATTAATTTGTTTGTTTTTTGTTTAAAATCAATTAAACTTTTCCGATTTAAAATTCTTAAAACCAACCCATTTATTAAACAGGTTTGTTTAAAATTTATTAATTTTTTTGTTTTTTTTTTGTATGTATGTATGTATGTATGTATTTATTTTAAATTTATATTTGATTTAACTAAATATTTCTGAATAATTTTTATAGTCAAAACTAAATTGTGAAGTCTTATATGATGATAAGGCTTTCGAAGTTCGCTGGGCTATGGCTGGTGATAGCATTGTCGTACAATTGGTTGCTAAATTGGGTAAGTTACATTGATATTTATTGAAATCACTACACGATACAAAAAGTTTCTACATACTCATATATAACTTGATATCATTATATGTGCGTGGCAATATATTACGATACTATACTATACTTAGTTTCCCGATTTAAAAAAAAAAGATATGGATCATTATGTAGTCGTATTAATTTCTATGTGACGCTATATGTAATCTTATTAAATTTCATCCGAAATATGGGCCCATATAATTGTATCTCTTTGTATGGGTTTAGATCTAATCTGATGCAATTAGATAAACCTCCAGTACAACTCTATCCGAATTATAACCCGACAGAATTGTATTAGATTGTATCAAATGTGTATATAATTGTATCAGTTTTTAAAGTTTATTTAAGCCCGATAGATCTTGAAATTGTAAAAAATAACACAAAAATTAAGTTTTAAACATTCCAAAGAACAATACATGGCATTAACATTTGAAAATGATTTTGGCCATATGGCCACTACGGCTGTTCTTGACAAAGCAAACAATGTTGGCCTTCAATGCGTCAATTGTTGCTGGTTTGTGAGCATAAAACAGTGACTTCACGTAGCCCCACAGGAAATAATCGAGAGGTGTTACATCACACGACCTTGGGGTCAATTGACAGGTCCATTTCTCGAATCAAGTTTTCGCCAAATTTTGAGTTCAATAAGTCGATGGTTGCGGTCGCCGTATGGCACGTATATAGGTCATCCATATTTTCAAACAAAAAATCATTGATCATGGTGCGGTAACGATCTACATAGACTGTAACACGAGCTCCGGCTTCATTTTTGATGAAATAATATCCGATGATGCCACCAGCGTGTTACGATTAAACTGAATCCACTAATTATTTGTTTATTTAAATAATAATTTAAGCATTATCTGTATTTTTTCTTAAAATTTTAGTTATATATTAGATTATTTTTATCTTTAAGGTTTATTTTATATATATATATTTTTTTTTTATGTTGTTGTTACTGTAGTAGCCTTAATTAACTGTATATGGCCCTAAGGGCTCGGTTAAATAAAATGAAGAAATAAAAAAAAAAAAAAAATGAGCCTCATCGCTGAACACAATTAAACGTCTATAAGTTGAGTTTCAAGGTAAATTTGGATAATTTGGTAGCTTGAATATGTTCACGATGATTTGCCAGAGTATACTGATCATAAAAGTCAAAAAGTGAGCGCATTATGACAGTTCGCTTGACAGCTAATCCTTTCATAAGTTCTATCGGGTTTAACAAAACACCCTTTATCTAAACTAATACAAATAGAATATGTAAAAAACAGAAATGTTTGTTATCGGATTTTGACTTGATATAATTGTATATGATTGTATGTAAACTGATACATATAAATATAATTAGATTCGAGTTTTATTCTGGTAAAATTGTACTAAATGTTAAATATTTGCATATGATTGTATGAAAAAACTTATATACACAATTTCATACAAATGTATGTTCATCCACAGAAAATTTTTTTATAAATGGGTAGCTCAGAATCTATTCCATAAAAGCTTCTTTTGCTACCGGTTGCATAGAACCGACTCTAGAAAATGTGAGGCTGCAGTGTCCCAGAACCAATTCTATAACTGGTTCTAAAACCGGCTTTAAAGCAACCTGTTCTTGTTATGAGATAATGAACCTGTTGTATATAGGTCAACAAACTCCACCAAAAAGGAATCGGTTGTAGAGCCGAAATTATTACCTACTGAAATGCAGTGCAAGTTGTTTTGCAACCTGGTATTTGAATTTTACTATTTTGCTGGGTTCATAATATTAAGTTTTAATAAACATTAGGGTGTCCCGAAAGTGGACAATTTTACGCAATTATGCTCAACCATTGTTGAGCACAATTTCCAGTTGATTATGGAAAAAATAAAATAATCGAGAATACTTATTGTTAGCTAGCCGCATTTTTTTTTAATTTTTGTACATAATTGGGCTCAAAAATTTAGGTTAGGTTAGGTCGAAAAGAGGATTCGGAGAAGGGAAATGCTTCCCTAATCCTCAAAAGTTTAGTATTGCTGAGCATATTTTTGGTCCACTACATCTTTCAATTTAAAACAAGTAATAAATAAAATTACTTGTTTCAAACTAAATCAACCGATTTTTATTTTTTTTTTTTTTTTTGAGAAATATCGTGTATTTTGACTATTTCTTTAAATTGTTATATGGTAACTTTGACATTATAATCTTTATAAGTATTTAAGTAATTTAGTATTTTAATAAAAACCAGCCTTTATTTATGTTTTGAGTCAAAATGGGAAAAATTTTGGAATATTTTAGACTTTCTGAATTTAAAAAATTCATTGTCCTATCGGTAAGACTATGCACGATTGATGAACTAATTTTTAGCGGAGAAAACATTTTCATATTGTCTCATCAACATAACAATCAAAAATATGTAAGATTAAGCTTTTCTATATTTTTAAATAATTTTTGAAAAAGTTACCATCAAAAATGTAAAAAATAGATTTTTTCAAATTATTTGGCAACTCTTTACAACAACTTTCCACAAGTTTAACGTTTTAAACCGCTTAATTATACTTATTAATTAAAAAAAAATATAACCGTTTAAAAATACTGAGTTGAAAACGGAACACTTGGTCAATAATGAGCCAATATTTTTTGTTTGCATTTATAGTAATTAAATGTGCTAAAGTCCCAAAACTTATTTAACGAAGGATTTCATTCCTGCCCAAGGAAATCTTCAGGGGACTTTGTTATTAGAATTTCTAGAGATATTTGTTATGTTAAATCACAAACTCAATGAGAATTTCTTGTCCTCGTCTAGGAGCGAGATTCAAAATTTAAAATATCAAAGAAAAAACAAAAACAACAACAAAAAATTGTCACAATTGGCTTTGTCATCTTCCAAATACTACTCTGTTTTTTTGACAGACCTAGCAATGTAGTGACGTTTATTCAAGTAAATCAACAATAGAAAATCATATGTTTTTGTTTGTTTTTCATACTGTAAGATGTGAATAGTAAAATTTTCTAATGAATTATTTTATAAAAATGATTTGTATGAACTAGAAAATAAAATTAGTCCCAAAATCCCGGAATCCCGAACAATCCCAGGATCCCGATAAATTTGCAGTTTTTACAATCCCGAATGTCGGGATTTATAAAAAACAGTCCCGTTCTGTACCTCTAGTAATGGAGTCTAAATTTTCAGTTTTAAAAAATTAAATATTTTCTTAGTGCCACTATAGGCAATATACTTTCTATTACTGATCCTATGTTGCGGTCAACAAAATAGTTGTGTTGAATAATCCGAAATTGCTGATGTACTAACTAGGGAGATTTATCCTTCATAAACAAATATCGTATTGATCTACCGACCGTATAGTCATTATTTTTTAATTATTTTGTTTTACAAGCACGTGTAAAGTTTGCTGTTTATTTCTGCTCTTGAAAAAATCTGTAAGTGTTCTACTTGAAAATTTTGCGAACAAACAATTTGATTTTCTTCCTCGGTACATGTTGTTTTTTTTTTTTTTTTCAACTGGTGTTTTAAATTTATTATATGTATGTTCTAACTTCAGGTCCATAAAAGGCATACATTTTGGATTTAACATTATTCTTTTTTAAATTAATATTTATATGTTTTATAAATAATTTAAAAGTGGTTTACTTTAAATGGATTAAAATGAAAAGTACTGATCTCTAAAACATTTCCCTTTTTATTAATAAAAAAAAACTTATTAGATAAAATTGTATCAAATTATATATAATTTTATCATATTTGAGATAGAGATTTTTCGGCTCAAACTATACGAGATTAGATCCCATGAGATATCATGAGTTCAGCTTATGTATACCACATTTCGGATCAGATGAGATGTTCAGTTCTATGTGATACAATATATAAGCATATATGTTTACATCCGGGTATTTCAAAATTTCTTCAAATACTTTTTAGGTTATAGCAATTTTTCTAAATTTTTACACAAGTGACAATTTAAAATTGTGATAAAACTTACTCAGACTTAAAGAAATTGTTGTCGTTGATATAAATCTGAAAAGAAAAATTTAAATATTTAAATTATTTTATCTGAATATACAGCTTAAACAGCGAGTTTTCTAAGAGTTTTATAAAACATTAACGAAAGTTTTTATAACAAATTTCCTCTAATACTAAAAGAAAAATGTTTTTCTTTCTATTTTTTTTTTTTTTTTTTTTTTTACTCTATAAGTAATTATGGTTATAAATATTTAGACCTGTTGTGGAGGCAAGACACAGTCAATAAACAAACTTGAAAACAACATTCCAAAGTGTGTTAATAAAACAATTTACTCCGTTTATTGAACTTCATATGACATGTTATTACAAGCAACAACTGAGTTAAAAAAAATCACCGTAACAAGTAACAGTTGCTCTAGATCAACGGTTCCCAAATGGTTGTCCGTAGAATTATTCCAAGGGGTCCGCGAAGAGTTTCGATATAATTATTGTTTAAAACTAATTTGAAAAAATTTCACAATATTTTTTACAATTTTTTCAAATTCAAATTATAGAAAAAAATATTTAATTGAACACCCTATTAAAAAAACTGATATGGAGCTGCATATAGTTTTATCTAATTGAATATGACCCTACCCATAATTATATAAAATTTCATCCGAAAAATGGCCCGATTAAATTGTATCAAATTAGATTTAATTGTATCTTATTGAATTTACTTAGATACAGTTAGAAGTGATTTGATACAGTTTTATACCTACACGCAGAGAAAAATTATGGTTGCAATATGATTGCGGCCACAAAACTATGTTTCCTGCAGAAATAAATGGTTGTTTCAATTAAACTCTTATTGTATCAATCCTATTTCACCAATAATATGGTTGCTTTTATCATGTTCTAGTAAAAATTTCACATTTTTTTTCAGTTATCATATTATTGTATTGTCTACAATCATACTATAGTATTTATTATCATATTCCTCTGCCTATAAGAAGATCAATCGGTTTTTTTTTATGAGCGTCTTCGCTCTTTTAGTTTCATTCTTGTTTGAGATTTTGTGAAAAGAAGTTGTGAGAAACAGTCAGCCCCAATAAATTAAATAATATTTAACAAAAAGACATTAAAAATGGACAAACAACGTAGTGGTGGTAATTGTAATGGTGATTTGTTTTGTGAAAGAAGAAATAAATTGTAGTCTTAACTCGGTCTACCCTGGAAGTCTAGGCAAAAGTTTAATTGTCTCACACCCCTTAAATAAAGTTATTGTTTGTTATAAAAAAGTGATAAAAAAGGGCTGTATTTTTTAAATGTTTGTAATTACGCAAATAAATATTGTTAAAGAAAAAAAATGTGAAAGAAAAATTTAAACAAAATGCACGTGCTTTTCAGTGTGTAGTACGAAATAATCATAATATGCTTGCAATAATCATAACATGGTAATAAATGATGACGAAATTCGTGTCCATGATCATAATATGATAACTAGGACTATAATATGGTTATAATGCAATTATTATGATTGCTGCAAACATGGTTTGATCATTATAAATGTATTGTGATATTGTATTTTTAACAATATTTATATGCGTGATTTATTTTGTAATCACATGTATAGCTTGTATAGCTGACACAATATTTCACAAAGCTTATTCTTCAGCGCAAAGAAAATTTGATTACATAAATTATTTTAAACCTAAGTTTATTTAAATATGTGAATTATTAAATAAATATACAAAAAACACTCATATCTTTTTAATTCAGAATGCTGGGAGAATAGTGTAGGGCTCATATTATGATAATTGATACAAATTTCCGGAACCATAATATGATAATATTGAGATATATTTGGAACCATAATATGGCAATCTAATTATCATATTATGATACAGAAGCAGATAAAACTATGGTTGACACAACAATAGTAACATGGTTGTCGCAATCATAAATCCAAAAATGTATGATGCTCTTCGAATATGGTTCCCTTAACCATGTTTTTTCTTTGCGTGTATTTTGTCCTCATCTAATTATATAAAGTTATATAATATACTATAAGTTTACATAAAATTTATTATAGTTTAAAAGCTTCAAATGAGAATAAGAATGACTATTGTTTCAATTAAATTTTTAAATGATAGTGCGAATATTCAAATTGAAATCAAGACTTTTGGATTATTTAACATTTAACTTGAAATTTTCTCAATTCAAAATAGATAATCACAATTAATTTATAGTTCTGCAAGTTCTAATGCATAATTAAAATTATTTTCAGAACAATATATTAAACTTTGTGCTGATATTTTTTAAGTCTTAAATTACAACTGACAATATAATTTTAAAATTCAACTATAACATTAACTACATTTGAAATGGGGTTACGGTATTTTCGGTTTTTTTTTTTTTGTTATATCTTTCAATTAAAAAGTATATTTATTTAAAATATTTTTTATTTTAGTACAGAAAAGTACGATTTAATAAAGATTAGCAACCACTTTGCTTGGTTTATTTAAGTAATATTTTAAACACGTCAGTGCATCCAATATATTATTGTCCAAAATGTCCTTTTCCGGTTCAATACTGGTGGGTTCTATGGTAAGCAAGAAATCGTGAAGCATCTGTAACTATTTGCCCCTCTTGTTTGAAACCTCATATAAACTAAATTCTTGTTGTAAACTTAATTTGTATTTTACAATGGATTTAATATTGTATTGAATATTGAATATTGGATCTTTCATTGAGTTTATCGGAGTTTATGGAAACTTTTCATAAAGCTGCATTTACATTTACCATCGAAATCAAGTTTAACCCTTCGATGAGTGACAGTTCTGAACTTCACGCCCGTGTGAAAAGGTCCCTACGGACCTTTTTTGTAAATCATGTTTTTTTTCATATAAAAAATTTTTTTTTGATTTTTTTTTTGTTTTTATTGTTTATAACTAAATTCTACATACAAAAATAATTTTTTCAATTTTTTTAATTTTCATCATCATATCATCATCCCTAATGTCTTAGAGTTTAGGTCTTTGTGTTCAGAACAAGTAAATTATGTGTTGAAACAATAAAAAAATTATAATGATGCCCAAAAACATGCATTTATTAGTGAAATTCAGTACAAGGTCCATAGGGACCTATTCACACGTCAAGCCGATCGGCTTGATTTTTTTTCCAAAAGATGCGCAACAAAATAATCTTGGAATACAGAGTAACTTTGGGGGGGGGGAGGTTGTAGTGGCCGAAGTAGGAGTAATTTCAGTTTGAAAAGGCAAAAAGGTCCCTAGGGACCTTCTCACTCATCGGAGGGTTAAACTAAAGTTCGATCATATGCATAAAAATGTATGTATTAAATGATACGCGAACTAGATTTCGAAATCTAGTTATCGAAATCAGATTTCGAGCTAAAGTTGAATTTACACTTCCACGAAATCTGGTTTAAAATCAAATTAAATCCAGTTACAAATCACCCAAGTTTACATTATAAAATTTGGCAGAACAATTGGATTTCGGTGTGACAACAACAACATTTTTTAAGCATTACAAAATAAAAAAATAACCTCAAAATTCCAATTTTAATAAATAGTTTTTAATTTACTCTCGGAAGACAAAATTTTGAGTCACTAATAAAGAAACAATTTTCATTTTGCTGAAAATAGGGTTTTTTTAGGGATGACTACTGGAAACCAAGATATTAATTTTTTTTCTTCCCGTCACCATAGCAATGTTGTTTGTACAAATTATCTTCTCCGGAAACAAACATAAGTATCTGGATGCTAAATTTAATTATGCTTTCAATAAAAATTAGCATTTTATTGAGTTTAAAACTCATATTATTTAGTTTTCTTAAATTAAATTATATTTTTTTACATTTTTGGTCAACAAGGTGATGCCACATTTTGCAAATTTCTCTCTCAAAATAGGGGAAAACACAGTCTTGTACCGCTACAACATAATATTGAACGTAATTTTAAACCAGATTGTCCGACAATCTAGTTATGAATTTGTATGGAAAATCTGGTTTGAAATTACGTTTCATAAATAGTTTCACCAAAATTAGGTTTAACCCATTACCGCTCACTGTTCCTATATGAGGTCATGTTTGTACCGTCAAAAATGTATTTGAATAAAAAGAAAATATTTATTTATGGATTACCGAGATTATAATTAACAAAATAATGGAAAAATGGTTTTGCCTCTATTTTCCGAAACTAATATTTTTTGCCAACATTATATTAGATAATATTAAAGACTGAGAATTGAATGATAAATAGTTAATTTTTCTTTATGAACGTGTACTGTAAATGAGCTGATTACACATTTTTTACATAAATATTGTACACATAAAAAAATAAAAACCCATTTTAATCACGAAAACCACCGATTCAATAACTTTAATTGCTGAAATTACGCCAACAACGAAAATTGCTAATTCAATTAGAAATTGATAGCTCCTTTTTACAGTTATATAAGTTTTTTGTTTTTATATACATCGAGATAATTTTTATGTTATTTTCAATTTATAACGAGCTTTCAACCTCCGTATATTTACAAAAATAAAGCAAATCAAACATATTAGCTAGGTTGATACTAGTATTTCGATCTGGCTAAAGATCTCATCAGAACCCGAAGTTTTAGAAAAGTTAGAGCCTCCATAATAGGCAGAACTTTAACAAAAAACCTATTAATAATCAATTTTACTCCATTCTTGTCTTCTTAGTAATCAAGCACGTGGTTAGGTCTTTTCCTAACAAGCATCATGACGTTACTAAACTTTGAAGACCAAAAATGTTCTATTTATATAAAAAATTTTTAGTTTGTACTCTGGCTCAAGTAATATTTTTTACAGTTATATAAGTTTTTTGTTTTTATATACATCGAGATAATTTTTATGTTATTTTCAATTTATAACGAGCTTTCAACCTCCGTATATTTACAAAAATAAAGCAAATCAAACATATTAGCTAGGTTGATACTAGTATTTCGATCTGGCTAAAGATCTCATCAGAACCCGAAGTTTTAGAAAAGTTAGAGCCTCCATAATAGGCAGAACTTTAACAAAAAACCTATTAATAATCAATTTTACTCCATTCTTGTCTTCTTAGTAATCAAGCACGTGGTTAGGTCTTTTCCTAACAAGCATCATGACGTTACTAAACTTTGAAGACCAAAAATGTTCTATTTATATAAAAAATTTTTAGTTTTAATTGATTTATTTTTCGATTAAATAATAACTCATTTGATTAAAAAGTGATCAATATCGTATACCTTTCTAAAAAGCAAAAAAAAAATATTGGATAAAGTGTTGTTGCCATACCAAATGTCTTTTATAGCTAGAATTTTATAACATTGAATTTAAACCGACATGAAATTCTCATTTCGTTAGCACACTAAGAAATAAATATTAAAATCAAGTAGAAACATACTTAAAATAAATGAAAACGCTGTTAATTTACAACAAAGTTTGTTTTAGTATATTTTATAATTAATTTTAACATCCCGTATAAAAAAAATTTATATAACGATATATTCTTTAATATAAAAATATATGATCATATAAAATAGCGTATGTCTCAATATGTATTTATATATAATAATATTTTCAAAAAGTTTTACCAAAAAAATTCATCTATAAGCACATCCAATCATGAATAAATAATACTATTTTGAATTTCATATATACAGGGTTGATAAATTGGATTAAATTTTTATAAAATTATATATAATACAAATATCAAAAATGTCTTCTGTCATTTAAGACTTATATATAATCCAAAACTGAAAAAATTTCCTAAGTCAGTTTCTATGTTACTATATATAATTCAAAAATCGCAAAATATTTTACGAAAATAATTTACAATTTTGCAAAATTGATTTCCATTACAAAAACAAACCCTCCAGCAAAGTTTTTTAGAACAGATTACCTATGAACCTGTTGTAGAACTGCTTCTTTAACCACCGATTACATGAAACCGTTTCTAGAACTGGTTCCTGGGAGACAAATTGTAAGGTCCCTGCGGGAAATGGACCAGTCACTGGTATGGTCACGTGACTAGAACTTTGTGTGCATGAACCAGTCCTAGTTTCGGTTCTGTTATATGAAACAGACCGGTACTTTTAACATGGGCTTGTCATAGGAGGTGACAATTGCTACCTGTGGAGCACTGTGTGACGTGGCGAATAACTTGACCAAGGTAACATATCACCGAACCGACTGAAATGAATATACTACGGGACAAGTTAGAAGTAGGCAGGTAGTGTCAAAGTATGACCATTTTAGGATTTATGTGATATGCAACAGAACTAGTGGGAAAAAAATTCGCACGTGACTGGTGTAAGTGTACGTATCGTAGAACTAGAGAAAAATTTTTGAAGGAAAACTGGTCACATATTAAGCACAATGTGTTCTGTTATAGAGGTAGTTTGAGTTTGAGTTTCGTAAAGTACCACTGCACTGGTCTGAGGGGTAGATGTCGCCGGGCATGTGAAAAGTAATTAGCAAGTAACCTGTCACTTTTTATTCAGCTTGCGTCATATTATGTACACTGATAGAATTTTCCTTCATAGTATTAATGAAACCATTTCATTAAAATATATTCATTGGTTTAATGAAAAATTTCATTAACTGAATGAAAATTCATTAAGATTGGTGTTTTTTTCATTAAAAATTTTTATGATTTTTTCATAACTTCATAAAAAAAATTCATAAATCAACGAAAAATTTTAATATTTTTTTAATAAAAATTTTGACTTGTAATAAGAAAAAAAAAAATTTTTTTGTACTATCATTTGTAAATAAAAAAACTGAAAATTTTAATTTAAATAGAATTAAACAAAACTGATATAATTTTTTTTTATTAAATTTGCCTAGAGCTAACAGTTTTTGACGAATTTGAATAGTGTGTCACTAAATTCCAGGGAACAGATTCTCTAAGAAAAACGATATAGTTTTGTTCAAAACGAGACCTAAATTGTTATCGTTTGGACTATGTTACATAAAAACATTATGCTAAACGATAATAACAATATTTAACATTTTTATCTAATATGGTCGTAATTTAACTATAAAAAGTGAACTATAATCGTCGATCGTTCTACAGAATTCCAAGCCAGATCGATGAAAAATTACATATTTTGTACCGACATATAAGAAAATATGTCATCTTTTAACACAAATTATAAAAAATGTAAAAAAAGATTGAACAATTTTGTAAAAATAAAACAATAAAAACAGAAATAAATTAAAATTGGACCAGACCTTATAAATAATATCAACGAATGATAATTTCTCAATAACCACCAAAATAATGCTATGCTAAAATAATTTTAAAAATTGCAAATTATTAAATATCAACGAAAATATTTCATACAAACTTTGAATTTTATTCATTAAACACATGAAACTTTCATAACGATTAGGCTAGGATTAATGAAAAAAATTTCATATACCTTATGAAATTTTCATTGGGTCAATGAAACCATTCATTAAAATTGATTTAATAAAACAGCTTTCATTGCCTCAATGAAACGTTTCTTTGGGGACTTTTTTATGAAAAAATTCATTGGATTAATGAAGAAATTCATTAATACTACGCACAAATTTCTATCAGTGTACGGGTTGCTAAATAGCCCATCCGGAACCAGTCACTGCACTTATTCAAAACAGCGTGTCATACCACCTGCTCAACAAAACCTTCAAAAAGGCACAACAAAAATCAATTTCAAAATTAGTTTATTTTGTCTATACAAAACAAAAAACTATAACATTAAATTCATTATAACAATTTAAATTTGAAAAAGTACATAAACTATACAAGAAGTCCGGATGTTCAGAATACAGATTTTTTGCAAGTTTTTTTCTTTATTTGCTAACATTGGTATTATCAAACAATTTCTACTAATTTTTATTTTCCAACACTTCTAAAAAGCACTTCATGAACATTTTAATTTTGTATGCTGCATTATAATTCTAGTTCACAATACTCAGCAAAAAATAGTGCTTACCCAGAAGCGCTTTCGGAAGGCATTATTTAATTACGAAGCGCTTCCAAAGCAAAACCAGAAGGCATGATTTTTGTTGACGATGTCCCACTTGGTATGTCTCTTTTAAGCAGGTGAAAAGCGCTTCTTTCATGTGCTCTTAGAAGCAATAAATTCATGCCCTCTTAGGCAATAAGAAGCGCTTTTTTGTATGTTGACAACATTAATGCTTCATGGTATGCATTCTTTATTGTTTCATTGTAAGCATTATTCACTGCTTCAAATAAGGCATTTTGGGAAGCACAACAGAATGCCTTCAATAATGGCTTTATTGTATGCAAGGCGGTGAAGCCCTATTTTGGCAGCATACAAATGTAGTTATTATTATTTTCCGCTGGGTAATATCTTAATAAAAAGAAGGAGCAGAAATTTAATGTATAACTTATATACATTAAATTTCGTGACTAAGCTAGTTGCTTTTGGTGTCGGTAATGTCTTCTCTCGATTTATAACGAGTTTTCTCAGAGACCGCACTATACGTGTTGTTTTAGATGGGGTCTCATCAAACGAGTTTCAGCTAAATTCAGGGGTACCGCAAGGTTCTGTTCTTTCTCCTACCCTTTTTCTTATTTTTATTAATGACCTTCTTGGTCAGACCATCAACCCTATCTACTCTTTTGCAGATGACAGCAACATTTGTCATTCATTTTCATTCGATCACAGGCCAAGCTCTTTGGAGATAGAGGGCATGCGGCAGAACATGAATGACACACTCAATCAAGACCTTTTTACAATCTCCGAGTGGGGTCGCGCGAATAAGGTCGATTTTAATGCACGCAAGACCCAATGTTGTATGTTAACCCACAGACGGGCTGTGGAATTGACATTGTCATCTGTAACTATGGATGGTATAGGTATTGAGGAATCGGATACTCTTGATGTTCTGGGCATGAGAATACAGTGTGATGTCCGTTGGAATAAGCACGTATTTCAAGTGTCGAAAGAGGCATTCAAGTGTCTCGGTTTTCTAAAACGGTGCAAGACTTACTTCACTCCATCCGATCTCCTTACTATTTATACCAGCTATATCCGGCCAAAAATGGAATACAACTCTCATATATGGGCAGGGGCTCCATTGTCTATTCTGAAGCTTCTGGACCGTGTTCAGGGGAGGGCGGTGAAGCTTATCAATGACAGTAGTGTATCCAACTCTATTGATTCATTGGAGCATCGTCGGAATGTGGGTTGTGTGACACTTTTCTATCGATATTACCATGGGAGATGCTCATCTGAGATAAGTGAACTTATTCCACGAGCCCGAGTTTTTATTCGTAATACTCGCTTATCTAGTAGAGCACATCCGTTTGTAGTTGATTGTCCTGTGTTTCGTACAACGCATTACAGAGAAAATTCGTTTTTTAGTCGAACGATTCGTATGTGGAACAAACTTCCCGCAGAAGTCTTCCCTGTTACTTACAATTTAAAAAAATTTAAATCAAATATCCACAAACACTACTCCCTCTTTCCTCCTTCCCATACCTTATTTTCCTGATCAATACAATGCACTGCATGAGTAGGGGGCATCCCCTGAGTATTGGTTAAATTATAAAAAAAAAAAAAAAAAAAAAAAAAAATAGTTACACATAAAAAATCGTTCCCAAAAATTTTGTAAAATATCTAAGCCACATATTTCGAAACCAATATGCAGAAATTTTTAAATTTTAATTTATATTCTTGTAAAGTGTTTCAAGTTTTTGAATAAGTTTGGTAGTGATATTTTATATGTAAAATCGCCATTCACTAGAAAAATCGCCAGTCGGCATTTCGAAAATTAACTTGCCAAACAAGTTTTAAGATCGCGACGATAAATCGCCATATCTGACAAACTTGTCTAAACAGTTCCGTATTTAGTTATTTTAAACAAGTGGAGTGTTACGTCTTCATTTCTATTGTCACAAAGTCGGTACATAAAAAATTCCTTCAGTGTTTGAACCAGTTCAAAGACCAGTAACAACTTCAACTGCAACGACCCTAGTTGCTTCAGTACACTTTGATGTTATGTTACTTTTTCTCCAGTTACATGATATATCTGGTACCAACCAGGGAATGTTTTCTCACCATAACTTTAGTCACGTGATTGGTCATTTCACCCAAATTAACACTTCTTGGTGCACCACAATTTTGGTTTCACCAGTTTTGTTAATTATCACAGAATTAGCACTTCGGATCAGTCGACCCTCCATTTCCCGCAGGGGTTTCACTGTCCCAGAACTAGTTATATAACTGGTTCTAGAACCGGTTCTAAAGCAACTTGTTCTAGTTTGGAAGTAAAGAACCTATTATAAATAGGACAAAGTCCATATAAGAAGAATCGGTTGTAAAACAGAAATTATAAGCTATTATAATACAGTATAAGTTGTTCTACAACCTGTTATTTGGATTTTACTGGGCCACTTTAATATTGACAAATATTTTTTTTTTTAATTAAATTCAAATTTCATTTAAAACTAAAATTTGATGTCCTAAAAAAATATAAACAAAATTTAAGTTATTTACAAATTTCAATCATACATTTTCTGTTTTGAACCCGATTTATGGTTGTAACTTAATACCTTTTAATATAAATATATTTGGATTTGTACCTAATTATATCTAATTGTATCGAATATAATATAATTAGATGTAATTATATCGGGACAAAACTCGAATAGAACTGGATACTTTTTTTATTAAATTGTTTCTATTTAAATATAATTAAATCCAAAGTGATACAATTTAATATAAATTATATCCACTTACATTTGCGGAAAATATCTCATCATATATAAATTTATATAAACTTTTTAACTCAGGGTTTCACTATTGATACCTACCCAAGCAGAAAAATACAATCGGCACAGTGTTGGCAAAGTGTCGGCGACGGTAGGTTGTGCGTTGGCAGAACGTGTGATTAAGAGTATTGGAAGTATTGTAAAACTACCCGCTTGATAACAGATAACAACCGTTGGTTTGAGTGAACTTGCTTTCAAAATACGTGTAATTTAATTCATTTTGAGAAATATAAATAATAAAATACATTAAAAAAGCAGCAATAGAGTTCTGTATTAGGCTTTCACGTTATATTTAAATGAGTGAAATATAATAAAATGTAAAAATAGATAATGCTTGTAATTAGTTGTAATATTGGTAAAAAAAAAAAATATTGGCAAATAATTTTGCCGGTGGTACTCGCAAAACACATGCTATCTATGAATTTTTGCATTAGAGCTATAAATGTCACTGGAATTTGTCGATTGAAATTTTTCATTAAAATAATGCTGTTTTTTTATAAAACTTAATGAAAAGTTTCATTTTATTTATTAAAAATTTCATACGATTAATGAAAAAGTTTCATTAAAATTGTAAATCTTATGTTATCACAAAAGATTAAGAAATTGTTCGTCCATATTGTTAAAAAAAAACTACATTATTTTTGTGAAAAAAATTCATTAAAACTCGTCCAAGAAATTCTCGCTACGTATGAACCAGTAGAAATGTGTCAAGGTGTTCGTGAGCAAAAAGTTGGTGGGAACCGCTGCTCTAGATGATGCGGCACAGTGAAAAAAACTAAATTATAACAGAATGTGTAAATGAAACCACCTCAAACTATGTACAAATTGCATAGTTAATTAAGTAGAATACGTAAAACCAGAAGTTGTCTTCAGTTTCATGTCCATTAAAGAATATTTTAAATTTTAACACTGTTTTCAATTACAAAGCTGAAAAATAATAATTTAAAAAGAAAACTTTATAAGCTGATGGGTTTTAAGAAAAATCCCTGAATTTGTTTTTTTTTTTTTTTTTAAAAAACCAAGGATAATTTACCAAAAATGCATTGAAATTTCAGAACAATTTTCCATTTGAAATTTCTAAAAATTTGAGGACTACATACATAATAAAAAGTTGGCAACCGAGTTGAAAAGTGTATTTTGGATGATACAACCAATAAAATCGGTTAGTACAATCATATTCACGTGTGATTTTTCATAATTTTAGGTGTTGCAACTAAAATTTTGTTTCACGAATCGAATTTTGTTGTGAAAAGCAATATTTGATTGTATCAACCGATTTTAATCGAAGTGTCTTAAGATATAGTGGTGTGGTGGAAGTTGTGCCAACACGCATTAGTTTTGTATTTTTTTAAATGATCATTTAACCCGAAAGGAATAACAAATCAATTAGTGTTTCATAACTATTAATATACTTAACTTAATATATCAAAATTTTAAGAACAATATTTTAAAGCAGCAGTTTTAATAATGCGTGAGGCCAAACTCTAAAATTCGACCAGACATACTGTATATATATTTCTTTCTGTGTACCTCAAATCCTTTAAAACTACTAGACGAGGTGCTCGTTTCTATCTAAAGCGCTTAAATCTGTTTCGCTCTGAAGCAGCTACTTTGTAATACACTCAAAAAAAAAAGTTTGTAAAGTCAGCAAAAAATTTTGCTGAGTCAGCAAAATTTTAGTCAGGAGGATGCTTGCAAAAAAGTTGCTAATGTCAGCAAAATCTTTTGCTGAAAATCAGCGAGCTGATTTTTAGCAACAAAATTTGTAGATTCAGCAAAAGTTTTGCTAACACTTAGTAGATTAGAAATACAAAAGCCTTGCTAGAAATTAATAAATTTTTTGCTGAATTTTAGTAGACTGAAAAAAACGCAAAATATTTGTAGAAAAATTGTAATTTAGTTAATTTATTTGCTGAAAATCATAAAACATATTTTTGTGATTCTTTTAAAAATAATTTACTATAATAACGAAATATAAAAATTTTCTGTTAGAAAGTGTTTTGCAACCGTCAGATAATGACAATCGTAATTAATTTTTTATATTTATTACTGTAGAATATTCCTTTAGTTAGTCTCTTTACAGGAAGAAGAAGAAGAAAACATTTTTATTGAAAAATTTTACGGACACAAGGGATACACCAGACTGCCGCAGTTTCGTCCCCCTCCTGGGACTCGTCAGTGGTTAATTTATGTGTCAATTGAACAAAGTATTTTATATTGTTAATTTTGCTCTATATGAAAAACTTTTTATTTTTTGGTGTCGTACTGTGATTTGAACTCACAGTCTTAGCATCAAAGCTATGCATCGTAATCTCACCTCTTAACCAGTTGAGCCACGGTCGACACAGCGTTGACTGCGACTAAATTGGAGTTTGGTCACACTACACTCATAAAAAAAAGTTTGTAAAGTCAGCAAAAAATTTTGCTGAGTCAGCAAAATTTTAGTCAGGAGGATGCTTGCAAAAAAGTTGCTAATGTCAGCAAAATCTTTTGCTGAAAATCAGCGAGCTGATTTTTAGCAACAAAATTTGTAGATTCAGCAAAAGTTTTGCTAACACTTAGTAGATTAGAAATAAAAAAGCGTTGGTAAAAATTAATAAATTTTTTGCTGAATTTTAGTAGACTGAAAAAAACGCAAAAAATTTGTAGAAAAATTGTAATTTAGTTAATTTATTTGCTGAAAATCATAAAACATATTTTTGTGATTCTTTTAAAAATAATTTACTATAATAACGAAATATAACAATTTTAATTTTCCCACATTGACGACATGAATTAATTTAATATCTGAAAATATATAGAAATAAATATATATAACATAACAAAAATTTTCTTTCAACTACTTACATCAATAGTTGTCTTAATGATGCTATGACGAAACTGCCGAAGATAATTCTAGAAACGAAACGAAAAAATAAACAAAACAAACGAAACGAAAAAAACAACCCTTTTTTTGCAATAAGAAAAAGAAACCATACAAATCTACCTAAGATGTGTGTTTTTGTTTTTGTTTTTGTCTTTCTCTTTCCTCTGTCTACATGTCTGTATATGTTTTTTCATGGTTGATTTTTTTACTTGTCTTGTTAGAGTTGTACTTTTTAATATCATTTTCCTCTTCTCTACTACATCTTGACATGCCGCGACATCTGCTTATCAGCACAATTTTTTTTAGCAAAATTAATTAGTAAAACATTAGTATATTAGTAAAGCATTAGTATAAAACAGTTAAGTGCTGAATAAGTATAACAAAAATTTTAGCTGAAAACACGATTTAAGCAAAAATATTTGCTAAAAAATAGTATACCTGATTTACAAGACGTTTTACTAACTTTTCTACTAACTTATTTTTTTGAGTGTACGTACACACAAGTATTGTTTTGATCAGAAGAGACAGAATTAGCTAATACCAATGCACAATTCATTTCTCAACTAGAATGCTTTTTCTTCTTAATCCTATCTCTTTTTCACAAGTAATTATCACGTTTTATGATGCGCTTTATTCACATACAATAGTTGGATACCAAGTGTAGGTTAGAGATTGAGTCGCCGTTAAGCAAGTTTATTCAAATTTTATGTTAGAAAGTGTTTTGCAACCGTCAGATAATGACAATCGTAATTAATTTTTTATATTAATTACTGTAGAATATTCCTTTAGTTAGTCTCTTTACAGGAAGAAGAAGAAGAAAACATTTTTATTGAAAAATTTTACGGACACAAGGGATACACCAGACTGCCGCAGTTTCGTCCCCCTCCTGGGACTCGTCAGTGGTTAATTTATGTGTCAATTGAACAAAGTATTTTATATTGTTAATTTTGCTCTATATGAAAAACTTTTTATTTTTTGGTGTCGTACTGTGATTTGAACTCACAGTCTTAGCATCAAAGCTATGCATCGTAATCTCACCTCTTAACCAGTTGAGCCACGGTCGACACAGCGTTGACTGCGACTAAATTGGAGTTTGGTCACACTACGTACACACAAGTATTGTTTTGATCAGAAGAGACAGAATTAGCTAATACCAATGCACAATTCATTTCTCAACTAGAATGCTTTTTCTTCTTAATCCTATCTCTTTTTCACAAGTAATTATCACGTTTTATGATGCGCTTTATTCACATACAATAGTTGGATACCAAGTGTAGGTTAGAGATTGAGTCGCCGTTAAGCAAGTTTATTCAAATTTTATGTTAGAAAGTGTTTTGCAACCGTCAGATAATGACAATCGTAATTAATTTTTTATATTAATTACTGTAGAATATTCCTTTAGTTAGTCTCTTTACATTGACACATTGACGACATGAATTAATTTAATATCTGAAAATATATAGAAATAAATATATATAACATAACAAAAATTGTCTTTCAATTACTTACATCAATGGTTGTCTAAATGATGCTATCATTTAAACGATGCTATCGCAACTGCCGAAGATAATTATAGAAACGAAACGAAAAAATAAACAAAAACAAACGAAACGAAAAAAAACAACCCTTTTTGCAATACGAAAAAGGAACCATAAAAATCTACCTAAGATGTGTGTCTTTGTCTTTCGCTTTGCTCTGTCTACCATGTAGACTCTACATTTCTGTATATGTTTGTTTGCAATTTGACCACACATATAAACATTTAGTTTAAATAAATAAATATTTTATTTTGTCTTTATTTAATTAATAGACAATTATTTTCACAAGCCTGTGACAACGCAAAATTTAATTTATTTTAATCCTCAATTTTGTTTTATGTATGAAAAAGAGATACAAAAACTTCCATGGTTGATTTTTTTATATGTCTTATTAGAGTTGTACTTTTTAGTATCATTTTAATCTTCTCTACTACATCTTGACATGCCGCGACATCTACTTCATTCTGCGTATATCTATATCTTATCAGCAAAAAAGTTTGCTAAAAAATAGTATTCCTGATTTACAAGACGTTTTACTAACTCTTCTACTAACTTATTTTTTTGAGTGTACCTTTTCTAAATTTGTAGAATCAGATGATTCTATTTTGCTATGGAAACAGTGTTGTTTAATATATCATTTGTAAGTTGCATCTTTTTTAAGGTATCAATTATTTTGCTGACATACAACACGCGTTAAATAACAACTTGAATATGTGCAAAATATGAGTTACCTAAGTAAATTAACGTGGTTGTTAGTCTCGCTTTAAGTGGGTCAATTGATAATTAATTGTTTAACTTAAAAAACTTTAAGTTTTCATCAAGCTTATTTCTAGCTTTATAATACTCTCAATTTAATTATACACACAGAAAAATAAAGTGACAACCGAGTTAGGAAGTCTATTTCGGATGGTACCAATAAAATCGGCAAGTACAACTATATTCAAATGTTAGCTAAGGTTGAAAAGAGGAATCGGAAGAGAAGATACCCTTTACAACCGATTCATGTCCAATAAAATAGGACACACACTGTGCACTCTTATGTCGCAGTGGTTCCCGTCCCTATTTATTCCCGAAACTCTGTTCCACTGACGAAAGTTCAACTATTAGAAATAGTTGTGCCCTCAACGTTGAATGTCCGTTGAGAATACTTACTATCTTACCAAGTTCCCCCTATCCCCCCTATCCGGGCATAGTGGTTTCACCTGCTCCCGCGACGACCCATGTTGAGTTCGAAGTGATTGCTTAAATAGCCACCAGCCTATCTTTAACGATCCTTATATTTCCGATGATTACTTCAATATTAATAAATTGTATGCATTTCGTTATTGCTGATCTTCGCCTGAAACACGGTATTATAATCTATATTCAAATGCTTCAGTCGTATTTTGTTGTTACAGCATTTAGTTGTGTCGATTTAAGTTTCAGAAACTGAATTTCGGTCAGAGTTTGAGAACATTTATCATAACTACCCAGGCCGAAAGTGTTAACCGTACATTCAAAAACATAAGTTAGCAGACAAATTAGTAAAACGTTTTGTAAATCAAAACTATTTCTCAGCTAACTTTTTGCTGAAATTGTGTTTTTAGCTAAAATTTTAATTATACTCATTCAGCACTTAACTGCTGAACTTTTAATGTTTTACTAATTTATTTTGCTAAAAAAAAACTTGTGCTTAATTAAATTTAAGGTATTTTAAATGCACCCATTTTTTTAAATTAATAACGTTATGCCAACGGTGAAAAGTTCGCTTAAACCAACGGTTGTCCACTGTCTTCAATTGGGTAACAGGACAATACTGTCAATTAATCCCAAGTACTGCACGCACAGAAAAACCATGGTTGGGGCAGCCATATTCGAAGAGCATCATACATTTTTGGATTTATGATTGCGACAACCATGTTACTATGGTTGCGACAACCATTATCTTATCTTTTTCTTAATAATAATATCATAATTAGATTACCATATTTTGATTCCCATTTGATTTCAATATTATCATTTTATGGTTATGGCAATGTTTATAAATTATCATAGTATGACACAGGATTAAAAAGGCATGCTTTTTTTTTTTCAATTCAATAATTTGCATATTTAAATAAACTTTTCTTATTAAAGTAATGAAATTGTCTTTGTGCTGACGAACAACACATTTGTGTTATTACGGAGTTACATAAATCACATAAAAAAGCAAAACTAAACTTTCTCTTTTTCCGCACAAATCTTACTTTGTCAGGAAAAATTAAATAATGAAAACATCTGATTACAGCATAAATACGCATTAAAATATTGTTAAGGACACAATTTCACAATACATTTATAATGATCATAAAATGTTTGTAGCAATCATAATATTTGTACTATAACCATATTATAGTACTAGTTATCATATTATTATCATGGAAAAGAATTTCATCATGTATTACCATAATATGATTATTGCAAAAATATATTATAATTCTATACTATAGACTTAAAAGAATGTGTATTTTTTTTTAATTTGTGTTTCATATTTCTTTAAATTTTTTTGTTTACAATTTATTTTGGAGTACAACAAATTTAAAAATAAAACACTTTTTTATCAGTTTTTACTTAATTTATACAACTTTTATTTATAATAAATAATAACTTAATTTAAGTAATGCGCGTCAATTTACTTAGGCTCCCATGGTAGACCGGGCTGAGACTACCAAATTATTTCTTCTTCCACTAAAATTTTTTAATTTGTATGTCTTTTTGTGTAATAATATTTATTTTTTTCGGACTGGCTGCTTCTCACAACTTCTTGTCACAAAATCTTAAACAAGAATGACACTAAAAGAGCAAAGACGCTCATAAAAAACAGACGGTTATTTTATAGTTGGCGGAACTATTATATGGATGTAGTCAGAGAGAGGAATATCATAATAAATACTATATTATGATTGTAGACAAGAGAATAATATGATAACTGAAAAAGAGATTTTTGCTGTAACATGATTAAATCAACCATATAATTGGTGACATAAACAACCATTTATGGCTGTAGGAAACATAGTTTTGTTTCCGCAATCATATTGCAACCATATTTTTTCTCTTCGTGTGCCAACGCATAACCGACAGTTGCCGAAGCTTTGCCAACACTGTGCCGATTATATTTTTCTCCCTGGGTTTTTATTTTAGAAAATAAATCCTACGGTTTCGAAAATCTTTGTAGCTTGTACACTCAAATAAAAAAGTCTGTAAAAGTTACAGAAAAAAACTGTAATTGTTACAAAAAAATTGATTTCTGCAAAATCAATCAAAGAAAATTATATATTTTTATATCTTATTTTATATTATTTGGACCAATTTCTAATTATATCTGATTCAAAAAATTATTGTTAACCGCGTTCAGAAAATATCATTTGAAATTCAGGATATATTATTATTAGTAAAAAAAACACAATTTCTAATTCAGAAAATTCTGTTTAAAATTAAAAAAACACACCTGTAAAAATATGAAACTTCTGATTTTCAATTGAAGTTCCAGAATTTGAAAATATTTCTGATAATTTTTGAGTTTCCAAAAGACTTTTCACAAAGTTTATGAAAGTTTTTTATGAAATGATGAATATCTACGCAACATTTGTATTCAATGTTTATGTAACTAACTCGTTTTTATGAAAACTTCAAAAATATTAGGAATAATTGATGATAAACGATTTATGAAACACTTTCATCAATATGATGAAACTTTTCCCATAGTGTAGTTATAGTTAAGTGCATAAATAAAGTTCAAGTTTTTTCCCTATCAAAAGTATATTATTATTAATTTTTTTTTGCTAATTTAGCAAATCAGGTTTAAAAAGTCAGTAAAATTAAATTGGTTAAATTGGCAACCAAAATTAGTAAAAAATTAAGTAATTTGTAAAATAAGAATAGCAAAAAATTTTACCAAAAATAACTTTATACTAAAAATTAAAGCGAGATTGAAAACTGTTTCGCCAATTTTTTTTAATAACTTATTTTTTTGAATGTAAAATGGAATTATTGAAAATAACAATGTTAGTTTTCAACGAAATTTTCAATTTTTCTACGTATAAGAAGACGTTAGTAACCACAACTTGATAGAGTCTCTTGTTACATTCAATTATGCCACATATATGTCGTTAATTAATCTTTAAAAAAACCTTACATCATACCATGTTGTCATAATATCTGATTAAAAATTTTAAATATGTTGTCTTCTCTGTTCTTAGATGATAATGAATATATGGCATTTGGTATTTCACCTCACAAAGATCGTAGTGTTATGATTGGATCTGATGTTGTTGTCAGTTGGGTAGATAAAGAAAGTGGTAAAGGTTATGCCACCGATTATTATTTAGAAGATAAATCTCAATGTTCCGGTAAAAGAGGCAGTTGTCCAGATGTTAAGATTGAAGTTAACACCAATTCGATACGTTTACTTAATGCCGCCATGGTTAATGGCTATTCCATTGTTACATATCAAAGATCATTAAATGCTACGGATAAATTAGATTTGCCCATTTCTAGAAATGGTTTTGAAGCCATTGTCTGGGGTATTGGTCCATTGAATGAACGCAAAGAAACCTCTTTCCATACATACTATAATAAACGTACACATTATATTGATTTTGGACGTCAACCAACCTGGAATTGTCCCACACCAGATGGGCAAAAACTAGAACAAGATAATGGAGATGGCGATAATGACGAAGTGGATGAACAAATTAAGGAAGAAAAAAAAGGTTATCCTCCAGCCACAAAACCAACAAGTGGCGAAGGTGTACCCGAAGAAGAATACTATGATAATAATAGAGCCCAGGCTTTACAAGGCGCGAATAGGCGTCAAGAAATTACTAATCAGAGACTACCACAAAGACGTCCAGTACCAACGCCAAAGCCAGTAAAGCGTGAAAATGGAGCTTGGGATATTCCAGCTATACAGTGTTATGAACCAGAAGATGGTGTTTTCTATGCTCAAATGGGTCCAACTGGTGGAAAACATGGTTATTCGGCTATAACAGGTAAACAAATTTATTTTATATGTACTAACTAATAAAGCCTAAAGCCCCGATACTTCGTTACCGGTAGTTTTAATTACCGGAACATATTTAGAAGAAAACTAAATTCTTTTCATAATCAATTTATCAATATGTTATCAAAAATCCAAAAAGCATATCTTCAATGAATTCGTCCATAACCCAGAAAACAGACTTGGCCATCTATTTCTTGGCAAACTTAGATTATTTCGACCGAATTTCGGTTGTGATAACAATCATTCGATTGAGACAACAGAAATTATAACACGACAATAGGATTTCGATTGCCTCAACAGAAATTCGGTGTTATCACCAACAAATTCGATAGCTAGAACCGAATTATTTGATTGGCTACAAATACGGATGCTAACGTCGAGTCTGTTTTCTGCGTGTATCTCAAAAACACATATTTACAGTTTTAGACTTGTAGCCCAAGAGGTTTGAGCAGCACATTAAGGGGTAGACTTCACCTTTTTGGTTGTCAGCACGAATCTGGTTTTTATGTGTGACTCCAGCGATCTGGAAAAGCCATTACACCAAATTTCAAGTTCCTCGCTTGTGCAGTTTGGCCAGGAATCCAAATCTTAGGAATTTTTGAAATACCCATCTAAGATCTATTTAAGAATAATCCTAAAATTAATCACTGAACACATAATTATTTAGTATAGATTTGTTCCATTTTAAAAATCGTATAAAGTTCTCAACATATTAAAAACTCCTCAGAAACTAAATAATATTTTCCAAACCATTTTTGCATATTTTTAAATTATAACTTTTAATTTGAAGGTCATGTTGGCTGGGGTATTTCATGGTTTATTAATGGTCTATTAATACCCGAAATTCATGTGGTACGTGGCAAGACTTATACTTTTGTAGTGGAAGGTGGAAATAATCCAGATATACCAGCTAAATATCATCCCTTCTATATAACTGATGATCCAGTGGGAGGATATGAACATAAGCGTGAAGAAGAAAAGAAGGTAAGTAATGAGAGAAATTTACGTATAACTAGAATTTGTTTAACATTATTAATTTCTTTTAGAATATACGCATCTTTGCTGGTGTGCACAGATCACGTTCAGGTCAAATAGCACCCACCGGTGTGGGTCGTCTGTGTAATTGGACACCCGATGTTGATGGTCCACCAGCCGATGATTATCAATCATTTGGTGCGTATCAACGTACTTTGACGCTAAAATGTGATCCTGGTGAGCCAGGTGTTATAACATGGAAACCAGATAATAATACACCCGATACCGTATACTATCATTGCTTTACACATCGTTATTTGGGATGGAAGATACATGTGCATGATACGTGTGATGATGCCCGTTTTGCAGCTGCCGCCTCGGAAAAACATGCAGTACGTGTGCCAGCACCCGTTAAACAGGATGATGAAGATGAAGTAGCGGCCGAAGCATCTATACGTCATGAAACAAAGGTCAGCCCCAACGATAATTTTTTGTTAAAGCACCAAACAGATTTAATTAAGAATCACAATATGAACGGAACTCCGCCGAAATTAACTTTTGAAATAACAAAATCAACGGAAATTACTAAATTGATTTCAGATGGGATCCGCGCTGCTGAGGCTCTCGAGGATAGCATATTGAGGCAAAAGCAACAACAACACCAGCACCAACAACAGGCAAGTGGTTTAGTAAATCAGGGATTGGCCAACAATACTCCCGACACCAACAACATAGTCAACAACATCCTTAATAGTGGAAATGGTAGTCCTTCCTCAGATTCCACAGCCTCCGATTCTCCCACTTCTTATGATGCCTCATCTACGGGTTCTTCGCATCCTTTGGTGCCACCTCAAAAACAACCGTTCATACCAACAGCACCACCCGAAACTTTACATGGCGAAACTAATTTACAACAATTTTTAAATTCATTACAAACTTCACAATCATCTCAAAATTCACAATCACTCTCATTAGCACCTAACAACAATAAACAACAACAGCAACAACAACAACAATCTCATATACAATCCCATTTACACACTCCATATCATCAACATCAGCAACATCTTCATCATTTACAGCATATGGCACACTTACATTATAATCATCATACCGCCAATAACAACCACAACAATTTAACTAATAACCAATTACCTTTACAAAATTCTCAAAAAACCATAGGTCTCTCGGAGTTCTTGAGGCCACCCTTTAATGCTCCACTTTTTCATCCTGTCAAATTGCCAGGACGACGTCCTTATCCAGGACCAGTTAAAAAGTACCAGCTTCTAAGCCTATACTACCACAACAACTTCCAAGACATCCTCCTCAGGGATTAGGAGGAGTAGGTCTAGTGCCACAACCTTCACTAATAGTAAATCATTATCGTAAACCCGTACCCAGTCTATTAAGACCATTTATCAAGGATAAACCTATACCTTTACAACCTTTGGCAGCTTCTGTTCTTTTACTGGGACAACCAACAGAATTATCAAATCAACGTAAAACTGATCCTTATCATACCCATATGGTTAAAAAACCCATTATACCCGTACCATATGCGGACTTGATACCTCAGGGAAGTTTAACTAAACCGGTGTACAATAAAAATTACATGGATAAATTAAAGATCAAACCGAATTTTCCTCTTAAAGTATCATCAATTGAAAATATTCAAAGTCATGATCCGGTAACGCCTACAACAACTACAAAAATAGCAAATCCTGTAGGGGTATTTAAAGAACCTTTTGATATGCAAGAGATTAAAGAAGAACCTACACCAGCGGAATTGGCCGCTATGAAACCGGCAGTAAACGAGGGCTTTAAACCAGATACAGTAGTGGTAGAAAGCGGTTTTAAGCCTATCTTAAGACAAGATGGTCCTATGCCACCTCCCGAGGTAGTAGAACAAATGGCAAATCGTCGTGAAGATCCCGGTTTAGAGATAGATGAAGCCATGGAAACAGATACACTATTCTTAACAGCAGCTCAACAACAGACTCAAACACAACATTTTGAGCCCATGTTTATACCTTCGCCGCCTGATTCGACAAATGCCTCAATAACTTTACGTAAATCCACGGTAAATCTTAACTTAAAACAAATACAATCTTCAGCTACAGTAAGTAATACAATACAAATTTTAAAAGATGGCTATAACAAACCCATAAGTTCCATGTTAAAATCAACTCTGCAACAACCAGAAGCGGCTCTATTAAGAAATGCCTCATTGCAAGATATATTAAATGAAACATCCAACGAAGAGAATACCGAATATACAGACTTAAATCAAAATTTACAAAATCATTTAGAAGATTCTAGTACGCTAAAAGAAATCGAAATACTGAAAATTGAAAGTGATAAAGAAAGTCATAAAGAAAATCTTAAAGAAAATGATGAAAAATTGTATGAAACGGAAGAATATTTTGATTTTGATAGCGATAGCGATAACCAAGCAAATGAACAACTTAAGCTATTAGCCACTACTACTACCACTACCTCCGCAACTACTACTACCACTACTACTCCTATTATGAAAACAGATCAAGAAACAGAAAAATCCTCGTCGCCAACTGACAAACCTTTAAAACTAACAAATATATTTAAAAAACCGTATGATAATTCTCGTTTAGATGATATTGAATTAGATGACGACGATTTTGAAAATATATCCGATGTTAAAGACGAAGAACAAGATATTTATGATTTAGAGCAATCGGAACAGGAAGCTCAGGCAGCCGAACGTATAGATACTTATTATTTACCACCTGATAATCGTAAAATTCCTTATGCTAGTATACCCAGTGGTTCGGCTATAACCTATGATGGTAAATCTATAGTTGATAGTTCATTGGTATTGCCACCCAAATTAGATACGGAAATTGAGAATATTTCTAAGCCACGCTTTTTTAATGGCAACATTAATCAGGGTCTTTCAAAATCAGAACAATTAAGAAGAACAACTCCTCAGCTTGTACCATTTCGTGGTGAAATACCACCCTTAACGCCCAATCTAAATCCGGAAATATTACAGAGTTCATTATCATCTTCATCAGCACGTCCTGTTTCTACCAAATTACAAATAATACGTAATAATAGAAATTCATAAATCATATCACATTAAATTCAATCTTAATCATTAGAGGCATTAGTTTCCAAATTTTTTTCTACTTTTTTTCGTTTGTTTTAGTCTTTATAGGCACTACTACTCTATCCACGCTCATCCGCGAATTACTTAAAAAAAAACAAAAACTTGCCATCATCACTGAAAGAAGGATGCTTCTACTTAATAAATAATACAAATAATAATAATTATATAATCAATTCATAAACAAAATATTAATTACAATATTCGTATATAAATATATTTAAATTAAGTTCTTTCTCTCCCTCTATCTTTTTTATATACATATAGACAATTTTATTATGTATATAAAAAATGATTGATTATATAGCAAATAATGTGCTAAATATAAAGTACTTGTACTCTTAAGTACTTTATAGTGTATCATTTATATTTAAGCAATTATATTTTAATAAAAAAAACACAATTGTTAATATTAAAAAGGTTTTTGATTTGACGAATGTATCACGCAAAGAAAAAACATGGTTGTGATAACCATATTCGAAGAGCATCATACATTTTTGTAGTAATGATTGCGACAACCATACTCTCATATTTTTCTTGATCTTAATATGATTACCATATTATAGTTCCAAATTGATACAATACTATGGTCCTTATAATTTTTAGGAATCATCAAAATATGAGCCCATTAGTAAAGGGTGTTTTTTATACATTTATATAATTTTAAGTTGGCAACACTTTTTTAACTGGCGGCCATTTTATCAGCTGTCAAGTGATTTATGTTTAGTTTGGTTTGGCATTTCCACATGAATATCCACCTGAACAACGCTTCCAAATTGTGCAAATTTATTTTGAAAATCATGGTTCTGTTCGAAATACGTATCGCGCACGAATTTTGCGAATTTTGTTTAGCGATGAAGCTCACTTTTGGTTAAATTGATACGTCAATAAACAAAACCGCCGTATTTGGAGTGATGATAATCCTCAAGTGTATGTTGAGACACCGTTACATCCAGAAAAACTGACTGTTTGGTGTACTTTATTGGCTGGTGGAATCATTGGTCCGTACTTCTTTAAAAACGATGCTAGTCAGAACGTTACAGTCAATGGTAACCGCTATAGAGCCATGATTACTGACTTTTTCATTCATCAATTGAACAACCATGATGTGCAGGAGCTGTGGTTTCAACAAGACAGCACAACATTTCCCACAGCTCGTGTCACAATTGAATTGTCATAGTTTCACGTTTTAGACCCTTGAATTGTCCTCCAAAATCGTGCGATTTAACGCCGCTGGACTATTTTCTGTGGGGATATGTGAAGTCGCTAGTCTACGCCGATAAGCCCGAAACGATTGACCACTTCGAGGACAACATTCGCCGCGTTATTGCCAATATACGGCCACAAATGTTAAAAAAATGGACCTCCATTGAAAATTGGACCTCCAGATTAGACTACGTCCGAGCCAGACGTGGCGGTCATATGCCAGAAGTCATATTTAAATTATAATGCCAGAAGATTATCTTTCGAATAAAATAAATTTCATGTCAGTTTAAAAAATTTCATGTTTGTTTTATTCCATTTCAAAGTTCTATACCTCTATAAAAAACACCCTTTACTACAATAGTACAATAGTATACATCGTCATATAGAGTACCGTAAAATTAGTACATTTTTTACAATTACAACAACAAACACGAAATTTTACAAAATACAAACATCAGTAGATGCACCTCTGAAATCCCTTTCCGAAGATACCACATTTGCCTATAGTTGCTATGGTATAAATGCCAAAAAAGTAGCAAAAAACGAAAAATGGGGTAATTTTTTATCCCTCTTTTTAACCGCTAAACCATCGATATGGCACTTAAGAAAAAACAGATCGATTTTAGATTTTTTTTTCTTTAAAACATTAATTAAGTTAAATTTTTCATAAAAAAATTTACACTCTTATTACAATTTGTTTTAAAGTCTAGACATTTTATTTGAATTTGCTTGTGAAATACATTAAATAAATTAGCTTTGTGAAAATAAAATGTTTATCCATTTGTTTGTTAGTTTTACAAGCTTTAAATAAGAGCAATAATTTTTCACACACCAGTGAATGGAAAATTCTCAAATTATTTATTAACATTCAATTTCTGGTCATAAAAGTTATCATACAAATTTGACAATAGTTCTAAAACAAATTTTTAAAAAGTTCTACGAGGTCAAATTGCAGCGAGTACACCCCTAAATACAAATCTTTACAAAAATGCATCAACACGCATGCTTTGTTTAAACATCGCTACGAAATTGACTACACTCAGGGAACTTCAGTTGTAAATATTTGTAGTTGTTTGAGTTGCAATACAGTATCATTGTTTTTAAATGAAAAAACAGACATTTGTAGAAGAAATTTAATTTTTGACTGCAACTGTAGTTCATTTAAAAAAACGAAGCACATCAAATTACTGTATTATGATTTTATATTAATTTTATGCAGTAGTTTTTTTATTTAAAAAAATAAAACCTTGAAAGCCCAAATTAGAATAATCTAATACAATATTTAAATAAAACAATTAAATGTTTGTTAATTTTTACTACATATGCAATCAGGGAACTTCTGCTTTAAAAATATGTAGTTGTTTGGGTTGTAATACAGTTTCTTTATTTTTAATGTAAATGTCAGTCATTTGTGGAATTCATTTAAAAAACAAACCACATCAAATAACTGTTTTATGATTTTACATTAATTTTTTACAGTAGATTTTTGTTATTTAAAAATATAAAAATAAATAAATGTTTGATTATTTTTTACTAACATATGGTTCATTTTTACTACAATTGTTAATAATTTTTTGAACATTAAAAATCAAATGACAATGTTAGTTGAATTTACTGACATGTAAGTCGTCCTTTCTTTAAATGAAATTTCAAATGTTTTCAACTACATTTGCATTGGTCTTGACCTACATAGTATTGTAAGTGTGTGATTCATTTTTACCGTAATTGTGGTTCATTTTTTGAACAATAAAAAAAATTACAGTGTTGAATTTACTGAAATGTAAGTCGTCCTTTCTTCAAGTGAAATTTCATTTGTTTTCAACTACATTTGCAGTGGTCAGTTGGGATAACCTATTCCAGTACATATGCAACCGAATTAGCGAGATTGTGGCCAGGCACGTAGCTAGGAATTTGTTTGAGGGGGATCTTTTTCGATTTTTTATTTTTATTATGTACTTTTTTTTGCAACCCCTGGAAACTTATAAAAATATGTTAACACTAGGGTTACAACTTTGTTTCTTGCTAAATTTGTACCTGATAGGTACAAATGGGCAAAAATGTATTACTGATAGAAATCGCTTTTTCGGTTCATTTTAAAACAAAGTGCACTTTATTAAAATACATTTTTTCAAGTTTTTACCATTAAAGTTGTACTACAGGGTGTCCGCCGGGAAGGTATACTACTTTGTTTTGCCGCCATTTTGGTAAACATTAGTCTTGACAGTTCATATTTGGCAGTCGTGAAGTAGACACGTACTATTTATCGTGTAGTGAATGATTTCGAAGAAAGAGGGTCTGTAGGTGATAGGCCCAATCATGGACCACAACGTACTGCAAGATCGGCTGAAAACATTACTGCTGCTCAAGAAAGTGTTCAAAACAGTCCATCAACCTCAATTCGACGCCGTACTCAGGATCTTGGTTTTCAAAGAACAACTTTGGCCAAAATTTTGCACCAGGATTTGCATTTGTTTCCATTTTAGATTCAGTGGTATCAACAAGACGGTGCCACATCGCATACAGCCAGAATTACAATGGAATTACTGCGAGACCTCTTTCCACAACAAGTTATTTCAAGAAATGGTGATGTTGATTGGCCTCCACGGTCGCCTGATTTGATTGCTCCGGACTTCTTTTTTGTGGGGATATCTGAAAAGCAAGGTTTATGCAAACAAACCAGAAACGCTTGAGCAACTCAAACAAAATATCCGTGATGAAATCAATCAAATACCGCGTGATATGTGTGAGAATGTAATGAAAAATGTGCTCAAAAGGGCTTGCATTTGTGAGGCTAACAGAAGCGGACATTTATCTGATATTGTATTCCATACATAATTGCCGACATTAAATAAAACATTTATCAATATAAGATCCATTCTCTTTCATTTAATCAAAAATTATAAACAAACAAAGTAGTATACCACCCTGTAGTTGACTTTTTTATTGTGTTCGTTATTTTGGGAATTTTGATTTCTATATCGCGAAACAACGCTTTAAACTGTTTTATCAAAATTCGTGAAACGCGTCAAATTAGAAAACGTTTCTGTCCTTTAAGTTGGATTTGCATCGTCATTGTCTAATTACCCTAAAATTTTAGCTAAATATTAATTTTTAGTTAAATTAAACAAAAAGAGGATTATGCGGAAACCTTTTTGAAAACCGCGAAGAAATAAAATTTCGTTACTTTAAATTTGTATGGACTAATATACGGCTAAGGTAGCTAACATTTGATAATTGCAAAAAAAAAAGTTAAAAGTTATAACCCTAGTGCACACAGAAACGGTCGACTTTTAATAACCCAATGAAAAAAATTAATATGATGCTTTAAATAATTATACGAAATTTAATATGAGTCTTAATACAGTTTTATCAGAGAAATGGGCCCATATAATTATGTAAGTTTGCATTAGTTTATTTTTAATTGGAAAATATCAGATTAAATTACATCCGAATAATGGCGCGATACAATTTAATCCGATTTTATAAAGTGTTAAAAATTTATATCTGAACTGATACAACTTTATACAAAATAAGCTATAGTTGTATCCGGGTTTTGATTTTAAAACTTCATTAAAACCCGAAATATTTACAGATATAATTACCATCAAATACGGGTTTTGCTTCAACGTTATTAATCCTTTCCGACCTTAGCCACTAGCAAAAACTTTACGAAAATTCTCTTGAAATTACGTAAAAAATAAGTTGCTTGAGTTTATAGTAATTAAATGTGCTAAAGTCCCAAAACTTATTTAACAAATTGTGAAAAGCAATCTGATGTAGGCGTGTCCCTATCCGGATTTCATTCCTGCCTAAGGAAATCTTCAGGGGACTTTGTTATTAGAATTTCTAGAGATATTTGTTATGTTAAATCACAAACTCAATGAGAATTTCTTGTCCTCGTCTAGGAGCGAGATTCAAAATTTAAAATATCAAAGAAAAACCAAAACAACAACAAAAAATTGTCACAATTGGCTTTGTCATCTTCCAAATACTACTCTGTTTTTTGACAGACCTAGCAATGTAGTGACGTTTATTCAAGTAAATCAACAATAGAAAATCATATGTTTTCTATTAGTGTCAGTTACATTTAAATTTGCACAAGCACCTGCATATTTGTTATTTAAATTTATTTTTATCGGGATAAACATTAATTGCATTTATAGTAATTAAATGTGCTAAAGTCCCAAAACTTATTTGACAAATTGTGAAAAGCAATCTGATGTAGGCGTGTCCCTATCCGGATTTCATTCCTGCCTAAGGAAATCTTCAGGGGAAAAAACTTTGATAATGAAGATACAGCGAAAATGAATAAAAAAACGTTGAAACTTAATTTAGCTTTTTACATTGAAAAAAAAATCTATATTTAAAACTTCCCAGCCAGAAATTCATGATGGTTCAAAAAACTAAGTACTATCAAAGCATACAATATACCAAATCCAAAACGTTCTGAGAACGTTTGAAAAAAAACATTTAAATTACTTTAATAGCACTTTTTAAACAAACTTTACTGATGTTTATTGAAATAAAAATGATATCTGTGGAATTTTGATAAAATAGTGTAGTCAATAAAATATGGCATTTTTTAAATGTCAAATGAAAAAAAAAATAATTGTAAATTTGAGCTTATAGCATTTTTTCAAGAAAAATAAAGAGTTATATTAAACATTCAATAAAGATGGGTCGCCGAAAAATAATAAAAAATGATGACACCAACGAAGAAGCCACCGAAAAACATAAAGGTTTGTTATACTTTCATGTCTATAGATTTTTTAATGTTTTGTATAATTTGTTTAGATGTCCAAGATATTCTTAACTCTGTACTGATGTATGAACCGCCAGCATCATTAGAGCAAGCAGCAAAGAAGTCTAAATTGTCAACTTAAAGTAAAGAAACCGACGCACAACTTTCTGCTGCACCAATACCAAAACGTAGAGGTACGTCTAAGGTTGTCTAAAATCACCAAAGGAATTCCAAATATGTTTTTTGATCGTATTTGGGAAGTCCAATGTTTGGTTTCTTTTTCGACATCATTTTAGTACAATTGGTGTCTCTTAAACAGTGGTGGCCAAAGAGTGGAATTTCATATTGTTTATCAACCACGCGTGATAGGAAATTCCTCTCTTTGGCCACAACTGCTCTAAAATTTATAAATAAACAAATATTTTATTTTCATTATTTATTTTTAGATGCAATCGATGCCAGAGAAGATGGATGAAACAACAACAGAAAGCGTTGGAGTCCAAACGGTTGCAGAAGAACAATATGGTAAGTTTAACAAATATTAATTTAGAAAATTAAGAACTTACAGATTCTATTTATTTATCATTTTAAACGATTTAATGAAGTAAATAAAAGGACTTCGGAGAAGTGTTACATATAGCATTAACAAAATGTAGAACGACGTCTTGTCTAAACTGACCGCACAAAGAAAAACCGACAAGACGGCATCGATAGCAGACATAAAAAGAAATTTAAATTTAGTGTCACCAATAAATGAGCTGGAAGATTTTTACCAATTTGACAACAAAATACAAAACGATCATGAGTTAGCTGCATCTTTTGTAATATACTTTTATACACACACTTTAATTTCATTACTAATATTTTATTTTTTATCAGCGAGAACTAATGTCGTTCAAAACCAGAACCAAAGGACTTTATGAAGCCATTGGAGGTGTTTTAACCGCTTTGATGTCACACGAACTCCAGCTTTTATTTAGTGGTTGTGGCAAACCAAATAAAGGGGTGGCCAAACAAAATTTTAGTGCAACGCAAACGTATAAATAATTAAATGGTAATTTGTATTAAAATACTTATTTTTCTAAATTAAAATCGTTTTTATTTTTGCAGACCATCTCCTAAAGCAGTTTCCAAATGTCGAAAACAGAGTTCCATTTTGTCGAAAACTAGCCGCTGGTTGGCTGCAGCAAAAGGTCGTCAGAACCCTACACCATGAAAATTCAACGTATTTGTCAATTACGTTTTAATGTAATAACTTTTTACTTTATTATTTAAAAAAAAATTAATTACTAATAAAATATAGAAAAATAATTAATGTGTTTTTAGCACTGGGAAATTACTTTCTTTTCGGTATTTGGAGTACTGGAAAATTATTCCACATTTTGTATTTAAAATTCTATGAAATCAGTCAATTTTTGCATTAAATGCACTTTAAAATCATTATACTTTTGGGTTTTCAAATGTTTTGGAAGCGTTTTAAAAACAAAAGACGTAGCGCTTTACAACTACTTTATGTTTGGTTTTTGTAACGTTTTAAGAATACTCTAAAATACCCACATGAGACCGTAAATCTGGGTTATCATTTGAGTGCCCTGAGAACACTCACTATAAGCATTAAAAACATGTTGCTTTGGTAACGTTTCAACTACCATACGTAGTGCTTTCAGAATACTTCTATGTTTGTTAATTTCTGGCTGGGTTTTAATGTTACAAATGAACCAAGTTCTTTTTATTAGGGTTCTTAAATCTTTTGTGGATAAGGTGTAGAAATTTAAGAACCAGAAAGAAATCAATTCAAAAGACAAAAATTGGGGTAATCAATTTGTGTATAAAATTATACACAAAATGATATAGGCAATTAACCCTCTAACGCCTGACGATGACATTTGTCATCGTTTATAAAATTGAACCCAAAATACTTCGAATGAGTGTTTGATATAGTTCGATATAAAAGTGAATTAGCTAAAAGTTTTGCGAAGAAACTGTTCGTATTAAGTGCACTGTTAAAACGCGAGAAGGCTTTAAAGTTCAAATTTTGTAAAAATTCAAAAAATAATTATTTTTTAATTAACAGAGATTTCCAACAACTAAAACACTTATTTAAGTTGATTTAAAACTCTTGAAAATTAAGTATAAGTAAGATTGAAGTATTACCTTTAATAATCAATCCTTATTTTTCTTCAAGGACGAACAGGATTTTATCAGGATATCTCTAAAGGACATTGTCTTAACTTATAAAGTAATGGACGGATCGTTTGGTATAGAGAAGACAATCAGTAATAGTAGCAAAAGTCTAAAGTTTGAACAAAAAATATTGAAGTTAAGATACTTTTTCGCCCTATTTCGGATTTTGCAAAAAGCGAAAATCGCCATATCTTCTTAAAAAGAAGCACAAAAAAGGTTTATTTTTGGATTGTGGTTATGTCTTGGTAAGAGCAATAATTTTTGGTACAAACTTTTGTTTTACTTGCATTAGTTTTCGAGATAAATTTTAAATTATTTTTGCTCATATCGCCGAAAGTAGTCAGCGAAAAACATTTTTTTTAGAGAAATTATTATTTTTTTGCGAGACGAATACATGGTATGAATTTCATTGCAAAATAAAATTCGGGCATTAGAGGGTTAATTGTATTATTGTATTGATGTAATGCATATTTATATCCAAAATATGATTAACAAATTTTCTAGTGTGACTCTACATGGGGTAATATACAATTTTATCCAAAATAATTTTTTTTAAATATGATATAATGTCTAAATATATATTATTTTGTATTTTGCAATATAACGTCATTATTAATTGGATTAGTTTTTTATATTTAGCGAGATACGATAAGACGCAACTATATAACACATCATATTAAAATTTTTCGACGCAATTAATTTTACATATGAATTTATATAATTATGTCCGGTTAAATAAACGGGTAGACAAAAACTTATAAGTGTATATAAAATAATGTATTATTTTATGCAATCGTTTTAGCTCAGGAAATTAAAGATTTATAACCGTCTAAAAAACTACGTTTTTTATTTGTGAATTCAAAAGTTACAGATTTTACAGACAAATTAAATGACATATATCCTATACAAATTGACTTACACTTACAAAAAAGCTTTTCCGATGGGATCCCTTTGAATCCCCCAAACCCATGTTTTGTGGTTTAACAGTGGCGGTGAAATTTAACACATCTTTGTATGAAAATATGCTTAAAGTTTAGGAAATTTAGACTTATTTAAAAACAGCGTGAAAATACTTGATAAAACACACATTTTGAATGCCATTTTGATATTATGTCATGGACCCAGGTTGGGGGCATTTGGGCTCTAGACCCCTTAACCCCCCCCCCCCCATAGCTACGTGCCTGATACGATGTATTTGTTATTCTGATTCGACATGTCGCAAACATTAAGATATATTGATAAAATTTGGTACACTGACTTATAATGTGCAATGGACAAAGTTTACGAATTTCCGGTACATGTTTACCCTAGTTTCCATACAACGGCCGTTCCCTAAAATAAATGAATACCTACTACTTTTGGTAATCTCATATTTGCGTTAAACATGGACCGATTATATCAAAATCTAATAGTCTTCGATCTTCTGCCGATATACATAATTCAATTTCATCAAAAAAATCTTTTCATTTGCGAACTGTAGCGTGCGAGCTAGCACAGCCAATTTATAGGGCCGTTTATAGATACCCTTATAAGGCCGTCATGGAGTGACTCATTCTTGGGACGATATAAGTAAGTTTGCCAAAGGGGACACTAAGTCCAATTGGGACATTGGGTGAAGTTGACATTTGAAAATGCTTGTTTATGAGTGTCAATAAATCGTTTTTATTCGCTTATTATTACTATACCCCAGTCTATTGTCGAAACATAACTTAAAAATGTTGCAGTCATCCAAGAAATTCAATTCACAATTTAATTCAATTGTGTTTTATTTGTTGTTAATAATAATTAACAGTTGTCTAAACTCTGCATTAAATGTAATTGCAATAAATAGTTTTACTAATAATTTGTTGGTCAAAGCCACTGATAACTTACCATGTAGTTTCTGTCAGCAACAAGCGGCTCATTTTAGTACAATGCACATCTATTAAACACTTTATTTATTCAATAACACTTTATTACTTTAAATTTAAAGTTTTTTTTACTGAAAATATATCATTCCAATAATTAAACATGATTTAAACAGGAATATTTTAATAGAATTTGCTAATATCACGAAATTCTAGATAGCAAGCATGCTCATTCTGAAATACACATATATTAAACACTTTATTTATTCAATAACACTTTATTACATTAACACTTTATTACAATACATTTTTTTAATTAAAATATATAATTTCAATAATTAAACAGACAAAACATAAATATTTTAACAAAATTTCCAAATTCACTAAATTTTATGCGGAGAAAACAAAAGCCCACCAAAAAAAACTGTCATAGCGGTACTCGATTGACAACTAACAGTGTTGGTAAATGTATTTATGTGTATATACAAAAGCTAAAAATTTTAGATGACTGTGCTGTTATAGGAAAACAGTGCATATCACTGCTACCAATTTAGCTATTTTCCTGTAAAATCTAGCGATTTTTTTTTAAAGAAAAGCAACACCCAGAAAATTCTTCCTATTAATTAATGTGTTGCTTCATTTGGAAAGCGATTAGTGGAGACTTGCATACAAGTTGTGATTAAATCCGTTGGAGTATCTAGTACTGGTATATAAACACATATTAAAGAGACCCGACAGAAGTGACAAATGCCAAAATTGCATATAAAAACCGTATTTTTTTAAATACCTTGTTTACTGAATGCCGTGTGAGAACGTTTAAGAACGTTGAATTACCCATTAGTTATTATAGACACTGTCTTATGTATATTTTTGTTTCATTCTAACATATTTTTTCTGAATCAATGTTACCGTCGCCGGGAATCAAACCCGGGACCATATGTGTAACAGTCCAACGAGCTAAACATTACACCACAACGTCCAACATTTTTAAACGCATTCACCGGTATAAAACAGGATTTAGCTAGCGATTTTTTTTTTGCAAGCCCAGCCATAACGTTTATTGCATGTATAGTTATTGTCTTGTCAGTATTGTTAAATTATAATATGTTTAATTATTATTATATATTAATATTTTGTTATTTAATCTATTACAACATTATGGTAATACAATAAACAACATTACCCAAAAATTGGGCAATAATATTGCTAGAATATGGGTAAATTTAGTCCGATGTATAGTTAAATTTTTCAGAAAATTTTAAAAAGTTAGACAAATTAAGAAATTTTTTTGGTAATTTTTAAACAGTTTTTAAAGAGCTCTACAAATTTTGCCATTTATCGCAGCATTTTTAAATTATTTTATAATTTAGCTATTTTCTAACGATTTTTTCAGTTTAACATAGCGATATTTTTAGGAAAAAAATTGGCAACAGTGAAAATAGTGCATTTTGACATTTTACTTTGTCACGTGCAGAAGTAAACACAACAAACGAAAAAACGCGTTAATTTTCAGAAAAAAAAGAGCATAATGTCAGGTTTTAATCACTCCGTGAAAGTGCCCACCCAATATAAGCGAACTGCAGCTATTTTAGAAAAAGCTTTGGAAAATCGACAAAAATCTATAAAAAATTTAATATTTGAAGAAAAACATGCTGTAAGTTAAAGGAAAAATCGTCAAATAACATTACACGTGTTTTTTTTAATGCTTGTCATTTCCCTTTCTAGCGCATGAATTGCATGCAGGCTGTATTAAAACAATACGCCGATAATCGTGGAGCCATAGATGCTGCTATAGAAACAACAAAAATTTTGGAAGATAATCCACGTTTAAAACCAGCTTTGTGTAAAATTCTTATAGCAGAATTGATATTTGGACGTAAAAAATTGAATGGAGAATCAAAACCGGTACAAACAGTACGTGAATATCGGGAACGTTTAATAGAAGCCTTGGGCGGAGGTGATACATTATATTCGACTGATACAACAGTAGATAAGAAAAAAGGCAAGATTTTACTCGTAAATATTTATACAATTTGAAAGAATATTCTTATTAAAAATGGGTAAAAATAAACTGCATGTAAAAAATGCCAAGGAGGCAGCAAAGAAACAAATTGAGAACACACAAGTGTTGGAAGAACAAGAAAATGTTTCAGCAGTGTATTATAGTACACAACAACAGTTGTATGATCCTGAAGATACTAGTACCTCTGCATATTTATGGCTTTTGGTATTTTCCTGTTTAATGTTTACTTTCCCCTTTCTAACCTTTTATGGAGTACGTTCATGGTTAGATGAGGCTTTCGAGTTTACAACATTTCAAACCAATTGTTTTTCAGTATTGGCATCTGTTTTAGTAGTCAATTTTATAATATGTCTATATGTTTATAAAGCTTTCCGAGAGGGTACTAACACCAAACAGCAGCAGCCATCAGTTATGGAGGGAAATCAGGAGTCTAAAAAATCTAATTGAATATTTTTACAACATTTCAGCATCCCTTTAACTTGTATTATTAATTTAAACAAGATATTAATATGTTTATAATAAAAGTCATTCCCTTTTATGTTATTTTCCCCCTAAAATTCAAATAAAAATTTATCATATTTAATGGATCAACCAAAATTAACCGACTTTTTCTTTTTCTCCCCTCTTCTCCACTGTAGCTTCGAAACCACGTTATGTTCGTGTCAATACAAATTTGCTCAGCATGGAAGAGGCTGATGCTATGTTGGCCAAAGAAGAATGGCGTAAAAAAGATTATCCACCGTTTGAGAGTTATGATGATTTCTTAAAAGCCGTTCAGGCATTGGAAGAAGATGAATATATGCTAGATATGCATGTCGATGGTTTGTTAATATTCCATCCTAAACAAAAACAATATTGGGCTCGTCATCAGTTTGTTCAGGATAAAAAATTTATGTTACAAGATAAGGTAAGGTAGCATTTGAAAAAAAGTCACTTCTATAGTAAGAATTAGTCAGATTTTGTTCACTTTTCTATAGGACAATACTCGACAACACTTTTAACTTTTCTATAGGAAAAAGTTGATAGCTTTTGTTCACTTTTCTATAGGTTGACAGTATCTGTTTACTTTTCTGTAGGAAAAAGTTAACAGATTCTGTTAACATTTCTATAGAAAAATTTACAGATTCTATTTCACTTCTCTTTTTATGGAAATATTCAAAAATGCTTTTCGTTATTCTAGAGGAAATATTTATAGATTATCTTTACTTTGCCAAAGGAAAATGTTTACTGATTTTTATATTAAAAAGCGTTGCTAGATTGTTAAATTTCCTTTATTTGTCGCGTTTACATCTGCATAGAGACCAGAAATTTTAGGCGCTACGAAATTGACCAAAATGAAATCCAAAGGAAAATAATGAAATAACTCCCAAATAAAATGAAATAATTCCTAAACAAGAAATGAAGGGCTTATTGTAAAAACTTGATAAGCCATATTTATTGTTTTCTGAATTTTCGCTGTTTTCTAGACATCCATTGATTAATTTTTAGTAGAAGTCTTGCTTAAACACTTATTGCAAGTACCTAGAGTATAATGGTCCTCCAAAAATCATATTTTTTGCATCTTTTAAACCTTTAAAATGCAAAAATAAACTAAAAATAAAATGTGGCTTATCACGTTTTTACAATAAGCCCTTTAAATAAAGACCAAATATTAGGTTTTATATCATAATGAAAAAACTAAAAACAAAAATTAAATAACTCCCATTGTAATTTATCTCAAAAAATTAAATTAAGCCCAAAGTAATTGCGTTAAAAAATAGCTTCAATAGATTCGCCAACTCTCCATAAGGTGGCGAGCAAAAACTGTTCTAAGACTTATCATTTCGAGCAATTACAGTGTTGCCAAGCTTAAAGCCCTTCATATTTCCCCACCTTTCATATCCCCCCTATCCGCTTTTCAAAGAAAGCAACACATTAATAAATATAAAAAGTTTCCTGAGTGTTGTTGCTTCTCTTTAAAAAAAAAAAAAATTTTAATTAATTCGATTTCGCACAACTAAATCGAAAGAAAGCTAAAGTATAGTCCAGTTTAAATTATATCTTTAAAATCAGACTATAAATGTATTTCGTTCGTTCCTTTCTGAGTGGGCGTTGTGGTGTAATGGTTAGCGCGTTGGACTGTTACACAGACATTCCCGGGTTCGATTCCCAGTGCCGACAACAACTATTTAAAAAAAATAATATGAGTTTTATATCCCTCATATGTATCGCAGCGCCCGCCTTCGGTGTTCCCATAGCACTTAACCCCACCGAAGTAAAATAATGAATCAGGGCTATGAACCAAAAAAAGCTTCAATACATTCGCCAACTCTCCATAAGGTGGCGAGCAAAAACTGTTCTAAGACTTATCATTTCGAGCAATTACAGTGTTGCCAAGCTTAAAGCCCTTCATATTTCCCCACCTTTCACATCCCCCCTATCCGCTTTTCAAAGAAAGCAACACATTAATAAATATAAAAAGTTTCCTTAGTGTTGTTGCTTCTCTTTAAAAAAAAAAAAAAATTTTAATTAATTCGATTTCGCACAACTAAATCGAAAGAAAGCTAAAGTATAGTCCAGTTTAAATTATATCTTTAAAATCAGACTATAAATGTATTTCGTTCGTTCCTATCTGAGTGGGCGTTGTGGTGTAATGGTTAGCGCGTTGGACTGTTACACAGACATTCCCGGGTTCGATTCCCAGTGCCGACAACAACTATTTAAAAAAAATAATATGAGTTTTATATCCCTCATATGTATCGCAGTGCCCGCCTTCGGTGTTCCCATAGCACTTAACCCCACCGAAGTAAAATAATGAATCAGGGCTATGAACCAAAAAAAGCTTCAATAGATTCGCCAACTCTCCATAAGGTGGCGAGCAAAAACTGTTCTAAGACTTATCATTTCGAGCAATTACAGTGTTGCTAAGCTTGAAGCCCTTCATATTTCCCCACCTTTCATATCTCCACTATCCCCTTTCCAAAGAAAGCAACACATTAATAAATATAAAAAGTTTCCTTAGTGTTGTTGCTTCTATTTAAAAAAAAAATTTTTTAATTAATTCCATTTCGCACAACTAAATCGAAAGAAAGCTAAAGTATAGTCCAGTTTAAATTATATCTTTTAAATCGGACTATAAATGTATTTCGTTCGTTCCTTTCTGCATTGAACTACAATTCTTCAGAAAATTGTTTGCTTCAATCAGTTTTTAAAAAAATTAGAAAAAAACGCTTAACATCTAGTTTGATTTTAAATATGTACCATAAATATTAATACTGCTCTTGTCCTTAGATTTCAATAGAAAGAAATCAGATTTATAGCATTTCCATAATTTTGTATATAAAAAACAGCACAAAGATACGTCAATGAATAAGCATTCTCGAAATATATAGAATTGATGTTCAGATCGTTATTAATTTATTTTTTTTTATGTCATGCCTTGTTATTTATCTTTTAAATTATGTTGTCAGATAAAATATCACGTAAATCAAAGGTAATGTTTGTATACTAACATTACCTCTTTATAATATTAATTTAATTTAATTTATTTATTCATTTCAATAACCTAGCCTGAAGGCCATAATCGGTTACAAATTTCTACTAAATTATACAAAGTAAACAATAAAATTTGATATACATAAATAAAATAATAAGAAAGAGATAATAATTAAAATACAATATTATTAAAAATAAACAAGAAATATAAAAAAAGGAGTGATAATAGTTTATTTATTTATTAAGTCCCCAATGTTACGAAAAAAAAAAAACATGAACAAGCCTTAGTTAAAAACAAAAACCCCCAAACCTAAAAAAATCAAGTGTCTCGTGAAAATAATAGAAAAATTTTCTTCCTATACGTATTAATAGAAAAATCGAACGATTTTAAAGTAAGTGGTAATTTGTTATACTCACGGGCAACTCTAACAAAAAAAGATCGCCCCAAAAGTGGTGTAAGTTTCGGAATAACCAATTGTCTATTCCTAGTAGATCTACCAAATTTACACAAAAAAAAAAAAAATCATTCACAGAATGAATTTTTTCATAAACTGTATGAATCGAACATGATTTTTTTCCCCCAAAACTTTTTCATTTATAGTATGAACTTGTTCATACATAATATGAAACCGAACCTGAATTAGTTTTCAAAAAACTATTCATTCGAGTTATGAATGTGTTCATACATATTACGAAACATGTTTATAATATGTATGTACCAAATTTATCTATATTATGTAATTTTCATAATAAAAAATATTTTTTATCTATTTTCCCATTATAGTATAAGGTTTTTTTTTTGAGATTTTATATGCATAATAACTGCATTTTTATAATTATTGGTTTTAAATACAAAAAATTGAGAATAAATAAATTAAATAATGTACATAAATTACAAATTTGTTAAATAGACTTGGTGATAAAGAGAGACCAAAATGTGATAAAATCTGTGATATTTAACAACGTAGAAAAATATTGAAATAGCTAGTAATTTCAACAAATATTTTGTGGATAGTATTAAGATAATAAGGGACTCAATCGAAGATGTGCAATATACCAGTCAAATGCTTATGGCAAACCAAAGATTCAAATTTAGTGCAATAACAATTTCGGACCTTAAAAATATAGTAAAAAAATTAAAAAACAAACCTGATTACTGTAAAATATCAACAAAAATTATTCTTGATAATTGGCATATAATGGGAAAAATTTTACTTGAAATCGTAAATAAATCGTTAGAAACAGGACAGTTCCCAGAAAATTGGAAGGAAACTATGGTTACCCCAGTTGAAAAAGTGGCAAAAACGAGAAAATGTGAAGAACTCCGTCCCATAAATACGTTAAAAACATGTGAAAAGATATTAGAAAAAATCGTAAAAGAACAGTTGGAAAAATATATGGAAGATAATAAATTATTTTCAAAATATCAATCTGGTTTTAGGAAAAAATTTTCGTGTGAAACGGCTGTAAATTTTGTTATTAATCGGTGGAAAAACATTGAGAAAAATAGAAAAATCATGGCTATATTTTTAGACTTTAAACGAGCGTTTGAAACTATAGACAGAAAAATATTAATTCAGAAATTATATATGTATGGCATCCAAGGCAAAGAACTCAAATGGTTTGAATCATACACAACAAACAGAAAGCAAGTTACTAAAGTGAATGGAGTAAAATCTGATACAATTATAAATGATTTCGGTGTCCCACAAGGTTCAATATTGGGTGCCTTACTGTTTATCATATACATTAACGATATGCCAAATATATTAGATAAATGCGAAGTTGTTTTATATGCAGACGATACACTCATATACACAGAAGGGTCCACAAGTGAAGAATGTCGAGACAATATGATAACTGACATAAATAATGTTAACACATGGTTAAAAATGAACAAATTGAAATTAAATGAAAAAAAGACAAAAATGCTAGAAATAAATATGAATAGCCAAACAACATTCAAAATTAACGATAAAGTTATAGAGAAAGTTAAAAATATAAAATATCTTGGATTTATAATAGATCAAGAAATGAAATTTAAAGACCATATAGAATACATATGCAAAAAAATTGGTTTTTTCAAAAGAATTAGAAAGAAAGTGTCTATAATGACGGCAATAAATATTTACAATACAATAATTAAACCTCATTTTGAATTTGGATCAATATATACATGCTGCAATGAATCACAATTGGAAAGATTACAAAAGTTACAAAATAAAGCAATGCGAACTATTTTAAAATGCAATAGATACACATCAATACGAGCTATGCTCGATACACTTCAATGGCTAAATATCGAACAATGACTCGAACTCAATACTCTTAGTTTTATACATAAAATTAAACATGGTAATGCTCCAGAATATCTTTGTGAACAAATAAATTATGTCGGTGAAGTACAACCATATCAACTACGAAATGCGGAAAACTTCAGGCTAAGGAAAGCAACTACAACAGCAATGCAAAGATCACTTTTTATAAAGGACTTCAAATATTTAACACACTTACAAATGATATTAAAACAGAACAAAATTATATTGTATTTAAAAGAAAATGTGTGAATTTTGTAAAAAATAATAATAATTAAAAATTTTTATTTTATTTTTGAAATATGAATGTAAATGAGAATTTTTTAAAGTATTATAAATACTAATAATAAATAAATAAATAAAATAAAAAAGAACAATACCACTATATCCCAGGAGAAAATACTCATGATTTCGGATCATAATTAGATGAGTTTTTTTGAAACGCTTTACTGAAATGCTGCATCGAGGATGAGATATCGTAATGACGAATTAATATATTTTTTTTTTTTTTTTTGATTTAGAAGCACTAAAGAGAGGTTCTAAGTAGGACATCGTGAACAAAAACCATGGATTATGTTAGCAATAAAGCTAGCGCTTCCACAAAATTTCCATGAGTACAATAAAAGTCACCATTGGTTTTTGATTTATGCACACTTTTTAGGTGTACTATTAAATTATTCGCTGTTGTGCAAATTTCTTTGCACATAAAACACTTCATTTTTTTATCTTCTTAAATTACCTAATTGTTAACAGCTTCTTATTTTCTTTCACAAAGCACTTATTTAACAACAAGAATTAAGAATAAATAACGATTTTTTATTATAAAAGAAAAATTTGAAACGTTATTTCACAGAAAAAAAAAAACAAATGAAAATTAAAACAATTTTCTTCTGGCTTTCTAAGTTTTTAAAATTAAAAAAAAAAATAAAAAAGTTCATACGTAGCATGAACTTGTTCATACATATTAAGAATTGAAATCAATGAAAGCAATTCGTTCTATTTATGAACAAAATTTTTTCTGTGTATAGATAAATAGAACATTTTTGGTCTTCAAAGTTTAGTAACGTCATGATGCTTGTTAGGAAAAGACCCTAACTAACCACGTGCTTGATTACTAAAAAGACAAGAATGGAGCAAAATTGATGATTGATAATTTTTTTTGTTAAAGCTCTGCCTATTCTGGAGGCTATAGCTTTTCTAAAACTTCGGGTTCTGATGAGATCTTTAGCCAGATCGAAATAGTAAAATCAACCTAGCTAATATGTTTAATTTGTTTTTTTTTTATGTAAATATACGGAGGTTGAAAGCTCGTTATAAATTAAAAATAGTTTTTTTTAATTAATTATATGGCAGCCCTGGAACAATATTTTTTTTTAAAGATTTGTATAGCTAAGACCAGCAATTATCACATGGTTTTTACTGCGTTATTATATCTCTATTATCCTATCCAAAACTATCGGACCTTAAAAGTAGGTGTTGCGACAGTGAAAATTGGGCTAATGCTTTCACTTCCACAACAAGACTAAAAAATCGCCAAAAAAAAAGTTTTTTTTTTATAATAAATCATTCTTTTCAATTTACATAACCATAGCCCTTAGGGTCATATATGATTATTAAAAGCTACTTTATAACAAAATCTAAATAATAACAATTTATATATAAAAAATAAATAACTTAAAACTAGCATTAATAAAAATGGTGTTTTTACCAAATAATTAGCAAAATAGCAAGAAATCGCATTTAGACCCGATTACTGAATGTCCCGATAGGTACTAACTGGGACTTTAACTGACACATTTGTTGTTGTTTGCCATCTAAATTTTCAATTTAACTGTTTGTTAAATTTAATCGGGCCTTAATTGTATAAACCAAAAAAAAAAAAATAAAAAAATCTGTCCTGCTTATTAATTTTCTTTACAAAAAATTATAACCAATTAATGTTCTGTTCTTTCAGAGCACCTGTTTAGTAGCTGAACTATTGCATCCACCATCTGGTGCAATTGTCTTAGATATGTGTGCTGCTCCTGGTATGAAAACCATACATACCTGCAATGTTATGCAAAATCAGGGTACCATTTATGCAATCGAACAAAATACTGAACGTTATCGTACACTGTGTAATATGACTAGATCAGCCGGATGTCAGATAGTCCATCCCATAAATACCGATTCTCTTACCTTAAAAGCAGAACAATGTCCAGGTGTAGAATATATACTTGTCGATCCATCTTGCTCGGGTTCTGGCATGCAAAATCGTCTATCATTAAGACCAGATGAGAAGGATCCTGAACGTCTCCAAAAACTGGGTGGTTTACAAATAAAAATGTTATCGTATGCTATGTCTGCATTTCCGGATGTTAAACGTATCGCGTATTCGACTTGTTCGGTGTATGAAGAAGAAAATGAACAAACTGTACGAAAATGTTTACTGTTAAATCCCAATTTCAAATTGTTGAGCGGTAAAAAAGCTTTGCGTAATAAATGGCGTAATGTTGGCAGTTCGGAATATAAGAAAATTGGTAAAAATTGCTTGTATTCCTTGCCGGAGGATGATTTGGCAGATGGCTTCTTTCTAGCCATATTTGAAAAATGTAATAGGACTGAGGGAGAGGAGTAATACATTCTTTAATCATAATTTTTATATGAATTTAACGAAATATTTTATTTTTTTTTTTATTAAATAAAACAATATTTTTTTAGTTTTACTATTCAACAGAGAAATGTTTTTTTTTTTTTTGTAAATATTTCTATTAGGCACAGGAAAGAGGAATCAATCGGCATTTAAAATTTAGATTTTATAAAATTTCTTAAATCCCTTTCTATAGAAAATTCATGATGTTAAAAAGATTTGGAAAACTGCTGTAGCGCCCAGTTATTAATGGTTTTTATTAAAAAAAAACACAGACATTTATAGCGGCAAAAAAAATATATTCCCTAAATGAAGTCCTTCCAATAAGAAGGAAGTTTTGCATATTTATACTCAAAAAATGTATCATTGTCAGTTTGGTTTAAAAAATGAGCAAAATCGTTGAGTAGTTTAAAGTAAAACTGTGAAGAAATATGGAAAAAATGTTGATACATTCTCCAGGCAAAACCTTAATTAAGCCTATTTTTCTCGAGAAAATGTTATTATACGGAAATTTTATTAGTTTATGGCTGTTGACTGTTCGCTAAAGTGCGACACTCGTTTTATTCCGTGTTGTTGTATGAAAATGTCAAAACTCGCTGTGGTGGACTAAATTACTCTACAAAAATGTTAGTCGTCTTCTTTCATTAATCTACTCCACATTGCGCAACTTTTCACACCAATTTTGCGAAAAAAAATTGGAATTTTTTTTTTTTGACAAAATACACTTCGATCGAAAACTTCAAACGCTGGTAGGGGATGGAAGATGACATCCAAAAACATGTAATTCATTTTTAATTACGCGTCGTTTGAGACCTAACGCGAATCTAAATTCCAAAAATCACTGAATTCGGGACATCCTAATACACATACATGTTTAATACCCCAGTGGATTCGTCTTCAAAATAGATTTCACTTGATACCCAATTTGCCTATAATTTAATTTGAATAACTTCCAATTAATAAATATTCAAGATCGAAGTCAGTTTTTTTTTATCATATTTTATTAATCTTTATTTGTCACTTTACAACACGAAGTAAAAAGGCACTTAATTATTATTTAATAACTTATATACAAAATATATTTTAAAAAAAACGTAAAATTGGATTGCGCACTTAAAAAACTTACGTGTCTAATAGTTTTGTATCCTTTACAACATATCCAAGTTTCATTCAAATCTGTGGATTCACCACTGTGTAGTTTCCTTGTTAGTTTTAATTTATTTGATTTGACTAACTTCAGTCAAACTTGTTATTAAACGTTTGTATATTTCAAATCGGACTTAATTTTCTACAAATTTATAAAAACCAATTTTATTTTGAATGTTCATTAATATAAAATACATTTATTTATATAAAACGTAATACTTGCTTAAATATAGTTTGCTTTTCATTTGTTATTAAAGCGACACACTTCAATATTACATAAATTTATTTAAATTATAAATAAAATAAATATTTATAAAAAAAATTTAATAGTTTAATAAAAAAAAATGTAAATTTTTTCTTTGATGGAAAATATTGAAATTTTAAAATAATATATAGAAAAATCAAATTAACACACAATTTTATATTTTAATCGTAATTTTAATTAAATACAAAAAAAAAGAAACGAAGGAACTTAGTGTTCTCTTTTAACCCGTTAACGCCCACTGTCCCCATGTGAGAACACCTCGATATTCTCTGGAAGTATTTGTCCAATAATTTAAGTAAAATTTTTTTTGAAAGTGAACTAAATTTTAAAATTAAGAAATAAAAGTTTTTTAAATCGAATAATTTCTTCATGAATTATATTCACATCATTCGACAGCAACTGAAAAAATTAAATTTTGGAAAAAATTTTTACAAATGAAAAATTTTAATTTTTAATAATAGTGATATATGTATTAATATTTATTATTTCTTTAGGCACTAATTAAACCTAATGAATCAAATTTTAAAATGCCGAATTTCGAAACTGTTCGATTGGGGGAGCTGTTTTTCACTTTTTGCTCCTTGGCAATTTACAAGAATATCATTAAATTTTTCTTAATTTTGATTTCACTTTATCTTATTTAGCATATTTATAAATACATTTGCCTATTATATAAATACATTTTCACTGGATTCTCTTCAGCCGATTACATTTTGGGCGTTCATGGGGTTTATTAAAAAAACAAAATCTGATATTATTAAAAAGATCGATATTTTCTTAAAATTGTATCTCCAAAATATGAATACACATTCGAAATTAATTAATGATTAAGGTCAATTATTTTTAAAATATATTAAAATGGTATTAATAGAAAAAATTGTTATAAAAAAATTTTAAAATTTGAAGAAATACTTAATGGAAACTTTGTTAGGTAGTGATTAGTAGAATAAACATTAATATATAATGGATTAAATGTAATATTAAACAAAAAAAAAAAAAAAAACTAAAATCGAATTCTCTTTTGATCCACAAATAGAGAAAAAATAACATCATGAATGAATTTAAATGAAAAATTTTAAATATGTTGAGATTTTTTTTTTTTTGTTACAAAATTCATAATTCGTTTGGTAAATAACATTAAACATATTTGATTAAAAAAATATCTGAAATTGATATTTGACAGTCTTACTTTATAACTTTTTGTTTGAAATCGTTTTGATATATTTTCTTACAAATTTCAAACGATATATAAAATGAAAAAGTTACAAAATAAGGCTATTAGTAAATAGTTTAAATGAAAATATATATTTTTATATTAAAACTTATGACTAAAAACGATTACGCCTCAAGCGTTCTATAGCTTTCTTAAATTAAATCTAAAAATTTTAATTCAAAATTAATACATATAAATAATTTGCATAAAAGAGAAATGTTTTCAAAACATTTTTTATGGTGTTTTTAATTTAAATATATTTGCACGATTCTATCAATATTAATTTGATATTTTTACGTAATATTTAAACGATAAAATCAATACGATTTGATTTTGTTTTTATACTTTCATTTGTTGTTTATAGTAGGTGCCTTTAGCTAAACGGAATGATTCTGCTTTAATGGCATCTTCCATAGTGATGATAGGTTTTTGTGGACAATACTTGACAGTATGTGCCATATCACCGGATGCTTTGCAAATAGGACATATATAAGTTCTTAATTTAGGACAGAGTACTCTGCCAAGAGAATCACGCACGGCATGAGATTTAACAACGGCTTCTGGTTCATTATTGTTTTCACAGAAAACACAATGTTTAGCCGAAGACTGAAAAGAAGATAAATAAAAATATAATTGTAATTTAATACTACACAAAAAAAAAAAAATAATTTCCAATATAAATATCAATTAAATTTGATTTGTTTGATTGAGAGTTTAATAATATCTATTAAATTTGTAATTGAAAATGAATTTGGGGAACACAAAATTTTAATTTTTTTTAATCTTTTGTAATGACAACCAATTAAAAAAGGGCAAAACTTAAAAAATTTTAAAAATCGTCAAAAATTAAAAAAGTGTATAAAATAAAATGAAATTGTCAAAATTGAAAAAAAAATTATTTTAATTTTTGTATTAAAAATACAAAAATAGTTTTTTCCAGTTTATACACTAAGGCAGAAAAATTCTCATACTGTTGATTTTGTCTGTTGTATGTAATGTCCCGGTTTGAGTTAAGTCAATTATCGTTTTCTTTTGCGGACAACTGAAGATTGGGGTGATGCCTATGAAACAATTGTATGTACACTAATACCACAGTTTGCGTCGGTAATGGACACCGAAGAAATGCGACGCAAACCAAATCATGATTTCTCATACATTTGTGCTGATTTTTATATAATTGGTTATATAACCCTTTATTTTAGCTGAAAAAAAAATATTTTTTGATAAAATATCACGTTTTTTTAACACAAAAAAATAACTTTTGTTATTTTTGGAAAACATGTTGTTATAAAAATAAAAATTCTTAAGAAAAACACAACATAAAAAAATTAAAATACAAATTTAAAAGAACTCATCGGATAAAATGAATAGTCTGAATCGATGCGTTTATTTTTCTATTCTTAGCTTGAGTCATCTAAACCGATTACCATCTCTACAGTTTAATTTTGGCTGATTTTTTTTACGAAATGGTCTAAAGTAAGAAGCTCTTTTTCCAAATATATTTCCTTGTAACAATTAATAGCGTCGTCTACATTTCTTGACACTTTTAAACTGCGATCTTCGTGCGGATCATTTTTTTGAAATGCTTGCGATATCAACTGCATCGTTTCAGATATTAGCCGTGGTAAGCTTTTTAAGTTCTGCTTCACATTGTTGGTGATAAGAAAAATCGTGTTTCGAAAAATATTTTTATATTAACGACGAAAATCGAAGTATTTGTGCCGCAACTTCAAAGACATGCGACGCAATTTCCGAGGTATTAGTGTATTGTTTCTCATGACAATGATCAAACTTGAGGTAGAACAATGTTCTAACTAAATTTATGAAAATAGAAAAAATTAAAAAAAAATCGCCTAAATTGAAAAAATCTTTCAAATTGAAAAACCCTCTAATATTCGCCAAATATTAAAATAAAAAACTTAAGATCGCAGAAATTTAAAAAATTGGCAAAAATTAAATATAAAAATCCTATTTTTTCTCTGCGATTCTTAGTTTTAAATAAATTTTATTTAGCACATTTTTATCAATAACAGCGATTTTTTCAATTTATGCGATTTTCTTTAAGGGGGACATGATATTGGCCGTTTTTTTAAATCGATTTTTTTTATAATTTTGTATTTTAGTAAATATTCTTACGATTCTAAGAAAAAAAATTTCATTGAAAAATTCATACGGGTTCAAAAGTTACAGCCGGATTAGTGAGAGCGCATTTTTAATTTTCGCGCTACCTACGTACGGCAGCTGGTATATACTTGTTTTTTAAAACTATTTTTGTTTGATCCTCACATTTCTACACCTAAACCACTAAAAAATAAACCTATTAATAGTTCCATACAACGGTAAATGTGCTTTTTAGCTCTCCGAAAATGCTTATTTATTGAAATAAGTGCTTTTCTTAAGTCACACAGAATTAATATTTTAATACTTACATATTTTTCATTTTTAGTACCATTATAACGTTTTGGCATTTTCCTCTGATTACAATTATAATCCATATTAACTGCAGCAGCTGCTGTAGCGGCCGCAGCAGCAGCGGCAGCTGCTGTTACAGCGTTCGAATGTTGCTGCATATGATTAGGCAACATTTTCCAAAAATTATTATTGAAATTTATATTTAAATTATTTTGTTGCAATTGTTGTTGATTTAAAGTTGCTGCTGCTGCATTCGAAACACCGGTGTTAATTTGATGTTGGTGTTGCTGATTTGCAGCTGCAGCATTTAATAGACTTGCATTGGCAGCAATTGCTGAATTATTGGATAAATGCATTCCCAATTGATAGCGATTATGTTCATCACAAATATAACCATTGCAAGCAAAATCTTGCATAACAGCATCAACTGGAGATTTTGGTAATTGTGGAGTCATAGTTGTTGTAGATTCTGAAATTTTATAATGTATTATGTAATTTTATAAAATGTTAAAAGGAGAGCTCAATTTAAAATTTAGCTATTTTTAGGCTGTGCAGACATTTTGCAGATTTTTGGGAATCTTAGGATCCATTAGTCTTGCCGTTCCGTACCGTGACGAATCAGCTGTTTCGTTTATGGTTTAAGGCTCAATTAGTCTGGCCGTTCCGTGCCGTAACGAATCAGCTGTTTTGTTTTTGGTTTATGTATAGTGCGTTTTTTAACGTATTACTTTGTAATCATACCTCATTGCCTTCTACATTATTTCAAAACATAAAATAGTGACTTATCGATCATTAATTACATAATGCATGAATTATAAACGTAAAATAATCGACAACTTTGTTAAATTAAATTTCGTTCCGTGATTTTTTTAATCATCAAACAATTGAATGCCCTAATGCCTATACATTGACATTAACCTAAGCTACAATTATTAATTCAAATTTTAAACAAAAAAAGTCAATGTGTTCATATTTGAAAGTAAGTCAAATTTGCTGAAAATTCATTAAAAATACAACTTTTTAACAATTTTACAACTAATTTCATCATCAATAATTTTTAATTTAACAAAATCCATTTTTTATGGTGTCGAAAAATTCCACTACAAATTTGACAACCGTAATCAGACCGATCATTATTTGCTGAAAGAAATGATCGGATAAGTATTTTCGGACTTATTGAAATTTTCTACTTTAAATTCCAGCTCTTTGTAAAATGAGAATATGGCTGACGAAAAAATTATATTGTCGGACTTGGAGAATAAAAAGTTCTAATCAAGGCAAAATGTTTGTAATGTCAGTAACCACTACTTGTTACCTAATCTCTCCATCCCTGACTTGTTGAACGCTCAACATAACCTTAAAAATTTTTAAAAATCTGCAAATTTGCAGATTTCTTAGAAAAAGGAAGTAAATTAAATTCTACAATTGAAAAATTTGTCAACAAATTTTATCAATAGAGAGCGTTAATTAAAAAATGGCTGCTTAATTCTAAGAAAAGCTAAAACTAATTCATTTCCTAATATTCGTTACAAAAACTAAATATGAATTTTAACAAAATATGAATTTAAAACAAAATATGAATATTTGAAACAAAATATGAATTTAAAACATAATATGAATATGAAAAAAAAATATGAATTTAAACGAATTCTTTAAATATTTATGCATTTGATTTCTAATTAGAATTATTTCTTTTTTTAACTCACCATTGCCATTTGAGTAGGTCGTTAAGAAAGCAAACATTTTAAGTGACTTGGAAATCTCATCCTGTTGAGCTGCTGTGGTATTAGCACTTTGAATGCCATTACCAATTGCTGATGAAGAGGATGAGTGGTTATTTTTATTTGATTGATAGTTGGATGTAGCAGCCGCTAAAGCCAATTGATGTTTTGCTACGGCAGCCAAATGTTGCTGTTGTTGGTAGTGTGCCGCTAACAATTGTTGTCGTTGTAGCGGTGTTAAACCACCAAATCCAAGATCACCTACTCCTACACCTACTCCTCTTGTTCCAGATCTTGTCGAAGATGTTGATGATGCTGTTGAAAGATTGGAAAGGCTTGAGCTTGATGATGGTGATTGTGATACTGGTGAAGATAGTAAACTACTTCCAGATGAACCACAACTTGATGAAGTCGGAGAAACACTGGGAGATGTTGTGGAACACGCAGCTAAAGAATTGCATGTTTCCAAATACATTTCTTGGAAACATTTCATATTGAAACTATTTAATCCCAATAAATTGGTAAAATTAGTATCACTTTGCTAAAAAGAATAAAAATAAAAACAATTTACCAATTTATAACTGTTAAGTTTTAAGCCCCCCTTTTTATTTAATCCCTTCGCTCTGTTGTTTCTTCTCCCCCACTTACCTTTTTTGTTTCGTTACTGCTGCGGTACATAATGTAACTTTGCATTCAATTCTTGGAATATACAAGAACAAACCAACAACAAACCTCCGTTAGTTTTTTTATTTCTCCTGTTTTCTTTCTCACTCTGTTTTTTGATCAAAATTGCAATAGTTATATATTTGTGTTATTTTTTTGTTGTAATAGTTGGAATTTATGGCTTGGATTAAATACAATTGAAAATTTTTTGTAGCGCAGTTTTTTAAATTTATTTTATATAAAAATATTTTTTCACCGTGCGCTATGTCGACTTTGCAAAATAAAAAATCCGATTGGTTCGACTTTGTTTTTCAAATTCCGTTTAAAAATTTTATAACTGCATAATTTTATAAATAGTGTTGGTAAGTGATGCTTAGTTATAACACTTTAACGATAACATATCAATATTTGCATTAGCAAAGGGTAAAATGTTGCCAATTTGACCATTTTTCATTTTTAGCCATTTTATTTTATCTAGGGGCTAGTTTATTGATATACGTGTTACATGGTGTCCACACTAGATATTAACATTGATATTTTTCTGTCAGCAAACATCAAATTCAATCTCAGAGAGAATTATATTACTTGTGTACCACACATTACTGTTACTGTTAGTATTATATCTGATATATGTTACTGTTAGTATTATATCTGATTTATAATAAATATCTAAACAACAATATCATGATATGAGCTGGCAAAATACACACACGCATAAAAGATTTTAAACAAAAAAATAAATAAAAGTTAAACGCCTTAAATTTAAAAAAAATACAAGAAGAAAAAGTGTATTAAGAATTGTTTAACTGTTATAAATCAATTTAAAGTTATTTTTTAATCGCATAGTTGAAAATTAAATGAATACACGGACGTCTTTACTCAACGGAAAACAGAAAATTATGAGAAGACATGATATAAATATATGATTATGACATAGATAATTTAATTCTGTTATTTTATTAGCGTTCTCGCACATATTTTATCCAACTTAATGTCTAATGTGGGCACAGCCTTACAAAATCCAATGCAAAATTTGACATTGGGCATGTTAAGTGTTAACTCTTTTAATTTTTTCAACGTGGATAATTTGTCAGTTTGTATTGAAATGTTAAAAGTACTGCCAATCGTTTTTTAATTTCAATGTTAAGTGTGACGAACAAAACAAGGCTTCTTAACATGGATGTGAAAAAACGATTGGCAGCATTTTTAATAGATTTTTTTAATAGATTAGATAGTCTATTTCCGAATACATTTGCAATATTACTGCACAACTTTCCGGTTTTGTTATTTATTCTATTACCATCTTTGGTGATAGGTTAAAGAACAAATTCGGAAATTGCGCAATGATATTGCTAGTGTATGGGCACCTTTATTCTTCCATAAATAATATTTGCTATCAATGTCAACGTAATGGTACACTAATTAGAATAAAAAATATTTTTAAAGCATTTTCGAATTTGCCTTCGTTTTGTGAGGGTTTTATAAATTGATTTAAGAAAACAGTTTTTATTGACAGTACAAAATTGTCTAAAATGTTCTGCCTTGCGAGCTTGCACCCAAAAAGAAGTTATATCCCTAATGGTTATCTTTATATTTTAACAATGTAAATTCGCTATTAAACTAGATTTCGAGCGTAACGTAAACGTAACCTAAGATTTAGAACTGATAAGCAAGTATACAATAGCGAAATTGTTGTTTTATCTATTACCATGTATGGTAATAGAATAAAGCACAAAAATTAAAATTTGCACCATAATATTGCTATTGTATGTCCCGCTTTAAGCCATTTTTTTTTTAAATATGTTAGGATATGTATAAAGTGAAGTACACACATTAAATATTATTGATCAACTTTAGTTTGTTACAATAAAATTGCAAAAGTGCAGATGATCATCGTGATTACTCTTAATATTTCAATAAAAATTAAAATTTTGTGCAATTATTTATAAAATATATTGACCATCTCTGCTCGGCTTAAAAACAAAAGCTCAATACTATGTAATATTCTTAGCTGTCACTTTTTCCAATCAGATGATAACACCACTGACATTTAAAACAGGCATGATTTTAGGCAATTGGTAGAAAAATTATTTTTCTCCCTTTACGAGCCGAAAAAATTACATAAAAACAAATTCAACACGAATTTTATGTAAAGAAATCATTAAATATAAATTAAAGTTAATTGTACTATAAAAATATAACATAATGGTAAGTAGAGTGATGAATTTCTTTGAATTGTTATGTGAACAATGAAAAAGAGAAGAAAAAGATTACAAAAAAATCGTACAGTGGGCCAAATTAAAAAAATATATATTTTGTTTAATTAACAGTACAAATTTTTGGCTTTAACCAGAGGCAACAAAAGCCTGTTTGTGGGTAAGCAATGTCTGCAAGTGGTGCAAAATCAGGTGAGTTCTTTTTTGATAATTTATGTTTTTTTAATGAATTTTAATAAGGGACCTTGTGCAGTGTAAGGGATGTGCAGAGATGTTAAAGTCACATTTGTATGAGCGAGAAAACTCCTAGATAGGTCTGTTCGGCGTCGTTTTCGAGGGTTCCCGCGAAACAATTTACACACAATTTTTACAATAGAAACGTTTTAGAGCTTTGAAGAATTCATTGCTTTTGGGAATGAATTCCCTAAAATTCAATTTTTAATTCTAGGAATGAATTCTTTAATAAAAAAATACTAAAAGAAAATGTGGGGCATAACTCGGATTACTTTCAAATTTTCATCATCAATAGAACTTTTATTGCTGAGTTCAAAAATGCCTTTTCTTTTTTCGGCGACCCCTGGTTGCCGAGTTATGGGAAATCCCAAAGTCTAGATTTAAAATTTTTTGTATCTTCAACATCTGCAATCGGATCGAAACAAGATACATATCATTTGAGAGCTAATTGAAGCACCTTTCAATTTAGATATACTATTTCCTGTTCCATTAACCCATTAAGCGTCAAATTATAAAAGTCTGTTTTTTAACCGAACTTTTTAGAATATACCCAAATTTTCTCGATATTTGACTTAAGTAAAGGTACGAAATTATTTAATTATAGCTTAGACTAAGCTTTAATTTAAGATATTATATTCCACTTGTTATTATGTCTTATGTCTAATTCTCTCTGTTGCAAATTAATAAGATTGTTAAACTTTCTCTTATGAACCTCTTTTACCTGGAAACTTAAAACTACAGCCAGATGATCTTGGTGTTTAATAAATCTTCTAAACTCTTCTTCATTTAACTGTTGATTTACACTGGCAGTTATTTCTTTTAATTCTTTTGAAACGTGTCTTAAAGATTCGTGTTTTTGCCTTATTGCCAAATTTAGAACCTTATTCTGCACAGATTGAATGAATCCGGAAGTTGATTGCTGACCTCTATAACGTCCGGCCATAATATCAATGTTCGGCCGAATCCGAACTTTTTGTTTTGTTTTATTAAAAAAAAATATAAATTGTTTTTTTAGATCAATAAATTTAAACCAAAAAGTTATTAAACATAAACAAAAATAAAAATTTATAGGTATATTTTTTTAAAAAATCATATTTGGAAAATAGTTGTACTATTTTCAGTAAAAAAAATAATTATATATTTGTACTATATTTTATAGTCAAAGAAAAATATTTGATCGATTTTTAAGTTGATATAGAAAATAAACTTAAACTTTAATATTTAAAATTAAAAATTAAAAACTAAAAAGTTTGATATTGTAAGGTCAGAAAAGCAATTTTTCCGCATTCATACCATGTAAATTGATTCGGATATCAGAATACAGCTGTCCAGCAGCGCTAAAAAGCTGTTCGCTAGCAACACTAGTTGGTGGGGCTGATAACTATTTTATTGCTACAGCTTTTAAATTTGTAAACGGACTTGAATTCCAATACTCAAATATATTTATATTTCTGGGACTTAAATGCTCCGTAATAAACATTATAATTTCTTTTTCAACAAAATTTTCATTTGGTTCTGCTACTTCTAAGTCTGCTTCTGTCTATTTGGCCAAATTCGGCCAAATTTGGCCGAATACCGAACTTGGCCGAAATCCTAAGCCGAATACTCGGTCGGACACTATTATTAATACAATCGTTTTAATTCGATAGTCTTAAAAAATTAAATGATTTTCAGAAAATGTATTAGAAGCCAAATAAATTTTTACACATGCACATATATAGTCTTAGTTCATATACCGATATTGATGAAATTTTTATTTGAAATATCTACCGATGCGAGGAAATGTTTGGGCCAAAATTCGAAATGTATATATCACATTCCATGTGCATTTTTTGGTACTTTTTTGATACCTTTACCAATAATTCGGTTGCAATACATAAAATCACAAAAATGCTTCCAGTTAAAAAAATGGCAAAGAAAAGGCAGCTCAAATGTATAGTAATGACATTAAGTATTATCAACCACCAAAAAGTCCCAAGAATTTTCTGAAGCTTATTAAAATTTTGTAGTTTTACTTTTTTTATTTCTTAAAAAGACAATTTCTATTATTAAATAAATCATGCAAGTACAAAGTCGAACTACTTTAAATCTATATGAAATGATTAAAAACTAATTTTGATATAGAAAAATTTTTATAAACATCAAAACCAAAAGGATTGCTATATCCTACTTTGTTTTCATAGTTTGAAAATGAATTTTTTTAATTTGGAAATCGATATAAGACAAGTTGCAACTTTGATGTATCATAGAATTTTATATAGACCACTCACAATAACAAAGGTGGATGTTTCTTTTTATTTAAAATATAAATTTTCATTTGGCATCAAAATTTCTAAAAAAAAAAAAACAAAATATGTGTTTTTTAGTTTTGGCCACATTTTACCATTGTGCATTGGTCAATTCTGAACCCTAATACCTGTCCAAAATTTCGACATGATTGGCTAGAATCTTGATCGCGTTTTTATCTTTCAGTTATTGGAAACATAGCCTGTATCTTATCATATCCAAAAAAGGAAAATTTTTATGAATTTTAACGATTTTTTTTTTAATTTTTATCAATTTTTTTCCGTTTTTTTTTTTTGCAAATGGCAATTTTTTCTTTTTAATTTTAGCGATTTCTTTTCAACACACAAACTTATTTAAATTTTCTGTATTTGGCAAATATTTTCCGTTATTGGTCAAAAAGTCGCTAATAAAACTCAGTTAGGGAATTAAACAAAAAAGTAAATTTTCTGGGGAATTAAACAAAAAGATATGTAAGTCATAAGGGAATTAAACAAAAAAGTTAATTCCCTAATTAAATTTAATAGAAATTGAATAAATTCTTTACGAATTAATTTCCTAGGGAAAAGGAAATAATTAATTAATTTAAGGAATTAATTAACCAAAAGTTGAATTAACTAGATTCGAAAGAATTCCCCACTGAATGAATTCCATAATTTTCATGAAGGATTTAAAAAAAGGGAATAAATTCCTTCAAGAAAATTCGAATATTCCTTAAATTTGTTCAGGGCATTCATTCCTAAAATTTAAAATAATTTCAAAAAATGGGAATTAGTGAATGAAATTTTCAAAAGCTCTGAAACGCTTTATGGTTAAATTGGGTAGCCGCGCTAAACTTACACCAAACAGACCTAATATAAACAATTTAGAGCTTTTTCCCCTTTAAAAGGTTCTATTCTTCGATAAAAATTTTAATTTAATTGCTTTCCTGCAAGACGTTCTTTTGAACTAATATTTTTGTTTAATTTTTAGCGTTGGTACTCTCAGCCTGGCAGACGTCCCGGCTTTTTTTCACAATTCATTGACAATATTAAAAATGAAATGGACAAAAATAAAGAAATGAAAGAAAGCATTAAAAAATTCCGCGAAGAAGCTCAAAAACTCGAACAATCCGATGCTTTACAATCAGCTAGACAAAAATTCAACGTCGTCGAATCTGAAGCACAAAAATCATCCTCAATTTTAAAAGACCAACTGGGTTCAATTAAAGAAAAAGTAAGCGATGTCTTAGAAGAAGCCGGTAAAACCGATATTGCTCAAAAGGCCTCTAGATTCACTGAGGAAATATCGAAACAAGCTAAAACAGCCAAGGATACTATTTCGGAAACGGGTGAAAAATTTGGACAAACTTCAGCATTTCAAGCGATATCGGATACGACAAAAATGATCAAACAGGAAATGGACCAAACAAGTATAAATTCCAGAGTTTACAGATCGCCCGCACGCCTGCGTAAACGTAAAGAAGTTGAATTTGCCGAAGACGAACGTGTAGTCGAACCAAATATGGAAGCTATGGGTGTAGAATTACATAAAGATTCGAAATTTTATCAATCCTGGGAAGATTTTAAAAATAATAATGCTTACGTTAACAAGGTACTCGATTGGAAAATAAAATATGAAGAGTCCGAAAATCCTGTTATTAGAGCATCACGCCTCTTAACCGATAAAGTATCCGACGTGATGGGTGGCTTATTTTCAAAAACTGAACTATCCGAAACTTTAACTGAATTATGTAAAATAGATCCCAGCTTTGATCAAAAACAATTTCTCAAAGATTGTGAAACAGATATTATACCCAATATATTGGAAGCCATGGTTAAAGGAGATTTGGATATACTAAAAGATTGGTGTTTTGAAAGCACTTATAATATTATATCCACCCCCATAAGTCAGGCAATTAAGGCTGGTTTGTATTTAGACTCCAAAATTCTTGATATTGAAAATATCGATTTAGCCATGGGCAAAGTAATGGAACAGGGACCCGTACTGATAGTGACTTTCCAAGCACAACAGATTATGTGTGTACGAGAAAGATCATCAAATAAAATAGTTGAAGGTGATCCTGAAAAAGTTATGCGTGTAAATTATGTTTGGGTATTATGTCGAGATCCTAATGAATTAAATCCTAAGGCCGCCTGGAGGTTAATGGAATTATCCGCTAATAGTCAAGAACAATTTGTCTAATAGAGAATAATTTTAACATAAAAAATCTTAATTGTTATGTTTAATTCAAAAAAAAACACACTTACACCTCCTAAAACTTAGTTTTTAAGTTATTATTATTTATAATAGAGATCACAATATAAAAACGAAAAATCTACATAAATCCTTTGCTTAAAAATAATTCACGAAAAAGTTTATATTTTTCTTACCTTAAAAGCTTTTCGTATGGATTATTTGAGCTAAGGTTTCATATACAATTTTTCTATAAAACTTATAAATTATTTTAGAATTTATATGATTTATTTTTAACCATATATTCCTTTTTTCATACTGGTCTATTTGTTATGACTCTTTACTTTTATTGAGAATTTATTTTTTTTTTTTTTAATTTCTCGTTAAATTTGTTAACAAATTATGTAATTTTATAAAACAATTTACGTACATTTTTAATTTTTACTCTTTGTAAATAAAATATCAAAACAAACTCAGTGCCATTGGGCCGAACTTTCAACATAACAAAATTTATTTTTAACGCTATATATGTATGCATATATTTTATAATTTAAAGCAATTTTCCACTATGTGGCTTAATAAAATTATGAACGATATGAATATGCGTTGAAACAAAAATGTTGATTTATTTTTTAAATAAAATTTTAAAAAATTATAAAAATTTTCTACTGCATGTTTTATTATATACGCAATTTTTTAAATTACTTAGAAGGAAGGTATCCCTACACGAACCCACAGATATTTATGAACATCAGATATGTTGTAGAAGAAATTTGGTTTTACCAAATTTTTTTTTTTATACTTTCTACAGTGTTTCAAGTTGACCAGAAAACAAATTATGAAAAAAAGAATTTGTTTGAGGTAAAAAAAAAAATTTTTTTGGGGTGAAAAAAAAATGTTTTTGGCGAAAATCCTTTTGGAGGTAAAACAAGGACTTGTATAGTAAAACAAGTACATGCATTAAAATTGGTTTTACCAATTTTTTTTTATCCCTCCGCGGTGTGTATGTTACAAACAGAAAAATAATGAAAAAAAATTACCGAGGTGAAATTTTTTTTTTTTTTTTGTGAAAAGTATGACATACTATTTTATACACCAGACGCTACTATGAAATTATATTTTTAGTTATTATTATAAGTTTCTAAAAATAGAACTGTTGTGTTGTGTTGGAGTTGTACTTCTGAGATTATGTATGCAAGAACAAAAACACCATGCATTGAATAAAACTAGTTTTAATCACAACAAAACTCGACCTGACGATAGATCAGTGGGCTAAAGCGCTCTGTCTAACGTGTAGTGCGAGTGCATGTGTCATTAGAAATCAGTTATCTATACCACGGTCAGTGATTGCACAGAAAATTTCATATAGACGCAATCGAACACATAAAAAAACATAACAAATATTACATTATTCAAAAAGACAGGGTCACTGACGAAGGTTCAATACCAGAAACTGCGCAGTCTGATTCAGAAAAATTGAAAATTTTCAATGTAGTTATGATTTTTAGAAAAATACACTCATTCTTCTCTACCACGCCTTTCACAATTAAAACTTAAATACAAATTTTGTAATATTTGGAGGCACCTTGACATTTTCACTCATAACTTTTGAACCGCTGGACCGATTTTGCTCATTTTCAATCAACTTTTAGCGAAAATGTCCATCAATATAGGTATAAACGAGCAGTCCCGTTTTCGTTTCAACAGACAGACGGGCATCGCTAAATAGTCCTAAAATTGAATAAGGATCAATAATATATATACTTTATGGGGTCTAAGGCAGATACATATTTCGATATATTACAAACGAATATTTTGCAAATATCAAAATTGGCATAGCATAGTCGAATAACCCATAAAAAACTATAAATAAATACGTTTTTACTTTTTCGCTGGCGACAAAAAAGTTTACCCGCCAACAGCGCTGAAATTTTAAATTTGAATTTTTTTAATAAAAATATTATATTATTATTTTGTTTTATATATATCCAAAAATAAAATAGAACCGTAATTAACAATTAGCGGTTTAGGAAAAGTTTCCCGCCAAACGATTTTTTTTTTTTTTAATTTCGATAAAATACATTTAGCAAAACTTTTCGTTTTGATTTAAGTAAATTTGAGTCCTAAATATTTCGGCACAGGCGAAATTTTAATTTATTTTAAACCATTATATATACCTTATGATATGAATTTAAATAAATTGTTAAAATTTTTGGGTGAAGTTTTTTTTTTTTTTGCAAAATTACCCTAAATAATGTTTTTCATTAATAATACAACATTGTTCACCTCGTGGTACTGCATATGCCAAAAATTTTGGTTATAGCCCTAGTGTGGAGGGTATAAAAAAAACAAATTTTAGCTGCCCAATAAAAAGAAAACATGTTTGAGATTTACGAAAATAAAGAAAACAAATTTTTTTTTACCCATATTGCCTATATAGTAAACCCAGAGTCGACACATTTTTGAATTATTGGAAATATAGGGGAAAAGGGCACTTTGGGAAAAGTCGAATAAAACCCGAACGATAGCAAATATCGAGCAAAGTTTAGACACCCACTTAGATAATATTAAATTGGCATTACTATACATTATTTTTAGCTTAATCTTACTCCAATTTCTTAACTCATTATTGACACAGTGTTCCTTTTTCGACCCAGTACTTTTAAACCGCTATATTTTTTGAGTGGATAAAGATAATTAAGTGTTTTAAAAATCATAAAATTATTCAACTACAATGGGGAATAAAATATATTTGGAGGATTTTTATTCAGAGTTGCCAAATAATTATTTGAAAAAGTAAATTTTTGATCTGTTTTGATGGGACCTTTTTTATTATTTAAAAATATAAAAAAGTCGAATATTTTCTATTTTTGATTGTTATGTTGATGAGAAAATATTAACACAAAAAGCGAAAAAACATTTCAGTTGGAAAATTGTGTCAAATTGATACAAACGACGGATGCGTGTTAAAATGTATTTCTTGTCTAAAAAATAGTTCATCTATTGCAGTTAATTTATGAAGATCTGACCGATCGGACCATGATATTTTCAAAAAAAAAACATTCTTAAATATATCTCAAAATTTATGCCGTTTTCAGACATATTTAAAGACTGGTTTTTATTTAAATACTACTATATTTATAAAAAATATAATGTCAGGGTTGCCGTATGAGCATTTTAAAAAATTCTCAAAAACCACCATATGTTTCTAAACAAAGAAATAGAAAAGTTAGTTAACCCAAAAATATTAACACATGTTTTACCAATGTGTCTTAAAAGAGCCTATAATTTCTTATAGGAAGGCGATATAACAACGCAATAAAAAGCATGTGAAAGTATAAGGAAGACCGGCGTAATAAACGTGATTTTATGGTTTCGATAAAAACATATAAAAAGACATTTTAGAATAGAAAAACTTTTCGTTCAGCATGTTCTTTTTAAAAAAAATTTACCGATCAAATTAAGATTTTTGAGCAAAAAATTAACTATTTTCTCTCAATCAGCGAAAGACCATATAATTTCGAACAATAAGAGTTGTTCACCAACATTTTTAAAAAATTCTTAAAAATAGTGCTTAAACAATAATCAAAACATTTTTAAAAAATTCTTAAAAATAGTGCTTAAACAATAATCAAAATTGTGTTAACATATTAAGATTAGATTTTCAAAAAAATATTTTACTGTACGCACTTACAGAGCGTCAAAGTTTCAAATTTAATTAATTATACCACCTCTAGAGGGCGCGATCAGGCTATACAATTTACTGAAAATGCTTACTGTGAAACCAACTTATCTTCCTACCAAGCACTTTGTAAAAAATTGGTTAATGTTTATTAAAAATTAAAACTTTTAATATATTTTTAACTGTCTACGATTTATGTCCTGTCAAATTTTCAATTTTGGGCGCTTTAAGGCAAACAAGTTACAAAAATTTCTTAATGAAGTTGGGTCTATATCTGTGTAAAATTTGTTCGAAAAATGTCCAGCGGATCTATGAAGTACTTCTAATGAGTAGATAAAAAGCCAGATTTAATGATACCTAAAAGCATTTTTTGAATACCAAGAGTAATTAAAAGTTGAAAAAAGTTTATTTTATACACTATTAAATGTGCATTCAAAAAATCTTTCATTTGGAACCAAATTGTCTATATTTACTTTCAAATAGAGCGAAATAATCCAAAAAATTGTGTAACTTTTGACCCCACTTAGTAACCCCTAAACAATCCATGTAAAAATACTTCCCTTTTTTAAGTAAAGTAAACTTTATATTATTTTTTTTTTTTGTAACAAGCTGGAGTTACGTGGTTGTTTCTCCTTGACAGCCTCTTTTTTAACAAATTTGTCTTTGGTTGACATTTTTCCGTTCTATTACACACAAAAAAATCGTTGCCAAGTAATTAGGAGCATTTAAACTAATAAAGGTTTTTTGCATAAATTATTCAAAAAATAAGTAGAAACTTGGTAAAATGTTGCTAGTTTTCGCATAATATATGCAAATAAACTTTATTAGTTAAAATGCTCCTTATTACTTGGCAACTATTTTTTTATGTGTAAAAAAGATGAAATAATAATTAATTTTTGAAGAATTAATTCTTTGAAGTTCTGCAACTAATCAAATAGCGATCAGTACATGAATAAATACAAAAACCTGAACTATTGATGGTACACTCAAAAAAAGTTTTACAACTGTCATTTTTTTTTTGTAATTTCCGTAAAAAAAGGCGACAAAGGTAATCACCGTTAAAATAACTAAAAATGTAGTTGTTTTCAACTTTTGAAAATTGCAATGGATTTTTTAAAAATATTTATTGCCAGAAACTATTCATCTTTACCTATAATAATCTTGCTCATATTAAAATTTATAATACACTAATAATTTTTAATAAAACTACTAAAAATTAGTTCAAAATAACATTGCAGAAAAAACTGCTAAAAAAAGAAGATTGTTTTGCTAAATATATCTGTCGAATCTACAAAAATATAGTTATATTTAAATTATATTTTAGTTAAATAAAGGAAACAAATTAATCTGTTAAAATCAACAAAAAATTTGCTTAATATTAGTAAATATAAAAAATCAGAAAAAATGTGAACAATAATAAAACTTTAATGGGAATTAAAATCTTCCTTTCTGAAAATAGCCCTCTACAATTTTTTAGCACATATTTCTGTTGATTTTAGCAAAATATACTGTTATTTTCATTCAACTCAATCAGAACAATCTAAAACACTGCATTCGATTGAATTACCTTTTAAATAAAGACACTTCAAATGTGATTTGTTTTTTGTTTATTTAAAAAAAATTGTTTTTCTAAAAATATATAACTTTATTATAAATATAAATAAAAATGTAAATTTAATTTACAAACCTACATTGCTTTTAATTTAAAGGAGGGCATATAATAATTAGAATTTTCAATTAAAACTAGCATTGTTCTCTTTCTAAAGTTTTAATCAGTTTTATTAAACTTTTAATTAAAGTTGTAAAAGAAACCAATAACTTTTTAATAGATATTATAATTATTTTAATTGAATGTGTTTTAATAAACGGTTTGCAACTTTTTTTTTAGTTAATACTATAATTTCAGTGGTAGGTGCAAAATCAATTAAAATATTAATTGATTCAATACATTTATTTAATGAAACCCGTTTTTAGTTTTTTCTGTGTACCTCTAACATTTTGTGTATATATTATAATCAAGCATTACTTGGTAAAATGTAACAAACTAAATATGGACGAACATAACAGATAATAGGGCATTTATTGTACATACGCGTTTCCGAGAACAAAAAAAAAAATACAACGCAAAATAGTTTGATTTCTGTAAAATAAAATACTTAATACATATCATATAAATAAAACTTTATTGAAACATAAATAAAACGTATAAATAGTACATATAAAAAGGAGCCGAAAGTTCGTTTTATTTATTAACCATACGTAGAAACAAAAGGTGTATCATTTACAAAAATTAGAGTAATAGTTTAAAAGGTTTATACAACTACACAAAATTAACGACAATTTTGTCAAAACGCTTAGGTAAATGTTTGAAGTGATATAAATGTAAAAAAGCCGAAGTTTTATGTATAATATTGCAGCGTTTTTCAGGTATAATAAACTATTTATTTTTGTTAATAAAAAATACTCCATTATATTGCACACATTTTTAAATGTACACAGAAAAAACTAAAAACGGGTTTCAATTAAAAATTTTATTGAAGCAATTAATATTTTAATTGATTTTGCACCTACCACTGAAATGATAGTATTAACTAAAAAAATCTGCAGACAGTTTATTAAAACTTTTTCAATTAAAATAATAATAATATCAATTAAAAGAGTAATTGTTTTTCTTCACAACCTCAATTAAAAAGTTTAGTTAAATTGATTAAAACTTTAATTGAAATTGAAAAGAAAACAATGGTAGTTTTAATTAAAAACTCGTATTTTTTTATTTTTGTTATATGCCTCCCATTAAATAAAAAAAGAAATGTAGGTTTGTAAATTAAATTGACATTTTATTTATAATAAAATTAAAGCTTTTTAATATAAAAATGTATTATAAGAAAACAAATAAAAGTTAACACAAAATTTTTGTTTTGCTTGTCTTGTCTTGAACTTTTTCTTGTAATTGAATTGCTTTCTTAAAAAAATCACACACAACTTTAAAATGATAGTTTAATGACACTTATAATTATTGAAAATTTAATTATTTACAAAAATAATAGTTTAATTGTCCTTTTTCGATAAGGTTTACTTAAATCCACATGTGCACTTTTATTACCACAGATAAAACACGAAACTAAATTAAGTTTTCGTGCGTACACGAATATATCAACAAAAAGAGTGTTGCAAACTCTAGTGAAATAACTACGATTTTGCGTGTATTTGAAATCGGTAAACTATTCAACTTATTACAAGTTAATCATTTGCGATTTTTTTTTTTCTTTTTATTTACAAATTAAATAATATATTAATATAATTAAACCTTTGTTTGGTTATTTAATCTAAATAAAATATAAAAAAATAGTTTGCCAAATTTTTAAAAATTTTGGTTACATGTTGTCAACACTGTATGGATATATTAGTTTGCCAAATTTTTAAAAATTTTGGTTACGTGTTGTCAACACTGTATGGATATATTAGAAAATTCAATAAATTTTTTAATTGAATCAATTAAAAAAATTGTTTAAATTGCCATTGATATTCAAACAATCGATTAATTAGATATTTTTGACCCTTAATTTTTTCTGTGTACGCAAATGCTTCCGTCTTCCTGACCATTACAGGCGGAGGTCACCGCGATTACGGAATGCATTAAGCAGGTGAATATCATGGGCTTGACTGGTGATATTGTGATTTTCACGTAAAGCCAAGGGCTATCTGGGCTCTATCTACGGACTCTGTGGGATCAATGACACTGTGGTATAGCGGCGAACGAAACGGCTAATGAATTGGCTAGGGGAGGATCTTCCCTGGAGTTAGTCACTTTGAGGAAGGCTAGACCTTTTCGAGCACTCAAGGCGGAGCTGGTGGATTGGGCTGATACCATGCAGAGGACCATCTGGGAGAATGCGGGTGTTGGCAGGACCACGGGGATTCTCTGGGGCAACCTGGACAGGACAGGACGAGGGAAATTCTAAATCTTAGTAGAAAGGAACTGATTCTTTTGATGGAAATCCTCACGGGACACTCGACACTGAGGACCCATCTCCACCATCTCCATTCTCCTGTGGGAATGACGAGGAGACTTAGGGGCATAGGATGGAAAAGGTTGAGGAATTTCGTCAGTGCGAAGGAGTTCTTGGGGTAGGAAATAGACATGGGACCGATTTTTAGAGCGCACAACAAGCCGACATTCTGGCTTAAGTGTAAGTCCTCAGGGACTTGAGTCGGATTAGGGAAGCATTTACCATCTCCGAATCCTTTTTTCGACCTAACCTAACCTAATATTGCAAACAATATTTTTATTAAAATTAATAATTTATTTAATTAAATTAAATTGCATCAGAAATAAAATGCTTAAGAAACTCCACCCCCATTATGCTTTTATGTTCGATATTGCCATATCTAATAAATATTTCAAACTAAATTCTAAGTGTTTTTTGTAATTTATCTTTTTTATTATACTTGTAGCTTATTTTATATATATACTTGCAGCTTATTTTATTTTTTAAAATTTCACCAATGTAAATTTTACATAGCATGTTCTGTATTAAAGAGCATCAATGTAAATTTTACATAGCATGAACTTGAATTACCAAAAAACAACTTGTAAAATTTAACAAAAACTCAGTTAAGCATATTACCCAAGCATTTACGCCGTTATTTCAACACTAAGTAAATTTTGCAAGGAAAGCCTTTAATAAAAACACCTATTTTTTTCTACGTACAACTAAATAAACTCTAACAGTGATTTTTTTTTGTTTCTAGTTCCAAGTTATTGAAGTGGTGAAATTGACAGGCATTTTTTTATTATTGGTGCAAATGAGAACGAAGTTTAACATTTATTAGTAAACGTAATGTTTAACATTAATGTCGTGTATTTGTTTTATATTTTATAATTAAATAATTTTTAATTTTGTTAAAAAGAACAGCATTTTTAATCTAAAAAAATGGAACAATTTATTATACTGGCTATGATTTCTAATGAAATAAAGTGGATTTTCTGCTTAATTGTCTTAAATAAAAATGGAAGAATTACCAAATTTTTGCAGTTAAATGTCATAATATTTTTATCTAAATCATTTTCCTAAGTTGGTTGACAAACTTTTCTAGAAATAGTTATTAGTTGAAATGCTCCTAATGTACTTGGTAATAGTATACACTTTTGTTGATGTATTTTTTTGTGTGTATTTTTCAGTTTTCTTCTATTTGTAAGAATTGCTAAATTTCCTCTGATAAAAACTAATAGTCAAATTTAAAAATCGAATGTCATTCCCAAATAACTTAATCATATGAAATAAAGTAAATTTTAAATCAATTGAGTGTAAAGCGATGTACCGATTTTTACACTTGTAAAACTTTAAATCACTTACCAAACTGTAAAAATTGCAACATCGAAAACCAAAGAATAAATTAAATAATATTAATAATAAAATAAAGAGAACTTAATACGGTAAGTTATTAAAACAAATTAAAAAAATTCTTCAATTAGTAACAAAAAAATAATTATTTTTTGTTTTGCCTTTTTTTTTGATAACAGCAAAAGCTTTCTTCCTGATGAAACCTAATGTGGTATATACAAATTTTATAAATTGTTTGTGTATTTCTTTTTATGTAAATTATTTTTTTCTGCATTTAAAAATGGCGTTATAAATTTTACTAAAATATAATTAAACTCTATTTTTACCGTTCTTAGCGGATTTTTCTACAATATTTAAAGTTATTTAGTAATATAAATATTACTACATTTTTAGTTATTTTTATGACTAATACAGTCATCGCCTTTTTATTACATTTATAGTTGTTTTAACTGTTATCTTTAGTAATTTCTGCTTACATAATACCCTGAGTGTTATTTTTTAATGCAAATAATTATATTAATTATGCATTAATAATGCAAAGAATATATTAAACAGCAGAGATTACTTTAAAATTTAATTATTATCTTATAAGTTGAAAATTATTTAATTAAAAGCAGCGTTTTATTCTAAAATTGTCAATATCCCAGTGTAGTTTTTGGAAAAGAGCCGTGGATACGGATTGAAAAGTCTATTTAATTTTTCCTATAAAATTTTTAGACATACATATTTAACATAGTTTTGAAAATTAAAAAAAAAAAAATAATAATTCATTTGAAATTTTGAAAATTTGAAAATTTTAAAAAAGTGGCAAAATTTTATTGAATATGACAGAGAGCCATTCAACACTCGATTGTGCCACATTTATCAACAGTGCTGTGAAGCTTTATCGTTACAACAACGAAGAACTGTAGAAGAACGGATAGAGAAAGACAAGAAAACAAAATACCCCAAAAAATCACCTTAACTTATTTCTTTTGTCGCCATTTTCAAAATTTTACTAAAAAATTTGTAAAAAAAACCGATCATATAAAATAACAATGTGGGAAAAAACGTTACCACGATCATAATTCTTTGTGTATCTCGTCGGTCGCGTAGAACCTGAACCAGGGATGATAAAGATGATACTCTAGTACTTTTTTGTGGTACTATTAGAATTATAAAAGTACAAAGGTACTTCAACGACTAAATTGATCATTTTTTAATAAATGTTTTAGTTTCTTAGCGCCGGATTCGCTTTACATTTTTAATCCAAACTTTGCAAATATGTAGAACTATGCTTCATTAAGAATTTTTTGTAGCGTTTTTTGCCTTAAAGTGCCCTCTAGTGAAAATGACAGCATAAAATCCTAGACGGATTTAAAAAAATTTAATTTTGTGCAATTTCAATATATGTATAATTTTTTTTTAAGAAAAATATCTTGGATTTTCGCCATTTTTTTAAATTGTCATATGGCAACCCTGAGATTATTGTGGTAGTATTTAAATTAAAACCACCAATTATTTATGTTTTGAGTGAAAACGGAATAAATTTTGGAATATTTTGACTTTGTGTATTTAAAAATATCATGGTCCGATCGGTCAGATTTTCAAAAATTACATGCAATCGATTAACTAGTTTTTAGCAAAGAAATACATTTTCATATTTTAACATAATATTTAAATTAAATATATAAATGATTAACATTTTTTATATTTTGAAATAATTTTTAAAATATGTAGGTCCAATCAAAAAAGGCCAACAATTTATTTTTTTCAAATTACTCAATTACTCTGGATAAAAAGCTTATTATTTAGTTTTTTTTAATAATATATGTTTATTTATGATATTTCTATAAAAAATTAAATGCTAAATAATTGCTTTAATAACTAATTAATTTACAACACATTTCACAGAGCCAACCATAGGAATGGAGCAGACGATATAATGGTACTGGTGACAGACAGTTTCAGACGACGTCTTCTTGAAAAACCTAAAAGGAAATTTAATACAAATAAAATTCATTAAAATCAACTGCAATTTTTTTAACACAACTACATATCAATTTTAAATACATTTAAAATACACCTTTTATTAGTGTAATTTAATGAAAAATTCTAATTCTTAATTTTTTGTTTTCTTATTTCTAAAATGTTGACTTTATGACGTATGAAAAAACAACCAAGTTTTACCTTTTTGTTTTTGGTAAGCAGTTCACAGTCAAGTTTTAAAGTTTTATTTTGTATATCAGTTAAGTAGCCCATTTGGTATCTTATTTAACTGATGCTTTGGTAGTTTTAATATTTTACTTAGAAAGTTACAAAAAAAAAACTTAGGTAAGCTACAAAATTGTATAAATTGGAGAATGAACAAAGTACATCAACAAAGAAAACTTTGTAATTATGCGGTGATTTATACTTGACTTATATAATTTCTAACAACTTTAAGTAAAAAAAAAAAAAAATAACAAAGTTGACTTCGATATTCTTACACTAGTTTATTTATTGTGTGTAGTTATTATCAACTATTAAAAAAATAACTGCAATATTAGTAAAAATAACAACTAACAAAATATTAAAACAAGTAACAAAATATTATTATATTATCAATTATTATATTACAAATTTAATTATTATAATATTATCAAAATTTGCTTGATTTCAATAAGAAAAAGCGCTTGAAATTAAAGGATATGAAAATGTAAGTTTTTTAAACTCATTTTTGAACAATGTTCTTTTTTAAACTTAGTACTTTTAAACGGCTATATTTTTTAATGGAAAAAGATAATTAAGTGATTTAAAAACTTAAAATTATTCAACATCTTGGCAATAATCGCGAATAAAAAAATTGTGAAAAATTCTTGTCCAGAGTTGCCAAATAATTATTTGAAAAAATCAATTGATGAAACCTTTTTCAAAAATTTTTTAAAAATTTTAAAAAAGTTTAATATTTTATATTGTTGATGAAGAAATATAAAAATGCATTTATCTGGTAGAAATTAGATCATCGATTGTACATAATTTTTGAAATATATTGAATTTTTTCAAATACACTAGTATTGAAATATTGAAACCCAAAATACTTTTTTTCGTTTTTTTCAAATTTTCGATTTAAAATTTGTATGGAATTTGACAGTCGAAAACTAGAAAAAACGAAAATACGTATTTTGGGGTTCAATGTGAACGTAGTATAAGTCTAAAATATTCCAAAATTCATTCCGTTTAAAATACTACTAAAATTATAAAAATTATTTCCATATGAAAATCTAAAAAAAATAGTCAAAAACCACGATATTTTTCCAATCAATTTTAAAAATCACCAAACTTAAAAAAAATAATTTTTCAAATATTTTGAATAATGACACAAAATTATACAAAGTTTTAATTTTCAAAATTTCTTCAATCGTCTAGGATTTATATGCAGTCCAAGTTTCAACTTTGGTTGCTAATATATCCACCAGAGGCGTTTTAAGGCAAACAAAATGGAAAATTTTCTTAATGAAGCATGGTTCTTTGACGTGCCATTAATGAGTTAAAGAAATTCGAAGATATCCTTAAAGTTTTTGGAGTCCGGAGACAGTCCCCATGTGTGTTTTCACACACATGGGCTTTCAATTAAAAACACCCCCGAAATTTGAAAAATTTCTATTTTATTCGACCTTTTTCCCAGAATGTTGGTTTTCCAAATAATCAAGCTAGAGGTCTGAATTGTTTTTAAAGTATTTTAATATGTTTAAAATTTTAAACATAAATATGTCGTTAAAATTATAATGATACTTCTATAAAAAACAGTCCATGGGATATACAGGGTTTTCTAGAAAATCGTTTTAAGTTAAAGCCGGTTTTTTAATTGATAAATTTCTTAAAATTGTTGTTACAATAAGTTTTCAATGTCTAACAAATTTTTTTTTGTAAAAAATAAATAAATAGTTTTTAATTAAAAGTTGTATTTATTCGACCTTTCAGTTTTAATTAAACAAAATAAAAATGCTCGAGCTCGAGGCCAGTTGTAGTTAATATAAAATTTAATTTATTTCTAAATATTTCGTCATTCGTCGATTTCGTCATTCGTCGAAAGGAGAAGTATTCAGTACAATAATTTAGAATAATTAAGTATAAATATCTTATTACAGTTATCAAGTTTTAATGCATTGTAGATACAATGGAATTTTCTAATTATTATTTGCAAACTATGAACGTATCAATAATAACTAATATAAACTAAACGAGAATTATGAAAAACTCGACATAATCTTCTATTTTTAAATAACTAACAAAACTTAACAGTTTACTGTAAAATTACTGTTTTGGTGGTAGTTTATTAAAATACTAAAATAACTACTCAAAACTACTATACAATATTTTTGGTTAATTATTTTTCGAAATGACTGTCTAAAAAAGACGTTTTTCATTTTCTTATAGAAAAATTACTACAATAACAGTTAAAACAACTATTTATTACTGTTTACTATCCGAAAGACCTACATGTAGTTACTGTAAGAATATGCTGAGTGTGTTTATGAACTATATTTTCAATTGATTTAAAAAAATTTCAAAGTTTTAAATAAAAAAATCATCAGAATCTAAAATGTATTGCGATAAAAAATAATGTATGAAATTCGAAATTACACAAAAATTACATATGGATTCAATTACACATGGACTACATATGCAAGTCAAAATTACTCGCAATTTGAGTAATTACACAAGAAGAGCCCTCACTGGTTGTATTAGACGAGCTTATGCCTATTCCGAGAAGCTAAAAAGTATGTAATATACTATATGGAAAAGGTTGTATGTTTTATATAACTATTGGGAATAAGACTTTCAGCGTTGCCGCTTAAACATTTTCATAAAAAACTATGTATAAAAAAACTTGCTATCTATGAAAAAACTTTTACTACATATTTGTAGACTCAAAATAGCAACCAAAAATTGTAATATTAGCAAAATGTTTGCCATATTTACCTCAAATTTAGACGAATGCAAATAACAGCTTATTTTGCTAAAATCAACAGATATTTTTGCTAAAAAATTTTAGATTGCTGATTTCATAAGGGCATACTTTTATTCGCATTAAAAAAAACTAAAAAACTTTAAAAATTTCACATTCAATGATTTTTTTGTCTACAAATATTTAGTAAATGTTTTTACTGATTTTAGCAGATTATTTTGTTACTTTCAATTAGCTAAAACTTAGCTCAAATATAACTAAATATTTATAAATTCAACACATTTATTTTGCTATTCTAATATTACTAATATTTAGTAAAAAACTGCCAACTTAACAGTTTTTTCTGCAAGGTAATTTTTAACTAAAAAAAAGCTACTAAAAAGTAGCTTTTTTTTTTGCTACTACATATGTTATTATATGGCTTATGTAGTTATATATTAAGTTAGATTTGGAGAAATAATTATATCAAGAACCAAATAAAAATTCTCTCAATAAAAATTATCATATGTATTTGTAATGATATAAGATGTAATGCGACTTCATTCAAAGTCAGATATAACTTAATCCAGGTGCGGATCCAGGAAAAGTTTTGGGGAATGAAGTTAGAGTACTTTTAGTATAATTTGTTAATCTTTTTTACGTTTTTGTATTGAAAAATTTTATTTTGGGGGATTAAATGTCCCATTTTCCCTCCCCCTAGATCCGCGCCTGCTTAGTCAAATTATATATGACTAGATAAATCTATTTTTGAAATTTAAAAATTTTATTGTCAAAAATTATTAATTTTTTAGACGTAAATATGAACCTTCTAAAAATAATAATAAAAGACACAAACATTTTAAGAAAATTATTAACTTAAAAAAATTGTCCAGAATTGACTCAAAAATGTAATTGAATTTGAACATTTTGTAAGCAATTCACAAAAGGCTCCAAAAAGATTAATTTTTAAGCATATAGAATTTTTTAAAAATCTTGCATGTACAAAAATTTTAAATTTTAATAATATATTTTAATCAGAATAAATATTTGAAAAAAAATTAAAATTAAAAAAATTCTTAATTATGAAAATTTTAAAATCGAATGAATCGTATCACAATCTTAAGTTCATCAATAGAATGAATGATTAAAAAAAAATTAAATTTTCAATTTTAAAATCAAGTGAATAAAAAATCAAATAAATTCCCCTTAACCCGTTGTCCGATTTAGTTGAAATTTTAAATATATGCTATTTAGTCCCTTAGTATTAAGAAACAAATATCTGGTTTCGTTGGAATATGACAAGTTGGTAAAATGTGTTAATTTTTTTTGACAAGCTTCAAAAACATTTGTATTTAAAAAAAAACACATTTTGACAATTTTTTTTTCAAATTTGATTTATTATCTCGGATTAAACCAACGAGAATTTAGACTAAATCGAGGTACTCAAAACCGTTAATAGTGCTGTTTTTAATACTTAATTTTCCATAGAAATAATTTGACGTTCGTGTTAACTATGCATTAACCTTTTAACTGGTTGATTTATTAATATCAAAATATGTTAAACAAATTTTACAAAATTTAATATAACTTTTGAACACATGGTCCAAATTAAAATGTAATAGCTCAAATAAAAAACAAGATTTTTTACTAGCCGTCACACTTAAGATGTAAATGAAAACACGACAACTGACTTATCGACGTTGATAGAATTAAAAGACTTAACACTGAACATGTCAAATTTTTTATGAGATTTCGTAACATGTATAGGAAAAAAGACTTGTTTTAACACATTTGTTAAAGGATTGTTAAAAAATGGGTTATTAACAGCGACTGGAAATTTATGCACTAAAAAAGTCTGTTTTAGGCGCATATAATTGTGCATGAAAAATGTTAAAATATGCACTTTAAAATATGCTTTTAAAAATTTTCTTAAAATACAAACTACCCTATGAATAGAAATTTTGTTGATTTGTATAACAGTCTTATAAATCAAATTTGCTTGTGAAACAACAACATTTTTTTTTTACAAGGCTGTTATAAAAATCAACAAAATGATTTTGCATATACCCAAAAGTATAGAGACTTAAAGCTCCATTAGTCTTGCCGTTCCGTGCTGTGACGAATCAGCTATTTCGTTCATGGTTTATGTGAGGTACTTTTTTTGAAAAACGCACTAGCCAAAAACCAAACAGCTGATTCGTTACGGCACCGAACGGCAATAAAATATTGATATTAGCAACCGAATTTCTGTTGTACATACAAATCTATTTTTAGACAAATATTTAAACTTGAAATATTCAAGGTTGAAATTTAAAAACCATATTTAAATTGGTAAAGTACTTGCTTGACAAACGGGAAATCGCCGGTTCGAACCCAGTTCGGGGCTTAATATTTTTTTAATAATAAAATATTTATAAAATATTATAGTCCACAAACATAAAATATTCAATTGTTACAATAAAATTTCGAAATATGTAAATAAACAATTAGTACGTGCAACCATAAAAACTCGGTTGGCAAAAAATTCGTTTGCAACTACAAAACTGTTTTCTGTGTGTGTGTTTTAATATTGCAACATGCAATTCTTCCGGTCCCTGCTTATTAGAATTCAATCAAAGAAATTATATAAATTATATAAATTTATTAAATTCTCAAGTTATTGAATTCTAATGAATGAATTAATGAAATAAAATTTAAAAATATGCTCTTGAAACACATTTTTCTTTAAAAATACGTATTATTAAAATTATTTTTCAGTACTGTTGGAGTAACTTTTGTGAAATTTAATTCAATCTCTAACAAAAAAAGAGATAAAAAGAGATTTAATAAACAGGAAATTCATAATTGAAAAATGGTTTGAGTTTTTGAAAAAAAATATTCTATAAAGATTTTATTTTAAGTTTTAGACAATTTTATTAAACATTTTTTATTTATTTTTTTAATGAAAAATAAACTTAAACTTCATTTACATTTACCATCGAAATCCAGTTGAAACAAGATTTCGATCATATAGTAGCGCATAAAATGATACGCGAACTAGATTTCGAAATCTAGTTTAAATTTTTTTTTAATGGAAAAATTAAAAAAAATTAAAATTGTGCTCTAAAAATACATTTTTGTTCTAATAATTACATACATATTATCAAAAATTTGCGTTTCATCAAAAGTATGGAAAAATATGCTGTTAATAGCAAAATATGTTCTAAGAAATGGATGCTAGACTACATCCATTGTTCTGGAACGGATAAATTTCTTTTAAATTTTTTAATACGAAGCACTGGAAAAATTATGATACAGCATATCTTTGGTTGCCCTGATTATTATATATACAAAATTGTATGAATGTATGAATTCATTTTTTAAAAAGTACCCGTAAGTAAATAAAAAATCTGATAGTACTATTTTAATAATCGCATTTATCATCCCTGACCTGAACAGGCTTGAGAAACAGCCAAACGAACGAACTAAACCAAACCCAACAACAAACAACAAAGAAAAATCCCAATTTTCCCACGCTCATGGGAAATTTCTCACGAGTTGTTGTTGTAACCTCGTGAGAAAATTCCCTTGGCAGCACGCCGAATGCAGCGCAGTCTCTAATTGGCAACATATGGCATCACTAATGTGAGATTTTTTTCGTACGTCGTCGTGTTCGTGTCTGCTAACAACACATTTTACGCTGCGCTCTGCATTTTTAGTTTTTATTATAATTTTTCCATAATTTAATTCAGTTTTTAATCAAATATTTTATCAAAAACATAAAATATAAATATTGTAAATATTGAATATGAAAAAATATTTAAGAAAAGTGTTAAATTTATACGAAAAAAATGAAAAAAACATGATTGGATAATTGGTGATTAGAAATTTTTTTTCTTTAATATACATTTTGTGCTCTGCTGCTTCTTCTTCTATGTTAAAACTTGTACGCGACTTTAAATTTTTTTTTTTATTGTTGGTGTTTTCAATGCATGTGTGTGTGTGTGTAAATGAATTGGAAAGAAGAAATATAAAAAAGAATTTAATAATCTTGAATACAACAAATTAAAAAAAAAATCATTCGAATAAAACAAATATACTACAAAATATTATTGGAAATGAAAAAAATAGCAAGGTGTTAAATTTATTGGAAAACAAAAATAATGCAATAAATTTTATAAAGAAAAAAAAAAAAAAACGTTGACGTTTGCTTTTCCTGTGTGTGGTTTTGGTTTAAGAAAACTGTAAAGAGAGTGCGATATCGAAAGTCTTTAAAATTATACTCTTTTTAAGCCTGAGCATGTTTTTTATGTTAAAAAAATTAAATTTACTATATAAAAAAGAAAAATTTTCCTTGAATGAAATAAACTTTAAACAAAAATATGACTTTATTGGATATTAATAAAACCGTTACAATTTTTTCCCATTCGTTATAGTTTCTACACAAATTTTCCCTTCGAAGTAATTAGACAGGAAATCCATAACAACAACAACAGCAAAATATACTTAAATTGTACACCAACAACTTTTTTTTTTCAATTTTCTAAAAAGGCGGAAGGAAGAAGGGGTGCTTATGCATTCGTGTATTTGCTCCCATTGTATTTTTCCTTTCTACACTATACCAATTGATATTTAACATTCAATATTTTACTGTTAAGTGCATCTCTTTCTCGCTCATTGTGTGTTATTTTGTTGTTGTTTTCTTAATATATTTGTGTGTGTGTAAATTTTTTTAATTCACTACACTACTAAATTCTTTATTCGTTTTGCCACACGGCGGCTGCACGAAGAAAAATAATAGTAAGTAGGGTTGCCAGTCTTAATTATTATGATGTCCCCACTCTTTATTGTAATCCCAAAATGTATTTTAAAATTGGATTGTTTGTTTACCTTTTCATTATAATAGTACACAGTTGCCTGTTATGCCCACGCAGTGGCCCATCCAGCCCTAGCTTTTGGGAGGGGGGGAATAATTTTTGAAAATTTTCTCAAAATTTCTTGTAAGGACTTTTAACAAAATATTAAAACCGTTTTTAATCATAAAAATCTAGAACTTTTGATTTGATTTTGACTTTGGATTTTTGCAACTCTTAATGAGAAATATGAACGGTTACGCCCTAAAGGATTTTGCAGAAAATTTTCTGGTTTTTTAAGATGTTATAAGAGGTTATAAAACATAAAAATGTTTATTTTTCTCTTGTGTTATATTTCACAAAACCGGATAAATCACTACCTAATCAACCTAATATTCGGCGAACAGACTTTTAGTTTAAGTGTCATTGTGATGACCTTAGATATAAATATTCAAAGTTTACCAAAATCAAACCTTTATAATGCAGGAAAAGTATGGGCGTAAAATTAAATTTTTTAGATAGGTCTTATAAATATTATTAAAAAAGAAATCTGATTTTGTTTTAGTTTTCTAATATTTCTTTTGCATGGTATTTAAAAGACCTTTTTAAAAAAAATATTTCGCGCCCATATTCTGAATTTGAATTTAAAAGTCCATAAAGTGACCCTCAAGCTGACATTTTTTAAGCCGAATAATTTTTTAGCAGGATTTAACTATTGAGAAGTGATTTATCCAGTTTTTTGAAATCAAAGTACAAGAGCAAAAGTATAAATATCAGGCATGTGATGAATATCTAAAACAATCGGATTTTCAATGATTAATATTTTACGATTTATATTATAAAAATTACTTTTTATTGCATAAGTTTAAAGTTTTTATTAATACAAAGCGTTGTAAAAAAAACCAAGTCCAATTTTATTTTGTAAAAACTAAATATTTTAGATCGAAAAACTGATCGTTTTCGATTTTCATCACACCCGCCCCTGTGTCTTTATGATTTATAAATTAAATCCGTTTCTGCGTACCCACCATAAAAGAAATAAAAAAAAAAAATTCAAAAATATTTTGTGCCAATGGTCGACGGTTATCTTATGCTCCATTAACAATTAATTGTAAGTAGGGCAAGAAATTTCATGCAAATGTATACCTATATCTTTTCGATGGTCTAAAACTGATATTAAGTAAATATTTCTTTAAATCATCACATTTAGAACAAAATAGCATCCATTTGTATTTAATTTCAAACATTGGACATTTTTTAAATTGCCATATTGCAACCCTGACTTTTTAATTTTTATATGTTTAGTACACCGAAAAAATTTCTCAGTAGCCCTTACTGAGGCTCAGTTGATAAAATTATTTAGGTTTTGGGTGAAAACGGAATAAATTTTGGAATATTTTACACTTTGTGTGCTTAAAAAATTTATCGTCCGATCGATCAGATTTTCAAAAATTATATACATTTGATGAACCAAAAATGAAAAGATTATACTTTTTTATATTTTTAAAAAAGATCCGATCAGAAAAGGTAAAAATGTTTTTTTTTTTTAAATAATTATTTTGCAAATCTGCATAACAAATTTCCACATTATTTTTATTCGCGATTGTAGTCAAGATTTTGAATTATTTTATGATATTTAAACCACTTAATTATCTTTATACATTAAACAAAATATAACCGTTTAAATGTACTGGGTCGAAAATGGAACACTATTTCAATAATGAGCTAAAAAATCCAATGTCATTCTTATTAGGCTACTACGACCTTACAATATAGATAAGAAGCCTAAACTTGTGTAAAGCAGTTGCATTTTTAAAATAATTATTAAAAGTTTAAAATGTAGCCATAACTTAACACTCTAACTGGCAAACGATGTTTTGCAACGAAATTCATGCCATGTGCTCCACTCGAAAAACTAATAAGTTCTTCAACAAAATTGTGTATCTTTGCCTAATTTAGGCGATATGACCCAAAATATTTTAGGGTGCATTGCATGGAAACTAAAGCATTTAATAGAGAAGTTTTGGACAAAAATTATTTCTCTTACCAAGATATAACCACACTCGAAAAACTTTTTTTTTTCTGCCTGTTTAAGAAGATAACGCGATTTTCGCTTTTTGGAAAAAGCGAAATTAGGCGAAAAAGTATCTAAACTTCAATTTATATTGTTCAAATGTCTTCTTTCTGCAAAATTTCATAAAAATTCGTCTATTAGTTTATAAGTTAAAACGATGCCCTTTAGAGAAATCCTGATAAAATCCTGTGAGTCCTTGGACTAAAGTTAGGACTTATTATTAAAGATAAAGCTTTAATCTTACTTATATTTAATTATAAAGAGTTTTTAGTCAACTTTAATTGGTTCAGATTTTTGAAAACAATTTTTTTTAAAAATAATTAGTTTTTGAAATTTTAGGAAATTTTGATTTTGAAACTTTCTCGCTTCCAAACCGTGGACGGTACACGAAACTCTGATTTACATTTACGTAGCATTTGCGAACAGCTGACTGGTAAGTTGGCGAAGTTTGGCTTGTTTTTTTGTTTGTATCAAAAACACATTTGCTGACTTGACTGTAAAATCTGATTTTCGAAAACTACGTATTTTTTTTGTTTTAGCGTATCCGTTTCCGGACCGTCGGATACGAACTTAACCGATTTTCATACGTTAAGTTGGGTACACACGATCAATATTATTATTATATATTATTATTATATAACAACTGCTCTTCTGAAACTTGTAGTGTCATTTTTAATTACCATACGGATAAGGAATTACAACCCCGAACACAGAAAAAAACTCATATTTTAATCAATTATTATTTAATATTTAAATTAATGGGGGGATTCATAATACGTTCGTATATGGTGTATGAATACACAATGCTTATTTGCAGGTACGCACCTAAACAATTTTTGCAGCATTTTAAATATAATTCCTTCGTTTCTTCTTAAATTCCTAGATTATTTCTTTCGAAAAATATTCCTACATTTATAAAAAATAAATACTTAATATAAACAATCAAAACTATTATTTATTTCCATTTTTTTAATGTTTGAAATATTAGCCGTATTCATGTAATGTAGTAAATAGTTTAAACCTCGTATTTTTATAACATTAATGTCATAAATGGAAAGTTTAGTATACAATTTGTTTTGTATTTTTATTTGAATGTTTCAAACATTTAAACAAAAAAAAAATAAAATAGTTTTGACTATTTATAATAAAATATTCTATTTTATAAATAAAGGAATATATTTCGACAGAAATAAACGCGAAATTTGAGAAGAAACGAAGTTGTTAATGTCCTTGTCTGTAAATACGCTTTGAGTACTTATACACCAATAAAAAGCCGTATTATGAATCCCACATTGAAATAAAAATACGAAACAAAATAATAAACTTTCCAGAGTTGTCGAGACATGACACTTATGTGATTAAAATAAAATGTTGACAAAATTATATAAATTCGGCTAATATCTATATTAAAATTTTTTAAGAAAATTTTTAAATTAAGCAAGAATCTTATTAAAGTAAATATGATTTTAGTTAAAATAAACTTTTTCATATTTAAAATAATATTTTAACATTATAGATGTCATTTCCGCATTTTATTTTTTTTTTTAAATAAGTAGAAACACATTTATACTAAATATAAAACGAACTTTGTTTGATTTCAAAGCTGTTTCTATTTAATTTAATGTTGTTTCTACTTGATTTTCTAACGCTTTTTTTTGGCATAGAAATACTTTTCACAAATTGTTAAGTGTATAATGTATTCACGGGGTTAGTGTGAATTTATTAAAAATGTTACGTGCTTTACGACATAAAGCAAAAACAAACCGCAACAAACCAAACAATTTTTTACTCATAATACGGGAATGCTTTTGAGCTGTTTTGGGTTACGGCGTTAAAGCACGAGAACAGACTTAAAACGTCACAACACTCTGAAAACGCAACAATTATTTTGCATTAATTTCACTGGTATTACAGTGATGGATACATCTACATCTTTTCTGACAGATATAACGAAAGAAGACGATAATACAAGATGCAAAATTACTCAAGAAAGTCTAAATTTTTTCTCATTCGCATCTGTTTTCGATTGAGATTATCATTCAATGCCAATTTATGAACTGTTCATTTTTCAATTCTAAATTTTACAAAAATAAATGTATAAAAATATGAAAAATATTAAATAGAATTTACTTTTGTAACAAGGTTTGTTACAAAAGTATTTTTTTCGGTTTCCCTTTGATAAAAATTACTTTATTAATACGGACCGGATACGGCAAGCTAAGGAGTTCACTCCGGGTTTTTATTAAATAACGGTCAGTTAATGTTACGTTAACGGACTGTTATGTACGGACACTCAATTTGAGACCTCCTTTTTATACTGCATAACGGTGCGTAAATGGAACATTTTGTTTGTTGAGCGGTTAAGTGCTTATCACAGATTTCACACAGATTTGAATTGGAAGTACAGAAGTCTAAAAGGTCTATTTTTCCACATCACTTCTTATATGACATTTTTTTGACATATGTCACTTGTTTCACATCAGTGCGTTAATCTGTGGTGTTTCTTTTTTTAATTTTATTGATATAATCATACATTATGTTGACATTTGACCATTTATCCCCATATCTGGCAACACTCAAAGTAAAATAATGTTAATTTGTGTTAGTATTAGTTTCTCTATACAGCCAACTCTAACGTAAATATCATTATTAAGAGCATAAATATCAAGGAGAGTAAAATGTAGCCAGATGTATGTTCGTGTAGTACCCACTAATCGACCTTTTTATTTACCCTCTTATGCATAAAAAAAGTATTAGTACGTTATCAATACCTAATGTTGGATTTTTGTTGTTGTCTTACATGTAAATTTGTTTTGTAAGACTGTTATAAAAGTCTTAAAAATTATTTTGCATTTGGCTAAAGTGTTCTTTTAACGTTTTGTTTGCAAGATAAGTTTCTATACGTTGTGTGGGTTTTTGTTGTTGTTTTGTAGAGTGTTTAGAAATTAAGGGTACAATTTAATCATGAAATCAGCAAACATAAACTTACACAGTTAGAAAAAGACAAACGGACCACCGCTAACAAGGCACTGTAGCAAGTGGTACAAGTGCTTTCCCAATGCCAAAATGATAACATCATTAGACAAAAGATCCGTCTTTTGAAAAAGTGTCGGACAAGCACTGGGGATTCAAAATTTTCAACGTTGGCAAATGTTGATAAAACCATGAAATAGGTGGTCTAAAAATAGATTTTTCAAAATAAAATTTAAAAAAGTACATATATATATTTTTGGTCCCGCCAGGATTCGAAACCTAGCCCCCAGATTGATTTTATATAAAAAAATATTTAAAATTATAAAAAAATAACTCGAAATGTATGCCTGAATCCGGGATCGAACTCGAAACCTTCCGACTACAAACTTTTTTAAACAAAGTATCATCGTTTTTATAAAATAAATGCTCTACCAGTGCTTAGACTTTTGAGCCGTTGGCAATTTCTGTTTGAATAGCACTGGGAAAACACGTGTTGCCAACGTTGGCAAAGAGGTCTCAGACAATTGTGTCCCAAATTTTTTTTTTGCAGACCACTGAAATTATTGTAAAACAAATACTGGCAAAACGCTTTTTGGAAACGCTGGTAAATCGCCTAACAAGTGTTCTACCAGTAATTTATTTACAACTCCTCGGTTAACCAGTGGTTGATTTTTTGTACACAGAATAAATTGGTTTTAATTCCATTGTAATCAACAACATTTAGTCATTATGCAATAATTTTAATTGTAAGTACTTAAAATTCATTATCAGAATAAGTAAATATATAAAAATAACCAAAACACAGTCAAATCATTCAAAATATTGGTTTTCCTAATCAATATTGAAAAAATATTATCTTCTGCATTACCTTTAATACCAATAACCAAACACTTCGGAGATTTTATCCCTTGAATAAACTATTTGCAGTTAATATCGAATATTAGTGTCGCCTGCAAAAAAACAATCACTCTATCTAAAATATTAGTTTTCGTTGCCAATTTTAAAATAATATAAAGTTTTTTTTTAATTTTGGTACCTCTAATAAAATATTAAGATTAGCAACCCAATTTCTGTTGTACAGACAAATGAGGGGCTTGTTGTAAAAACTTGATAAGCCACATTTAATTTTTAGTTTGTTTTCAAATAAAAATCAATGGATGTCTAGAAAACAGCGATAATTCATAAAACAACAAATGTAGCTTATCATGTTTTTACAATAAGCCCTTCAAATATATTTATAGACATTCATATTAAAACCTGAAAGAAAAAAAATATTTAAGGTAGACATTTGAAAATACAAATTCAAATTGGGTGTGGGCTAGAGATAAAGTAATTGAATCACAAGCAGAGGGTCACTGGTTCGACTCCAGTTTGCGGCATAAGAATTTTGTTTAATTCTTAAACTTCTTATATACATTATATATGTATATGTATATAAGTTTTTAATTATTAAAACTAGTTTTTCAAATTGTAATATTTGTTCCCTGAAGAAGTCACCCAATGTGGAGACGAAATATTGGAAATAAATAATTAATAAATAAATGATCTTAAGCTCGTTTAAACTAAAAAGAATAAAATAAAAGAAGATCGAAGAAAACTTAACATTTTTAATAAAATAATTTTAAAAAAATATATTAATTTTTTATAGTTTTTGATAACTAATAAAATACAGAGCCCAACAACCGAATTTCTGTTGTACATACAAATCTATTTTTATACATACATATTTAAATTTGAAACAAAAAAACATTCAAGGTAGAAATTGAAAAATACAAACTCAAATTGGGTTAAGAGGTAGAGTAATTGCCTGACAAGCAGGATGTCGCCGGTTCGAGCCCAGTTCTCAAAATAAGATTTCTTTATTAACAAAATAATTTTAAAATAATATAATTTTTTTATAGTTTTAGCAACTCTAATACAATGTTGAGATTAGCAACCGAATTTCTGTTGTACATACAAATCTATTTGTAGACAAATATTTAAATTTGAAACTAGAAAATATTCAAGATTGAAAAAAAAAACATTTAAATTGCGTTTAGGCTAGAGGTAAAGTACTTGCCTGATAAACGGAAGATCGCAGGTTCGAGCCCAGTTCGAGACTTAAAATTTTTTTATTAATAAAATAAGTTTTGTTGAATGCATGTGAATCTATTTATAGAATATTATAGTCCATAAACATAAAATATTCAATTGTTGCAATAAAAATTCGAAATTTAAAAATAAATGTCTGTTGTTACAATAGTTTTAAAAGTTTAATAATAGGGATAGTACGTGGAACCACAAAAATTCGGTTTGCAAAATATTCGATTGAAACTACAAAACTGTTTTCTGTGTGTATCACTGGCAGTTTCTGACTGGGTATGTTTGTATCTCAATTTAAGCATACTCTTTGATTCATATGTTGCTGAGTGTTTACTCCAGTTTTATGGCATCCCTGTTTATGATGTCACTTGTACAGGATGTTCATTTCTTGGATACAAATGATTTTTATATGTGGAGGTGGTGTGAAGTGTGTACTGCACATTGTGATTACTCTCTGTTTTGTATATTTTCCAGGTGTTAGATTTACAATAAAAAAAACTTTACTGTCAAAAAGACTTTACTGAAATGAGGAAATTGGCTGGGTTTCGTATTATATTTACATTTTTCATATCTAAAATATACTTTAAATGGGTCTAGAATACGCCACATATCATAGATAAATCCTTTTATTTGAGTACCCACACTTATATGTTACTAGATGCACGGGTTTTTAGGGCCTGACGGGCCACCTTAAAAAGAAAACATTTTATTTTTGAATTTCAGACAGCTAATATTTTTTAGGGTTGCCCGAAAAAGTATAATTTTAACAAATTTATTTTTAATCTAAAGTTTTGCACATCTCAGCTTTCATTTGAGCGCCTAAAACTCTCATTATTCATATGCCTTTTATATATATATATTATAATGTATTTCAAAGTGACCAAAAAAGGCTAAACTGTCCCACCGTCTGAGGCGCAAACGACAATTGGATGAGCTAAAAAAAATATAAAAAAATTTCTCTTTTTACACGGCTTTTAGACATTATTACGTCTACACCCAGAAAAAAATACAAATTCAAGTATAAACAACATTAGATTAAATAGAAACAGCTTTGAACTCAAACAAAGTTTGTTTTCTATTTAGTTTAAATATGTACACGCTGAAAAAACTGAGCGAATATTATCAAAGTGCTTAGTAATTATACAACTACATAAGTCTCAAGTTAGTTTTACAAATTTCTTGTAAAATATATGAATTTTTTATTAGAAATTTTTTACTAGACTTGTATATATTTTACAAAAATTTGCAAATATTTTACTGGAACTTTGTAAAACTAACTTGAAACTTATGTAGTTGTATAATTACTGAGCACTTCGATAATATGCCCCCAGTTTTTTTCTGCGTGTAGCTACTTATTTTTAAAATGCGGAAACATCATCAATAATGTTGAAATATTAATTTGATTAAGAAAAATGGCATTTTAACTAGAATCATATTTACTTTAATAACTTAATTTAAACATTTTCGTAAAAAATAAGATATGAATTTAAATATGAAATAATAATTGATTTTAATATGCTTTTAATTTTCTCTGTGCATTAGTTTGAAAAATATAGCGGAAATTGAGAGGAAATTTTACAACAAAAGTTTGATTTGTGGACTTGACTGAACAAATTTGAATTTAAACTTATTTTTTTTAACACTTTTAAATTCAGAGATAATAAGGGGGTGACCTTTGTGCCCCACTGGCGAAAGCTGCCCCTTCTACCCCAAATGTCAAACATTGATTTATCGACTCAAATACAAATTTCTTGCCCTTTTCCAAGATTTCGGTGTTTTTTTCGAAATTAAAAAACCAACTATGTACTTCAAAAATCACAATTTATAATCTGCAGAATCTTTGAAAGAGCTTAAATATACCCAAAACAGTTTTAAATCTCCCCCCCCCCCCCCCCCCCCCCCCCCAAAAAAAAAAACCAAATCTGGCCAGCCTCTCTACGTCAGATATTTTAAAAATCCTTATTTAAAATTGCAAAATTCAATATTTAAGTGAACTAAGCTTTGTAAAATAATTCGTCAAAAAAATGGAGCGCTTTTGAGGAATGAAAAAAAAAATGTACTTCATTGCATCTCATTCATTAAATTAATGGATTTTTTTTTATCTGTATTTCGATTTCTATGATTCGTTTTAGCTACCTCTTTATTAGTACATTCATACATACATTTATACATATTTCTTTAGCTGTTGTTGTATTTTCATTTCTTTCTTGCAAAGCTTTCAATGCAATGCAATTCAGTTAGTGTGCAATGCAGTTTCAGTTCATTCACACCCAATGAAAAATACAAAATAAAATAAAAATGAAAAAATACTTACTGACTACTGTTTAAATGTTATTGCTGTTTGCTGCTGCTGTTAATATTGTTATTATTGTTACTCATTTTCATGCAATATACATAAATACATTCCATACAAACAAACATATCTGTGGATGTTTATAGTATCTGTGTGTAGTGTATGTTATAAAGTGTGTATCACAGTGACTATAGTGCGCTAGCCAGATGAGTATAAAACTCTCAGATTCTTATAAATTATAAAAAAAAAAAAAAAATATATGTATAAAAAATACCATCCAACATAGTACTAGAACAACATGATTGAAACTACTCAACTGCCATTTTGTGTTAATGACACAGAGCTTGTAAACACTGTTGTCAATTTATTTTCTAAAAATAAAATAATTTAAAAATTTAGCAATAAATCGCTAAATTTATCAAATTTTTTGAAATCTGTTCAGAAATTAATAAAAAAAAAATAGATATATTTTTCGAACTTTTTCCAATTTTCCTAAAAATTTAGCCATTAATCGAAATTTTTTTTGGACTTTTCAAGTTTTTCTTAAAAATTTAAATAAATAATTATGACTTATCAATACCGACAATATACATATATAATATTATAAAATAATTAAAAAATTTAGCAATAAATCGCTAAATTTATCAAATTTTTTAGAAATTAAAAAAAAATAGGCAAATTTTTCGAACTTTTTTAAATTTTTTGAACTTATTAAAATCGCTAAATCATTATGACTTATCAATGCCGATAAGTAAATATACGCTAAATAAAACGTGAAGATTTTAAAAACTTGTAAAATAATCCATAGATTTCCCGCTAATAGCTAAATCATGTTTACGCTAGACTTGACGAGAAAATAGCTAAATTGGCAACAATGCTTGTAAAAAAATATATACATAAAAAAGAAAAATAACAAAAATCAGTAGATTGTTATTTTTTTATTGTTATAAGAATGAGTATTAAAGAACTCTTTACTCATGCTATGAGTTGCCAGAAAATATTTTTACTGATGAATTTTCCCCCACTGCGGAGTTGTGTTGTTTTAGAGTGGACAGCTTTTGAGTGTACAGTTTGACATTATAATCGACTGAAAATAGGAGTTAAAACAACTGTGAATTCAGTTGAAAAACAACAAATGTGGTTAGGAATTTCATGCAACTAAAAAAGTAAAATAGGCGCCTAAAATATGCATTAAGAATCGAAAACATGCGCTTAAAATAAGCATTTAAATCGAAATATGCACAAGCAAATATGCAAAAACCAAATAATATGCACTAGAAATCCAAAAACATGCATTACTTGTTTGATTTTTAAAAATCGATTTTTTACTCAAGCTTGCTGGTTTATGAAATCCAATATAAATGTTTAACAAATGAAAACTAGATGCTATGGTCAGATCCGATGAAAAAAGTTTTATATACTCATATATAACTTGATATCATTATATGTGCTTATATGTGTGGCAATATATTACGATATATGTTCATATCATATATTTAGTTTATGAAAATTTTTTAATATGGCGTAATATAGCATCATATATCATTGTATAGTTTGTTATATATTAGAATATCTTGTATATGTGATTATATGATCATATATTCTACCATATATGATCATATGTAAGTGTATATGTTACAATAAATCAAATATAATTCTATCACTGTTATATAATTATATACCCGATGAAAAAAGTTCCGATATAGGTATATATAATCTTATATAGTCATATATATAATTCATTATTACATCATATCATAGCTGATCCGAAAAATGGTATACATAACCTCATTTCGTGAGATCCCATGGGATCGCATAGGATCTCAGCTGATATAATTTGATCCGAAAATGGGTCTATCTAATTTGATCAAGTTATATATAACTTGATCAAAATGGGTATAAGTTCAAAAAATTCTTGTAAATCCGTACTACTATTTTGTTTTACATTCCAAATATTATTGAAAATTTAAAAATCAATGGACTGGAAAATTAGTCGTGATTTCAATTTGACTAATATGTGATTCCATATACAATTATGTTTTTTTTTTAAAAGAGAAGCAACACTCAGGAAATTCTTTCTATTAATTAATGTGTTGCTTTCTTTGGAAAGGGGATAGTGCAGAGATGAAAGGTGGTGAAAGATGAATGGCTTCAAACATGGCAACACTGTAATTGCGCGAGTTGATAAGTCTTAGAACAGTTGTTGGTCGCCACCTGATGTAGAGTTGGCGAATTTAGCCCTGATTCATTATTTTACTTCGGTGGGGTTAAGTGCTATGGGAACAACGAAGATGGGCGCATCGATACATATAAGGGATAGAAAACTCATACATAATATTTTTCTAAATTGAGGTTGTCGTCACCGGGAATCGAACCCGGGACCATCTGTGTAACAGTCCAACGCGCTAACCATTAACAGATGTTTAATTACATATATAACACCGTTAAACACTAAAAATGCATCGGATTGATCCACAATGAGCCTGAAACTGAAGTTGTAACATATAATAAATTTAAAAGCTAAACAAAATTTAATGAGGAAGAAAATTAAATTTTTCGTTCGCAAAATTTTTAAGTAGAAGATTTTTTCAAGAGCAGAAATCACTGCAAATTTTGTCTTCCGCCTTTTTATAAATATTTTAGATATATAAAACAAAAATAATAAAGGATATTTTATAAATACAAACTTGACCTGGAGCTTAATTATTTAATAAAGTCATTAAAAGTTATAACTGTAACGTCCCTGGTAAAACAATAAAAAAGGGGAATTATAATTTTTTTAAAAAAAAAAACATCTGGTAGCATTCTTTAAAAAATTATGTTTAATTGAGAGAACCCCCCACCAAAATGTTAAAAACCACTGTTATTTAAAACGATGTTAACACTTAAAGAGTAATATAGCTCCCCTTTTACTCGTTTATCTACACCAAACTAATTGCACACACACACAATCTCTGGCAACCAACATTCAAGGCGGTTGCTAAAAATGTTAACTCTTCATAATGTGAATACAAGTGGGGGAAAACAAACGACAATTTTGGCGATTAATAACAAATTAATAAAAAAAAAATATGAAATTTTACAAATCGCCTTGCAAGATCCAACAAATTCATAAAAAATTCATAAAATGTATTCTTAATATTAACACAAGTGATTAAATTAATTTTGTTTGCAAATAATTTACAGTGTGGTTTCTTCAAAAAGATTTTTATGAAAAATTTTAAAGCAAAAAATGAAAGAAACGAAAATTACCAAAGAGTGTAACAAAAAAAGAGAAATAAAAGAAAAATTGCAATACAAAAAAATAGTAAAATTGCTAAAATAACGAAAAACATAAAAGAAAATAATATAAAATAATTTAAATATTGCTAAAAGTAATACAAAAAAAAAAGTGTCGATTTCAACAGATATTTAATATAAAAAAAAAAGAAACTAAATGAGAAGAGAAGAAACTCCTCTCACCCATGTGTTTGTGGTGTTGTTGTTTTTTTTTTTTTTTTTTTTTTGATAAAAGTGAATGTGTCAATTTTGCAGGATTTGTGTTTGCTAAAATTGAAATTTATTAACTAATTGTCACATGTAAATTATTATTGACGATGTCATGAAAATTTTGAAAAACGAAACCACTAATAATTCTACGACGACTTCTATTACTACAACTACTACAGGTAAGAAAAAAAATATATGGTACGAAGTTACAAAGTGATTTTATTCTTTATTAAAATGTTTTTAAAAAGTTTACTCAATATGTGTACATTAGAGTGGTATAAAAAATTTAATAAAGTTAGATTTTGCGATGTGTTAAGTTTTAGCTAAATTTGTTAACATTTAGATGTTGCAGAAAAAGTTAACTTCCCTTAATTTATATTTTAATATTTTAAACTTTTCTAACCGAAATAGTAATTTTTGAGCGGTTTTAAAAAAAAATTTTGTTTTTGTCGGGGTTAGAATGTTTTTTTCAATTATCTCAAAAAGTACACTGCCGATCACAACAATATGTATATCATATGACAGCAATTTAAAATATCTTTTCAATGAGGTGCAACGGCGAGTATTATGCTATTGCAGCGAAAAAGAAAGTGTTGTTTCATCAAGACAGTGCATCAGTTTACACATTCACTATAGCGATGGCCAAAATCAATGAATTAAATTTCGAATTGCTTCATCACACCACTCCTTATTCGCAGGATTTAGCTCCCTCGAATTATTTTTTATTTCCAAACTTTAAAAAGAGCTCAGTGTGTAAAGATTTGCCAGCAATGAAGAGTTGGAGTTTTCGGTTGATGACTATTTTAAGGAGCTAGACAGTTCTTACTATAAACAGTAGCCACACTCCTCACATAATGTTCAATTGGGGACAGATGCAGTATGATATCCAACGCTGCCTGTGGAGTGCTTCTCCTCGCACCTGTAATACCAAGAGATGCACTCCTTTGGGCATTGTTGAGCATCTTCCTACAGCTATCCACTCTCAATGCATCCCACTAGACAGTACATCCATAAGTGAGAATAGGTCTAACTACCGACGTGTAAATCCATATCCGAGCATATCCGGCCTTATGCCTGTAATTTCAAGCAATAGATACCTACCGGTGCTTAGATACCTACCCGATTTTGTTCGTGTACACGGTAGGTATCTAAGCACCAATTCTTACCGATGGAGTTTCTGCATGTGTAGTAGGCATTGAGTCCCCTTTTCATCCTTTCCTGAGTATTTCTCTTCCAAGACAATTTGCTGTATAGGAAGCAACCCAAATACTTAGCACCGTCCGATAGAGTCAACCCGACGCCATCTAACACTGGCCTCCTAAACTCCTCTATTTTATACTTCCTGGTAAAAAAAGCACCAGCTCATTCTTGTTAGGGTTTACATCCAGTCCCCTATCTTTCGCCCAATTAAAACTCTTGTAAAATGATATCCGTACTTAAAAGTCCAACTTTTTTTTACTTTTCGCATTTACTAGATCATTGTCTACACGTTTTCAACATTTTTACCTATTAAAAAGCACTATTAATTACTTTATTTTCAATGTGAAAATTCTGTTCGAATCGAATTACGTAATAACCCCCCAGATTATTTTTTTAGATTAAATACCATGAATTAGGAAAACGATTTGTAACTACACCAATTCCACTTGTTATTAAAAAAGTAACAAATGTAATTTCCAATTTGCAAATCAAATTCAAGCGATACTATTTGAAATTCAAAAAATACTACATGCTATTAAAAAAATCTCTTTTGTTTTTCAAAAAAATAGTAAATTTTAATCAAAAAACCGCAGTTGAAATCGGGGTTTGGGTTACGGGAGTTGCAGGAAAAAATTTCCGAAATTTCCTGGAAAACGGGAAAAATTTAAATAATTAATGCAGTAATATTTTATTTCTCAGCATTTTTATTTTTAATTGGCTATGATTTATTCATTTTTAAAGGTAAACTATGCTATACAAATCATTAATTTGATCCGCAAAATGGGCCCATCTAATTTGATCAAGTTATAATTTGCTATAACTTTATAAAATTCTTTGGAAATCCGCACTACTATTTTGTTTCACATTCCAAATAATAATGAAAATTTAAGTATAAATCTTTGACTAATATGTGATGCCATATACAACTATATGTAAAAGTGTTTTTGTTTCTACCATATATGTTTATATATGTACATATAATTCTCAAAGAAGACATATTTTACTTTTTTAAGTTTTTTTTTTGCTTCATTTGATTTTCCGATTTTGAACATTAAAATCACTTTTTCCTAAGATACATTGAATTTAGCGTTTTTTGCCTTTTCTGATAATTCTTTATAATAGTGATATAATTTTTTTTTTTAAATTTAACACATATATTTATATAGAATTATATGTGATGCCATATATTATTATATATCTATATGTGATAGAATTTGTTTGGTTTTATTGTATAATACATACTTATATATATTTATACACGGAAATATATATGCTATTAATAGCATATACCGAGTAGTATATACCCAGCAAACAATCCGGTCCGTTTATGTGCCGTTTTCGGTACAGCATATTCTGATCCGAAGTCCGTTTCCGTACCGTTTTCCGGATCAGTATACGGACCGGAAAACGGAATAAAAGGAACATCGAATACGGATTCGAAACAGTATAAATCACGCTAAAACGGACCGTTTTCGTACTGTCATGCTGTATATAAAACGGAGTGTACACAATATGAAACCACATAAAAATTCAATAAAAATCAATAAAAGGATGTGGTTTTAACTTTTTGATTTTTTTTTTCATTTTATCTCTGGTGTTGTTTAACATCTTCATCATTAAAATTTTCATGAGATCTGCGTCTCTACATTTAATTGCAAAAACATCTGAAATACAAGTATATGTTAAAAAAGTGGTACATTTAAAAATAACCAAAAAAATTACCACTAAAAATCTTAAATACGTATTCAGCCATTTTTTATTTTATGCAGCCTTTCTCGAGTTATGGAGTGACAATCAAAATGTAAATTTCTTCTTATATATATAGATGAAAATGACTAATGTTCAGAAAAATCACCACATCTAGACCAAACGAAAATATTTTTAAAGAATTTTTTTTTAAAAACCATCCTCATTCCATGTTCTACAAAACGTATTCAGCCATTTTTTATTTTCTGCAGCCGTTCTCGAGTTATGGAGTGACAATCAAAATGTACACTTCTTTTTATATATATAGATTTTATTAATATTTAATTTTATTAATAAATAAAACTGTTTGATTTTTTTAAACAAAACACACTCCGGTAATACCGGAAGAAAAACGATAACGGTTGTAACGGATAATTTTCGAAAATTTGAGTAATCCAATTTTACTGTACGTTAAATTGTTAAATATGAACAATTTGTATGTAACGATAAAAGTGATAAAAAAGATTATGTTAACACATATTGTAATTTAATTTCTTTTTAAAAAAATATTGTCTTTTGTGATTTTAATGTTATATTCTAATAGTCAAATTTGATTTTAATCTATTTGTATAAAACACAAATTTTTGGTAATTTTTACATTTTATTTTTAATTTATAAAATATAATAAAAACATTGTTAACATTTCTTAGATCCTGATGATGAACTGATGTTCGAAATATATAGATTAAAAAAAACGTAAGAAACGGTGTTTTATTAAGAAGAATCGTAATTTTGAAGCAATACAACATAAAAGAATAAATTATAAACTGTGATGTTCAAGTAGCAAATCAAAAATTAAGTAATATAAACTCTTTTTTTTTATTATAAAAAGACATAATTTAAAGTTCTAAAAAATAAGGTTATGACGACCAATTCTATATATTTAGGTTAGGTTAGGTCGAAAAGAGGATTCGGAGAAGGGAAAATACTTCCCTAATCCGACTCAAGTCCCTGAGGACTTACACTTAAACCAGAATGTCGGCTTGTTGTGCGCTCTAAACAATCGGTCCTATGTCACCTTTCTACCCAAGGAAATCCGTCGCACTGACGAAACTCCTCAACTTCTTCCATCCTATGCCCTAAGATCCCCCAATGTGGTTATTGGGTCACTGGATAGTATTTCGACCCGGATCCCGGCAAATGCCGGGCATTCACAGAGATAGTGTTCCAAGGTCTCCTCGTCCTCCCCACAGGCCCTGCACACTTCCGAGTCCGCCCTACCAATACGGTGGAGATGGGCCCTAAGTGTCGAGTGTCCCGAGAGGATTTCCATCAAAAGACTCAGTTCCTTCCTACTGAGATTCAGAATTTCCCTCGTCTTGTCCGTGTCCGGGTTGCCCCACAGACTACTCGTAGTCCTGCCAACACCCGCATTTTCCCAGATGGTCCTATGCATGGTGTCAGCCCCGTCCACCAGCTCCGCCTTGAGAGCTCGAAAAGGTTTAACGTTCCCCAAAGTGACTAATTCCAGGGAAGATCCTCCCCTAGCCAAATCATTAGCCACTTCGTTCCCCGCTATACCACAGTGTCCCGGCACCCATATAATCTCAATGCGTCCCCGTGCAGAGAAATCGTTAATTTCCCCTTTACACCTTATTATCGTCATTGATTCCACAGAGTCCGTAGATAAAGCCCGGATAGCCGCCTGGCTATCCATGAAAATCACAATATCACCGGTCAAGCCCATGATATTCACCTGCTTAATGCACTCCGTAATCGCGGTGACCTCCGCTTGTAGTACGGTATTATGGTCAGGAAGACGGAAGCATTTGCGTACATTGAAGTCAGCGTCACAGAATCCCAGACCCGTTTTTCCATCCAGTTTCGATCCATCCGTGTAAAATTGGATCCCCGGATGGTTATGCAAGAAGGTTCCATTTAACCATGGTTCCCTGTCGAGGATTAAGGTGTCACAGAGCGTCGTGACAGACCTCTCTGAAATCCTGTCGCAGTCCCATTCTGGGACGCAATACCCTGGCAACTGGTCCAAAATAGTACGGTGCCCGGTAATATGGCCATTACTGTCCCATTCCCCGGTAGCCCTCAGCCGCATCATAGTCAATGCGGCCTTGTACTTCACCTGTACCTCAATTGGGCGAATTGCTAGAATAGTCTCGACAGCCCTAGTAGATGTGGTTCTCATTACGCCACTAATGCCCAAACAGCATAGGCGCTGTACCTTCGGCAATAGTCCCACATACGAGCCAAATCTCATCGATGTCCACCATACTACAGATGCGTACGTCAGTATAGGTATGACAACGCTAATGTATAGCCAGTGTGTCATCCTGGGTTTCAGACCCCATTTAGATCCTATGGCCCTTCTACGGACGGCCCACGATATGTGGGCCCTCTTCACCCTTTCCTCAATATGGTTCCTCCAGGATAGTTTTCTATCAAGAACAACTCCCAGATACTTGACCCTATCAGAGATGTGAACCGGCACGCTGAATTAAACTTTATTTTTCAATCTATGGTACAGTTTTTGCACAAAATGACATTAAAGTTTGGGGCATTTAAATGCAGTTTTTTTTTTCATATAACGTTTTTAAAATGCAAACAACCTGACTCCTTTCTGTCGAAATATAAATACAACCTCTACATTCTGATTTTAGGTACATATTTGATTCACAAAACTGTAGATTAAACCCGTTATCTAGTGGTTTTTCTTATTTTTCCCAATTTTTACGGTTTAAGGGAATTTTATCGCTAACCTAGCAATTGACCTTAACAAATAGTCATGCCGTAGAAAGAGCCTATTAGGCAGAGGTGTTTCATCGAAAAAAACGATTATTGTAATATGGTGCCTCATATGCAAAAAGCGCTATTAGTTAAACATTTTATATGGCATCATAGCTTTCCGAGATGAACCCAGAGTCCAATTTTTAGTATAATAAGTGAATGCCTTTAAAAAGTATATGTGCAAAAAAATCAGCAAAAAATGTTTATATACATATCGCTCATTTACTTCATTAACTTCAATAACGTCATAACTCAAAAACTTTGATTTTGTAGAAAACGAGTTTACTCACACCTTGAAGAAAAAAATAAAGACATAATTTCTTTCAAGAGGTGAGTATACAAGATATCAATACGACATTTTTACACAATATGATACGTGATATAACGAATAATTCTGCATCTTTAACTCAAAAATCATGTTTTTTGAGTTGTGACGTTCTTGAAGTAAATGAGCGATATGAAAAACGGAGGTTTTTGTAAGGAAAACTTTTGGAAATACAAACATTTTTAACTTAAAATTTGAAAACATACTTTTGAAATGTATTTAAATATGTATTTAAATATCATCTCAAAAGGTCCTTGGGGTCATCCTGAAAAGCTATGTAACCATGGTACTCGCTTTGATAAAATAACTTTTTTCTTACTAATGTAACTTCTCTTAAATGACTTTCCATTGTGCGAACATTTGATTGGCGCAATTAATTAATTTTTGATGTCATAACGCGTAATTTGTGTTTGTAACACATCTTTTAAAAAAATCTTGATTCTGATTATTTTTTATCATAGATTTATATGAGATACTTCAAATAGCATTTGTTAAACATAAAAAAAATGTATTTTTAAGGACTGGAATGATTGTAAGGTATTAAAAAAAAAGATCAAATCACTTAATTTTGGAAGAAATTTAAAATCAATGTTTGGAAGTGGAAAAGCAAGAAATGCTGCTTCTTTTATATGCGCTAAAAATGCATTCTCGAAGAATGCATTCGTTTTATTTTTGCAGGGGAAATTTAAATTTGTTCTGTAAAATATCCAAAAACAACAAAAATAAAACAAGTGCACCGAATTTTTTTTTTTTTTTTTTAAAGAGAAGCAACACTCAGGAAATTCTTCCTATTAATTAATGTGTTGCTTTCTTTGGAAAGGGGATAGTGGAAAGAAGAAAGGTGGTGAAAGATGAAGGGCTTCAAACATGGCAACACTGTAATTAGTGTCCGACCGAACGTTCGGCTTCGGCTTCGGAGTTCGGCCAAAAAGTGATGTTCGGCCAAGTTCGGTGTTCGGCCAAATTTTGGCCGAACTTGGCCGAATACCGTATATTTGAAGAAGAACAGTTCATTTTTGATTTATTTCACGTAAAAAACAAAATTTTCAAATTTATTTCACGTAAAAAACAAAATTTTCAAATTTATTTCACGTAAAAAACAAAATTTTCAATTAAATTCGTCATATACTTTAGTTAAAATAATAAAGTTCAGGTATTTCCATATTTTTGTTGAAAACTTCAATAAAATAATTGAACTGACTTTATAATATTTTTGAAAAAATATTCTAAATTTGCTTTTTTACAAATTTATTGATGTTTGAATATTTTTTAATATACTTTAATGATGCTTTTTGTAGTCAAAATCAACGAGAATTTAAATTTTATTCAAACTAAAAAAAAATTAAAAAGTTCGGCTACGGCTTCGGCCGAATATTAAAAATTTGGCCGAAGTTCGGCTACGGCTTCGGCTTCGGCCAAAAAAAGTGACTTCGGTCGGACACTAACTGTAATTGCGCGAGTAGATAAGTCTTAGAACAGTTGTTGCTCGCCACCTGATGTAGAGTTGGCGAATTTATTGAAGCTTTTTGTTTCATAGCCCTGATTAGTTATTTTACTTCGGTGGTTTTAAGTGCTATGGGGACACCGAAGGTGGGCGCAGCGATACATATAAGTGATAGAAAACTCATACATATTATTTTTCTAAATTGATGTTGTCGTCAACGGGAATCGAACCCGGGACGATCTGTGTAACAGTCCAACGCGCTAACCATTACACCACAACGCCCTTGTATTTCGCACCAATTTTAGATATTTTATTTAATTTATATTGAAAATATAAATCGATTTTAAGTTTAGTTATTGATAATCAAAAATAAGTTGTTTTATTTGAAAGGATAGAACTATTTAGACTAAATACAACCTATATTTGTTAGAGCTTTCTTTTAGATTATTTTTTCATATTTGCTAATTTGGAAATATTAGATAATTTTTTCTTAAAAATTAACTCTCTGTTTATCAACATATAACGTACGAAAAGAAATTTTCGTAAAAATAACGAAAATTTGTTTTTCTTTTCCATGTATTTTTGACGAAAGTAATTGTCAATTTCTTTCGTTTCGTAATAGATACCGAAGTCCTAAATTTATTTTAATTTAAAGTAGAGCTTTTCCCTGTTTTTTAGCAATCGGTATTTTAATGTATTTTTTTAATTGAGAGTTGGAAACTTAATGTTACATTTGAATTTTGTAGCTTAATGGAAACAATTTTTCTATTGCACCTTTGTTTAACTGAAGGAGTTCCAAAGAACAAAATTTAGCATAAATATTATTTGTAGTAACGATTTTCATAACGATTTTAAAAAAATTATATAAGTCATATCAAATACACGGAAATTGGTGGATATAAATATATATTATTATATATAATTCTATAAAATCTGATATAATTATATATAATTATATCCGAAAAATGGGTATATATAATTTTATATAATTATATAAAATTAGAAATAATTATATATTGGACCTTATATAATTATATATAATATTATATATCGCCATATAAACAAATTTTTGAATAAACAACCGCAAATATAATTATATCTTATTATATATGGTGCTATATATGATTATATATAATTATATATGAATACATATACACATTTTTTTAATCAAGTGCTTATTTATATATTTAAACGTCTTATTTTGCTGTTTTTCTTGCTTTTTTAAACGCTTAAAACAAACGCTTCCTAACTATTCGATTTTTGTGGTAAAATACAAAAATATTGCTGAGCCCAAAAAAATTTCGCTCACTCTATGAAAAGTCCTCTTAACTGGATAAAATATATTTTAAATAAATTCTTGTACCATAAATTTATTTCCTTATCTGTATTGCAGCAACTACAACAAACCATCATATTACAGAAAAAGACAAAGAGAAGCAACAACAGCAGCAGCAGCATCATCATCATCAGCAGCAGCAGCAACAATTTGTAGAAAAACGTAAAGCAAAAACATTAAAAAATAAAATTCTACAAAATGTTGCACAACAACAAAATGCCAACTCCTTTACCAACAATAATACGTCGCCATCATCAGCAATGATAGATGAGCGTACAAAAACTAACAATACAAATAATAAAAACCACAATAATAGTAACAACAACACTACTACTGCAACAGACACCAACAATAGATCTTCATCTACGACTCCATCAAATCTATTGAAGGATTCTAAAGACTCCTCTTCTCTGGGTAGTCATAATAATAATAACAACAACAGTGATTTAATAATCGCTGAAGCAGCAAAAATTTTATTAAAAAATGGCTTAAATGGTACAAATGCTGCTGCAGCCGCTGCTGTTGCTACTGCTACAGCAACTTTACTAACGGCAGCTGCGAATTTTCATCAATTGCCTTCTCAGACACAAGCGTCAACCTGTAATATAACGTCGCCGTCTTCAGCCACTTCTGCTTCATCATTATCTGGCGTTTCTGAATCAACGGCTTTAGCCTCCAACGCGACAACGGCTGCTGCTGCTGCTGCTCATGCCCAATTAGTGGCTATAGCAGCTGCCGCTGCTGCTGTAAATGCCACTAATCATAAACGTTTAACTGCATCCACTTCATCTTCAGCAACATCCTCTTCAAACACCCATTCCAGTAAATCTTCAAATCAAATATTAAACAATGGATTATTGGGCTCCGCTTCCATCCAAACTTCAACCACAGAAACATCTTTACCATCTTCGGCAGCAGCGACAACAACATCATCATATTTTACTAAACCTTACAAAAATAGCTGTAAAAGCACTACCACCACCACCACTAGTTCTCCTAAAATGTCCATGGACATGGGTGTTATTGATTATACTCTAAGTTCGAATAATGCAACTCCATCATCGTCGTCATCTTCATCATCATCTTTGATTAATTCTCCATCGTCTTTTTCAAATGTTGTTAATTTGTCTTCAACTGGTAACAAAAACAGTAACAACAGTACCAGTCATCATAAATTTTTAAGCAACAACAGTAATAGTTCCCATTATAATCGTTCTGATATTGGCAGGCCTCCGATATCAACACATCCTACGTCTAATACAAATAATCATACAAATTCTGTTGGTGGTGGTGGGGGATTTGGTGGACGTTTACAATTTTTTAAAGGTACGTTTTCAAAAGTTTTTTAGATTGAATTTAAAGTAATTTGACAATGTCCGTTGATGATAAATTGAGTTTATGGATTTCATTGGTTTACAAATTTATCCTAAATTGTTCTTTTTGGAATGAAAATATTAAAGTGTATAGTTTTGAAGAAAAACAATTTTAATTAGCCGATTGAAAAAAAATTATAAAAGCCATATCAAATTATATGCGAAAATTGGTGGATATAATTATATATAAATATATAATAATTCTATATACATTTTTTTACTCGGGTAATTTTATAGTTTTAAAATATACGAAAGTAAAGCTGTCATTTCAGTATAATTATTTGTTTTAATGTTCAAGGATGATTTCAGGATTCTGTAAGGAATTTTAAATTTCTCATTTTACAGTTTAAACCCTTTATATGTTATTTTTTTAAATAACATCTAAACAAGACACTTCCACCAAAAAAAATTTTTTTTGTTAAAGTCGCAAAACTGTCTAATATATCTTAAAATATTTGCAAAACAAATCAAAATTTTGACAATTAAAAGAGTGGTTGTATAAGCAACCAAAAAAAAATCTTGCGTTGAAGCGTTAAAGATACAAATTTATTGAAGGAACAACAATTAGAAAACTATAAATCTAAGTTAATCAAAATTAGTAAAATAAACTATTACCTTGTTAGTAAAATAAACTTTTGCCTCGCTTAAGTCGAAATTTGTAGCTTTGAGATATTACGGATTTTATTAAAAAAAGTTTCTGTTTGATTTTTGTAAAAATAAAACTATGTAACGTTTAATAACACTGTGTGACAACCCAAAATTTATATCGGTCAAAAAAGTTATACGTGTCCCGGCATTTCGCTGGGTCAGGTCTAGGAATCGAGATACATACAGTAGAAACTCGATTCTTGCACGTAATGAAAACCGGGCTCGGTGCAAGTTTCGAGGTTGTCGCAAGTACCGAGTATTAATTTCCCATACAAAATAAAAAGCACATACATCTGTTTAGAATCTAAGTTTAATATTTCAATTCAAAACACTTAAGTTCAACGCATTCGTATAACAGTAGATACATATTTAATGTGGAATTAAAGAAATTTAAAATTTTTGTTTTGTACAAAGTCGCTTGTTCAGTACTACACTGCTTCTTAGTCTCTGGATCATCATAATATTGTCGAATGAAGCATTGTTTTGCTCCGCCCATTCTATGCAAATATTGAACGCTGATATATATAATACAAAAAAGTTGCAAGTATCGAGTTCAAAATTTACGGATGTCGCAAGTACTGAGTGCGTAATGAAAAATATTCCTATGTTGCAAGAATTGAGGTGTGCAAGTATCAAGTATGTGCAAGAATCGAGTTACTACTGTATATCGATTTGAAGTTAGTAAGTATCGTATAGGGGAAATTGTAATTTTTTATGTCTTTTCATTTAGATGGTCAAAATCATCTAAACTTACTAAATATCTGAATATCGCAAAGTGATGTTCAGCAAAGTTGTTAAGCCGGCTACAACATAGTCAATAAAGGAAAGCGGCATTTTTGGTTTTCCTTGAATGGGACCCTGAAAATAAGTTTTTTATCATTTTTTTGTAAGTTATCTAGCAAAGCTCACTTAAAATCATCTAATGCTACAACAATACCGCATTCCTTTATTGACTATGTTGTAGCCGGCGTTGATCTTAACAACTTCGCGATATTCGAACATTTAGATGGTCAAAATTCACGAAAAAGGCAAAAACATGACAATTTACCCTATACGATACTTACTAACTTCAAACCAATATATCTCGATTACTAGACCTGACCCAGCGAAACGCCCGCACACGTGTAACTTTTTTTTTTTACCGATATAACTTTTCCCGGAAAGCAGAACCCGCGCCATTTGTCGCACAGTGTACTTAATGTTAATAAAAATATGATAACCAAGCTAGAAATCAAAAACAAAGATCAATTAAGAAATGTTTATGTTTTGCACTTATGTGATTAATTCAAATTTAGTTCTTAAATTTATTATAGCTTAAGTAGCTTAAGCTATAACAGTGAAACAAGAGTACGACATTTTTTGACTTAAGTGAGAATAAGCTAATTGTTAAAACTTTTTTTTAAGTTTTTAAGAAAAAAAATTCAACAAAAAAGCTTATGTACACTTAAGCGCAATCAATTGTAAAAAACAAATTTTGATAATTCGGCTTACTTCCACTTAAGCTATTTAATTAAAATTATTTCTGCTTTAAAACACAAAACTTACTACAATTTCGTTTATAAATTTTTAAGTATACGGAATTTCGAAATATGGATTGTACCCATACATGCGTCCTATTGACAACATCTATAATTAACGATAAAATCGATTTACGCTTGAGTCGATTTAAACGATTTTGCTAAAATTACACAGACATAATGATTTTGCGATTTAAATACAAAATTTGGTTTACTGAAGTGTCTAGTTTATGTGAAATTAATAAAAAAAAACGAAATCCATTAGAGGCAATAAACTCCCAAAAATATTCTTGAACATTTAACCCTTTCCCTGTCCACCCCGGATTAACCCAACCTAAATTAACGTGCTGTGCATCATATCTGATGCACAGGACAGGGAAAGGGTTAAACACTTTATATTATAATTAAAACTTAACTATCGTATATTTAACAGCCATAAAAAGTTTTTAACATTTTAAATTCAATTTCACGATATTGATACAAAAGTGCTTAAAAATATGTGCTCGGTTAAAAAAGTCGACCATATCATAGGTTCGCTCATGCTAGAAAATTTGTTTATTATTTTTTATTTATTTACAATACTATAAGCCTTTAAGGCCAAATGTATTGCTAGAATATAACATACAAATTCAAATTTATAATACAGCATTTCTAAGACTAAGATAAATATTAGTGAATAATGTGTTAATCCTTAGAACAGGATAATGTGTACGTATGAACTTATTTAAAATCGTGGAATTTTCTTTCTTGAGCAAGGCTTCGGCTTTGCATCATCATTAGTAGAGCCCATATCGGTGCTTTTATGGCCTTTAAACATTACTCAATAGTCTAGTTGTCAATGTTATGGAAGTAATATATAATTTTATTCTTAAATATGTGCGCCCCGGTAGGCTAGTTGGTAGCGTGCTGGCTTATCAGTGCGGGGGTCGTGGGTTCGATTCCCACCAGAGGCACTGGTCTGTTTTCGCTACAACGCGCCGAAGTCCATAGTAGCTAGTGCTCGGTTAGGGTAATAGGATATAATTTGTAATTATACGATTATTAATTAAAAAAAAAAAAAAAAAAATATTCTAGTGTTAATAAAAAGTATTTTTCATATTTTTTATGAAAAAATTATTTATAAAAAGAAATAATTATTTAAAAGGCGTTTTTGCAATTAAGAATTTTAAATGCATTTATGTCAGCTCAGACATTATATTTATTATATCTCGTATGATAAAAAACTTTTATTTGGTATGAATTGTTGATCAGTAAGTTTACATTTTCATTAAAATTTGTAAGGTACAACAGCATAATTAAATACTACTACCCCGGTTAAAAAAGTTCATATATGTACAAATATGTTCACATATGGTTGCGTATATGGACATATATGTTTCATATATGGGCATATATGAAAGTGTATGTGGTTCCATATATGCAACGGTACTCATATAAGTTATGAGTTTTAATTTGAAAGACGGGAACATGTTCTGAACGTATTAACAACTAACCCTTTATTTTATTGTTTTTCTTTTTATAAACTGATTTTGCTTACTTTACAATTAATAAAAAAAAAATTATTTTAACTTAATTTTAATATTTGCTTATTACAATTTATTTCAATAAGTGCTCGATTAGCAATAATATTTGTTTTAATATAGTTTTAATTATTTGCTTAATAATTAAATATTGTAGTTAGTTGAACTCTAGTGTGTTGTTGTTGTCGTTGTGGAAGTATTAAGTTCTGTGTTAGCAGTTTTTTAAGTAATTGAACTATGTGTGTTATGTTTGCTGTTGTAGTGTTTTCGATGGTGTTAGAAGTATTCACCGAATGTATTAACTCTGCCCTTTTTACGTATCAGTGCCCCACTGACCAAGTAAAGCTACTTTTATGAATAAATTATTTTGAGTTCAGGGAGATTTACTGAAGGTGAAAATTGTAGCGATCTTTGGCGATTCCTACATTTTGAATATAATTGAATAGTTAATACACCTGTAAATCCCTTACGCAATCGAGAAGTTTCCGTATTTAGACCAGATCCGCTTCGATCCTCGGAACAGGGAATGTTGCATCCCTTATAGGAGAAGGATTATTTCTTCTCTCCAAGGTAGTTATTCTACCGGATGAGGTTTCTTCATTTGTTCTATTTGTACATTAACGGCATCGGTAAGCTGCGTTATCGCTTCTTGAATCCCTTCCATTTTAAATTAAAAAAAAAGTTTCGCGTAGAAAAGTGTTTGTATAGTTTCCTTTTTGTTCAAATCCAAAACGGGTGTTAGATTGTTCTTTCCTTTTTCTAAAAAAAAAAAAATGGTTTATGTAGAAAAGTGTTTGTATAGTTTTTGTGTTTAAAACCAAAAAAAATGTGTTCGATTGTTGAACCAATGATTTGTTCTCAATACGAAATTTTTTACACAAAATATTTTTACTTTAATAATTTATATTTTTACAATAAGAAAAACTATTTATTCCATTCTACAAAATTTATAATTGTCACTTTCTTAATTCTATAAAATATGCCTTAGTTTTCACGATAGAGATAATTTATAATAATTAGTTTTGTTATTTCTTTAACAATTAAAATCTCTTGTGGTTTTTATTTTTTATATATAATTTTAATACGACTTACAAAATAGTTTGAATGAAGATCAACATCCTTACTAGAGAGTCCGCGTTGTCCTTTTTGAGGGTTTTAGCCGTCTACTGATGTACGGATATTCGTCTCTTCCTTTTGAGCTTACTTCCACGTTCTTAAGGTGAGTTGTTTGACTATGTTGCACAGTCGCTGATGGGCTTCCGGAATTTTCCTTTCTTAGATCGTTATTTTCTTTCGATTATTTGTAAAGCTTTCACCTGGCTTTATCTTTCAAATGTTTTCTTGTTTTTTAAAGTTTCAGGTTTTCAAGTTTGTTTAATTTTTTATTTTTAACAAAACTTTAGTTATTCGATTTTTTTTTTGCTTGTTAACAATGCCTACTGTTTTCAACTGTTTATTTTGGACGCTTTTTTATTTTAATTTTGAATCCTTTTTATTTGTTAAGCGTGGACTTTTTAAATTCGCTCGGGCGCCAGTTATGAGTTTTAAATTGAAAGACGCGAACATGTGCTGAACGTATTAACAACTAACCCTTTATTTTATTGTTTTTCTTTTTATAAACTGATTTTGCTTACTTTATAATTGATAAAAAAAAACTTATTTTAGCGTAATTTCAATATTTGCTTATTACAATTTATTTCAATAAGTGCTCGATTAGCAATAATATTTGTTTTAATATAATTTTAATTATTTGCTTAATAATTGAATATTGTAGTTAGTTGAACTCTAGTGTGTTATTGTTGTTGGGGAACTCTAGTGTGTTATTGTTGTTAGGAAGTATTAAGTTTTGCGTTAGCAGTTTTTTTAATAAATTGTACTATGTTATGTGTGTTATGTTTATTTTTGTGTTTTTGGTGTTATTAGTAGTATTCACCGAATGTGTTAACTTAGTTGGTCATATATAGATGTATATGTGATTTCATATTTGCAAAAGGTGCTCATATATGGACATATATGGAAGTATATGCATATACAATAACATGTTATTTCATATTCGCTAAAGAGGGTTATATATGGGCAAATATGGAAGTATATGGAATTTCTTATGTGCATAAAGGGCTCATATACGAACATTTAATTAAGTATATGTGACTCCCAAAGAAAGAATTTGAAACATACATATAAAAATGATGCATCTAATCAGTTTTATAAACCTATTTAATGGACCGATTGTAAAGAGCTTCATTTTTTAATCTAATTCATAAATTCAGAAGTGGTTTCTACCATTTTTTTTTTAAATTGTTATTTTTGACAAATAAGTCAATACAAAAAAGACAAAAGTGTTTCAATAATAATTGTCAACCTTATTATGTTTAAATTGAAGTATAACCGTTACTTTAATTAAAACATTGTGGACCACTTAAAGATTATAAGTTTTTTAAACAGTAAATATGAAATACTCAAAAATTGTGAGATTTTATTTGTTCGGTTTTAGATCATGACAAATTTTTCTCTAAATTAACAGAAAAATTATAATTTTTATATGATAATTTACTTTGACTATTAGAAAAAAACACAGAAAAAGTTATTAGACACTAGCATGAATGGAATGCATTTTCTGACCCACTACGGTCTTCATCAACATTCTTCGTGCCATTTAGTGTTAATCGTAAATATCATCTATTTAACTCACATGTTAAAGAAATTGGGTAACTTTAAATCCCACATTACTCTGTGTGTTGAGTTAGAATGAAATTTACCACGAACGATTTCTATTTATAGTGTGTTTGTTTTTTCTCTAGTCATTATCATAGTTGCCAGTTTAACTTTCAGTTAAAACTTTAAATGGCAGTTCTTTTCTCTAATGTCATCATATACTATCCTTCTACATTAGCAAAGCATATCAACAAACATTAAAGATTTTTCATTAACACATATGTCGAGCATATACATTAAACGATTTTTACACTATACCTGGTGAGTGGTTTAATAGTGAATTTTTATCGTTGATCTATAAATTTATGTGTGAGATTTTATTTGTTCGGTTTTAGATCATGACAAATTTTTCTCTAAATTAACAGAAAAATTATAATTTTTATATGATAATTTACTTTGACTATTAGAAAAAAAACACAGAAAAAGTTATTAGACACTAGCATGAATGGAATGCATTTTCTGACCCACTACGGTCTTCATCAACATTCTTCGTGCCATTTAGTGTTAATCGTAAATATCATCTATTTAACTCACATGTTAATAAGTATGAATTTTTATAAGTATGAATTTTTAAACTGTAAATTTACATTTCCATTTAAAAATTTTAAGGTACAAGATCATAATTAAATGCTACTATTGAATAGAATATAAAAAGTTTTTTTTAATTGTAAGAGAAAAAATTTTAAAGTTTTTAGTATTTTATTTTTATCTGTAAGGTCTTGTTTCAACAACTTATAATATTAATATTGTTCAAAATGTTTTAAATTAATGTGGTCGTATTATACTTTATTTTAAAGTTGTTTAAAATGTCGTTTTATCGGCAAATATTTCGTTGTGATGAGACTATAAACATAATAAATACAAACAGAATATACATGTTTTGCCATCGCGAGTAAAAAAGTTTATATATAGTTATATATAAACACGTAGAATTATATAAGATTATATATAGCACCATATATAATTATATATGTCGTTGATTATTTCCAAGTTGATTAATATGGTGTCATATAAAATTATATCTAACTATATATGGTCCTTTATATAATTATATCTGCCTCATATTATCAGATATAATTATATATTGGTTCATATAAATAACTATATATTTTTAATAGATTTTTAATAACTGTATGAACAAATTTTAAACAAAACTACCAAATAACACAGAATGACAAGATCTTGAAACTTTTTTTTAATTCTATAAATGAAAACTTTATATGACATCATACATTTATAAGATGACAACAAGTCAATCTTTTAGTATGATATGTTATGTTAATACCTTTTATGTGCTCCTGGAAAAATGTTTAGATTTGCGAAAGTTTTTCTAACAAAAACCCTATGACGGTTTTTGTACATAGACTATTAAAATATATTTACATATATGTAGGTACCTATATATTCTTGACTCTAAGGTCATCTTAAAAAGCTTAGCTGTTAAATCGAGAAATTTGCTTTGCAACAATTGTTTCAAAGCAAAGTTCGTGACTTGAGTATTTTTCTTAATAAATTTTGGTTATAAAAAATACATATAAACTTTGATATAACTTTGTAAATAAAACTTGACTATCGGGAGTATTCTAAAATACGAATCCACAGATAATTATTCGTTTACGTATTTACGCGGTTGAATGTGAGTAAAAAAAAGTGGTAATTAAAAAATCGCGTTATTAAATCTTTCAAATTCAAACTTTAAAAAAGATATATTTTTTTCAATAAAATTCTTTTAAACTTTTTTAAACGAATTTTCCAAATACATGCTTACAATAAATTGCTCTTAATTAATTTTCAAATATGGTCAAATGGAGTACTCATTGTAAGTATCAAAAATCTTCTGCAATTTGGTTGTTATAACGTTTTATTTCCTCTAATGCTTTTTAGATTGCCGTATTCCATGGTAACTACAAAATCTTATGAGTCGTATTTAAGATCGTGGGCCCAATAAAGGATAAGATTGCTACAGATAAGTTAATTCCCAATCTTATATAATTTAGATATACACAAATGTGTTCTCTATTTTCAGTTGTATAACCACCATTGGAACACAAATATGTACACATAAAATGCTGAATATCGTGCTTTTTGAACTCAACAGATTTTATTGAAATTCGGAAATGTGATTAAGGAGGTAGACTTTCTGGTTAGTTATATTTATTTTTACGGACTAATCTCACATTTGAAGGTAAGAAAACATTGATTTTTTATGGTGCGTTTTCACTGAACGTGTTTTGGACGTGTTTTGAAACAAAACATGTTTTGGACGTTTACATATGTATTAACATCCATACTTCATTTAATAGGAAAAAAACAAATTAGAAAAAAATATTTGACAGTAAGGTCCTTCTTAGTTGTATTAGTTAAATGTTTTTTTTCCTCTTTAGATGTTGCATAAAAAAGCGGTTAAATTTTTTCCTCAATTGTGTATTAATTTGTGTTTGTAAGTTTTGTATTTGTCACTGTTATTTTTTGTAATATTCAATAAAAAATAATAATATATGTACTTGCAATGTTATCTTATTATTTTAGAAGGAATTCAATGTAAAAATCCAAAATCTAGGTAAAATTATGTAGTTGGCAATTTATATAAAATTATATATAATTATATAAAATATATACACAGATATACACATTTTTCGGATATAATTATATCTAATTATATCAGAATTAATAGAATTATATCTGATTATATGTAATTTTATACACCAATTTCGTATAAAATTATATATAATTTGATATAGGACTATATAAAATTATAAGAAAGATTTTTTTATTATAAGAAAAGATTTTTCGAGATTTCAATGTTTCAGCGACTGTAATAAGGGAAATTGAAATTTTTGAAAAAAAAAGTATTGCGAAACTGTGTTGGGAAACACTTTGAATCTTTTTGTAGACGATATTCGAATAATTTTATATATAGTGAATCTAGAGCAGTACCTATTGGACTTTATGTTTGTGACATTCTTAGGAGGTTCATATCAAAAACATGCCGTCATGAAAATAATTATATTTTAGCTGTTCAAACGTTAATTATTTATCACCCATTGGCTACATGCATGAAATTGCTTCATCTTTTGATTTGTCCACTTCTTTGAGACACAATTTCTACTCAAAAAGTGTACAAGGCACACATAGAGGTTTATCCGAACAATTTTTATTTTTTTTTATTATAGTTTTTACTTATTGTTTTTTATCTTAGTTATAAGTTAATTTTAAGTTAGTTTTAAGCATACTTTAGGTTAGGAGATTCACTCTCAAATCATGCTAAGCATTGGGAGCAAAAGCGTATTTTGTTCTACTAATTCTTTTAATTATTTAAGTAAACTTAAAAAATTTTGTGTAAGTCGGTTGCTGTCTTCATTTATTTTAGTTATGATATTTCATTTTAGTCCTAAGTGTTAATTTTTTCTAATGTGCTTAATTAATCTGTGTATATCATACATTGTAAAAAAAGCTCAATAAAATAAACCTTAAACTCAAATTGTGTATACCCGATTGAAAAAAAATATATAAGCCATATCAAATTATATATAATTATATACGGAAATTGGTGGATATAATTTTATATAATTCTATAAAATCTGATATAATCAGATATAATTATATATAATTATATCCGAAAAATGGGTATATATAATTTCATATAATTATATAATATTAGATATAATTATATAAGGCAGATATAATTATATATTAAACCATATATAATTATATATAATTTTATATAGCAACCACATATATCATTATATCTAATTATATATTTTGCTAACTATATATGATTATATAAAATTATATATAAATATATATTATTATATATATATATTTAAATTTTGCTAATTTTATCGACTTTTTAAAAAGAGAAAATAAATTATTTTAAAAGTCGAATATGTGGAGACGATCTGGAGTTCAGTCAGCTAATTTTCAAAAATAAAAATAAAAACATTTAATTCGTTTAGAGGAATTTGCTCAAAAATCCAAATTTCCCTACTGGACTTAATTTGGAAGTTCATATTAAAATAAATTTTTGTGTTTTAAAATTCTTAAATTCTGAAAAGTATTTCTAACTTTAAATAAAAACTATTCTTTTTTTTTTTTTTGTTTAGATGGCAAATTTATTTTGGAGTTGGCACGATCCAAAGATGGTGAAAAAGGTGGATGGGTATCAGTGCCTAGAAAAATATTTCGCACACCTTCAGCTGCAACTTCCTCAACAGTGACACCGTCAGCAACAGCTTCAACATCTGCAGCTGCAATACCATCACCTTTAGCAGCGTCACCTGCGGCTGCAGTTGGTGGTGGTACAACTTATCCAAAGAATGAGTGTTCCAACTCATTAAGTTGTAAGTATCTTTTTTGTAATGCCTCCAATAGAAACGTTTTCTTATTTTATCTTTTATTCCCATAGTTTCTGATGACAATAGTTCGTTGCAATCGTCACCATGGCAAAGAGATCATTGTTGGAAACAAGCGGCGCCACGAAAAAATGTGTCAAAAGAATTGACGCTATTTTATCGCAAGCCCGCATATCATACACTTACAACACAAGCACTTTTACTGGCGCACAGAAAACGTAGAAAACCGTATGATAGAAAAACTCTCGAGATTGGTTTAATATTTGGGTTAAATAAAAAAGAACAACAGCCACTAAAACAAAAACTACAACAAGTAGATAAATCTATTAAACTTAACAAAAAAGAGGTGGACACAAAAGAAACACTTGATAAGACAGCGGCGGAGAAGGAGGGAGTAGTGGAAAATATTAAACAAACTACCGAGGTTGATAAAAAAGAAATTGTCGGCGACAACGCTGACAATGACAAGACTTATGGCGCCAAGGAAGAGTGCAACAAAAATGATAACAATAAACCCCACATAAACACAAACGACGAAGATATTGTAAAACTCGAGGAGCACGATAATGATGTTGAAATGACTAAACTTTCTTCTCCAAACAAAAATGATAAAAAGGAGAACAAACCAAATGTTAAAAAGGAGAAAGGTAATAATGAAGATGAAGTGGAAGTGGAAGAAAAAATGAATACCAGTGATTGTAACGACAATGAGGAAACTTCTAAGAAACCAACATCATTGAATGGTAATGTCTCAAATGAAGATTCCCACCAACAACCGCATGTTCCAGGAACAAACAAAACGGAAAATACAAAAACAGGAGATGAAGAAAAAAGACTTAAAAAGCATGAAATAAAAAAAAATCGAGCCAAGCTCACTACAATCGTACAAAAATTAATGGATGCCTCGGCATCACGTCTAGCAGCAACTGCCCATTTGTTTAAGACATCGACACAAACAGCAGTTTCATTTACACCAACATCATCATCATCCTCTACTGCTACTACTGCTACAGGATTAGGAGGAGCTAAAAATCAAAATTCCAAAGTTTCACCACCTTCGAATACAGCGGCCTCACGTCTAGTCGAATATCATCAGCAACATGTATCACCACGCAAACGTATATTACGAGAATTTGAAAAAGTCTCTCTGGAAGATAATGCTACAGCAGCTGGGGGTAAACGTAGTCGAGCCAAAGGTAATACAACAACAACGAATTCATCTAATGTAACATCATCTTTATCAAATTCCAATAAATCGATGGCTTTCAATGCGCACAACTCAAATATGGGAAATATACCAAAATCTACAGCCGCTCAAACATCTTCGGCAGCCCCTACAAAACTTTATAGTTCATATAGTATACATTCGCTATTAGGAGGTGGTACAACATCTTCATCTTCAACATCTGCTACTACAGCCTCTAAGAAAACTAGCGATTTACCAGCTACTATAACTAGCAGTTCTATGGCATATTCTCCTTATCATTCTACAACATTGCCACATAGTTCCCATAATTCACCAAAATCTCCCGAGGGTAACAACAGTAACGGTACGTGTGGTGGTAAATCACCCTCCAATTCAGCGACAAAATTAAAAAGATCACCTCCGTATAGTTCACCCATGCATGATACACAATCGAGAAGTCCAGTTAATAGTGGCAGCAGTGGTGGATATAATGAATATGGTCGACGTTCTCCCAGATCAACTCCAGATACTGCTCATAATGCATTTAATAAAATGAGATATGCCAGTGTTACTGAAAATACAGCCTCGCCAACAAATCTCCATCAGCAACAACAGCAGCACCATCATCTGCAGCAACAACATTATCATCAACCACAAACTTATTACTCACCCTACATGATGTCACCACATTATGTGCCGCCACCTTCAGGTCCAAGCGCTCTTTCGCCTACTCCCTCGTCATCATCTAATACAGCACCAACAACATCTACTACTGCCAGTTCTCGATCACCTCGGCATCATCCATCGGCATTTAGAGCAACAACGCCAACATCGCTGACGAGTGCAACACATCATCATAACATTCCAACAAATCAAAGGGGGGATATATCTCCGCAACGTTCAACTACGGCATCGCCACGTGAAACTACACCTCGAACTGTACCAAAAAAGACTGCATCAATACGACGACAATTTGCTTCACCCACTTCTTCGGGCACTCATAATAATAATAGTAATTGTTCTTCTCCCACTACGACCATAGATAGTCGTAGTGAGGAAGCATTAAATAATGATAGAAGAACGCCGGTTAATACCAATACATCGCATCAGCTGCAGCAGCAACATCTAATGCAACGAGCCTCACCAGGTAATCCAAATATGACTGGTGGTTCTCCTCTTCATCCATATTCATATATGTATGCCCAACCACCAAATGGTGGCGGCAATCACAGTCCTCATCCTTCTGCTGTTTCGCCATCGTCTGTTAATGCTTCAGCGGCAGCCGCCGCAGCGGCCGCTGCTGCAGCTTCATACATTCCAGCCGTTGTGGGATCACCTTACTACCATCCATATATCTCAACATTGGCGGCTATGCGTCATCCACAAATGTGGATGCAACATTATCAAAGTGCGGCTGCAGCTGCTGTAAATCCCTCATTAATGCATGCCCGACATCCAGCTATGTTATCCGCAGCTGCTGCAGCTGGTGCTGCTGCTCGCTTGTCGCCAACCTATCATGGCTTCCAATATAATGGTGTGGGCAATGCAGCTGCATTAGCAGCCGCAGCTGCTGCTGCCGCTGGTTTCGGTAGCTCAGCTACTTCTCCTCACCCAAATGCGTTGACACATCCGGGTTCTATGTTTAATCACATGGCAAGTAGCAGTTTGCATAGTATGCATCATCCAGCAACGGCAGCAGCAGCAATGCAAGCAGGTTTAGTCCCTGCATCAGCATTAACAGCAGCACCACCTTCATCAATGACTGATACAACTGATCTTTCTAAAACATCAAAGAACAATTATTCTTCTAGCTCATCATTATTATCATCAGCAGCAGGAGGAGGAGGCGGTGGAGGAGTATCAGTTTCTGGCTCATCAACTTTGACTGGCTCTTCTGTAAATTCTATTTATAACATTAGCAATAAGGATGAACAAAGTTCAGGTTAGTAGAAAAACTAAAAAGACATTAATATTTTAAATTTATATTAAAAAATATAAAAATTACTGTTCGTGGCTCTAAGCCGAGTTTTTGGTCTCTATTGAAATCAAACAAAATAAACTACACCGTGGGATGTTTAACACTCCTTAAAGCAATTAAAATATACAATTTCAGAACCTTTTTGAAACTGCACAAATTAAATTGGAAACGGAATTGAATTCTGTAAACAGGTTTAAAAACTGAAACTTTTCTATATTTATCGAATATTAGTGTTCCAATTTGGTTAATTGATTAACCGATTCCTCCATTAATCGCCTCTATTTCGGTCAATGTCGAAACAAATAATTTAAAACTCAAATAATTATTCGACCCGAATATTAGGTTATAATAGGTTGATTAACCGGTTAAATGTTGTATATGGATGTTTACCCAAAACTTGTAAATTTTATTAACTTTGGTTAAAAAAAATGACAAGAAAAGCATAAAAAAACAAACGCCTCCAGATAAAATATTTTTATCGGGTTTCGGAAATTAGATAGAATTTTTTTTAATTATTATTTTGATTCTTTTAAAAACTCAAATTAATGTTAACAATATTTTTATGTATTTCAAGACAAGGTTGAATTTGTTTTAAATCGTTGGCACACAACTATCAAGCAATTTACAAATAGATTTTGCAGAAATCCGACTTCTTCCATCTCCCAAGAACATTTTTTAGAAACAATTCCCAGCCACTATAATTTTCAAAACATGTTCCAAGGCTTCTCTCCGATCTTAGTGAAATTTAGATATGTGATAAAGAAAAAGAAAGCCGAACAATTACGAATGGCGGTAAAGGCATATACATATTATTTAGCTTAATCCGACTATAATTTTTTTAACAAACCGCTAGTTTTAGTATCACTTAAAACACATTTTTTAAACGATACTTGAAAGATATCGGACTTGTTTCGTCTTTAAAAGCTTTTTCATTTGGTACCCCATTTGTCTAATATTTCTCTGAAACAAATCGATATAAACCGAAAAAACCCACACTTTCAATCCATAAACATGAGATTGGAATTTTATTAAGATCGGGCAGAACTCATCGGGAAACCTCTTTAACCAGTTTAAGCAGCTGTTTAACCTGGTCTACTTCGGTTTATTTTAGGACAATTATTGACATAAAAACCGACTAGAACGGGTTACAAAGAAATATAATTTGTTCTACATGCCGTTCTTCAAAACTCGCATATCTTGAAATGGTAGATTCGTATGTCTTTTTAAAATAAAAAATTGTAACTCTAAGGATTTAGATTTATTAGCACCAAAAGTTTTGAAACTAAATTTTTACAAACACAAAAAAATTATAAATTTTTTATTTTTTTCATGTACAAAATTTGGATTTCAACTATATTTAACAGAATTTTTTAACGAAAGGCCTAAAAATTTTGCAAAAATTTTAATTACAGTGCACTCGCGATAATGTGAACACTGTATTACGTGAACACCGCTTAATGTGAACACATTTTATTTTACATTGACTACTCTAAAAGGCGAACAAAGTACGAAAGCCCTATAATGTGAACAGAAAAAAAGTCAATGTGTTAGAGGCAATTTAAACGAAGAAATTAATTGCAGGCAATTTTTGAATTCTCTTTTAAAGTTGATTCTAAAAATCATGAACATTTAAACGAGGAGTTTTTGCATGCAATTTTTTGACGTTTATTTTGCCAATCTTCTTTAATTGTTCATTCGTTGAAATTTAATTTATTCGTAATAATTTAAAATAATATAATTTAATAATATATATAATATAAAATAATATTTATATATTCCACATTATTTATTTTTTATTTTAGACTTGGTTCACACACGGCAATTATAATTGCACAATTCTTGAGTTTATAGAAGAGGGAGGGAAAGAGAATGATAGGGGGTACAGAATTGCCCGTAATCCAATTCCGTTTTGTTTTGTCATTCGCAATTTTCAATACTGCAGGTTGATATACGAAAATTGCTGAAACAAACTTTTCCTGTGTGAACACAAGAGCAAGTTCAAAAGAGAATTGAAGAAGAATTGGGCAATTATAATTGCCGTGTGTGAACCAGGAATTACGAAATATTTTCGATACACAACACTTGAGAAGCCGAATACGAATAAAGCAAATTAACAAGAATACGAACGATAGCAAAAGGAAATGTCAAAAAATATCTTAAAAAACGAAAACCGTGCAATTTTTGCTACCCGCTTGCTTCTCTACCCCGTTTGCCTACAAACAATAATTGCACGCAACGTTGCATGCAAAAATTGCGTCGTTTAAATGGCCTATTAGTTAGAAATGCGTAAATACGTTAAGAATTAAATTTTTTTCTAAGTTTTGGGATTCCCCTATTTTAACTGTTTCACTGCATTAAGGGCAGAGCAGTGTTACCATATTGCCAGTTTTAACTGTTTTTTTTCCAGTTTTTTATTATGCGTAACAGTTTTTCAGTTTTTCATGAAAAAAAACAGTTTTTGTTTAATTTCAGTCTTTTTTTCAGTTTTTAACAGTTTACCTGCTCGATTTACTTTTTTTTTACTTGAATTTATAAATTTAATACAAAAGTTGCGCAAAATGTTTCAATAAAAAATAACACTACGCATTGAATGCAACTGCGTAGTAAGTTTTAACTCCCTTTTTAGCATTTGTTTGTGTTGAAACCCTGAAATGTCATTTTGTTTCTGTCTGTTTTCGTTTTCATTTCTCTTGTGTTGTGTTTAGTTAGTCTACAACAAAAAATATTTTTTTTTGTATATATAAAATGTTATGTGTTTAATGTTTTTTATGTTGTTTTATGTTTAAATAAAATGCAATTGAATCCAAAATGCACATATTAACTGTTTTTGCTACTGTTTTTTATTTAAAAAAAAAAACAGTTTTTTCTTACAGTTTTTTGAAAAAAATACATGGCAACACTGGGACAGAGATACATAGAAACTATTTTAGTTGCTATTTTTCAGTGTTGCCACTTCATGTGTAATTACACATATCATGTGTAATTTTTCGTTTCATGTGTAGCCCATGTGTAATTGGCAGCATGTGTAATTTCAAATTTTTACGTTTTTGAGCACTATTTTTTATATTACTTTGTTGTTTAAAACCGTTTCCAACACTTGGTTTAAAAAAAGTATGTACGTCTCTTTCTATCACAAAACAATTTGTACAATATGAGTCTTTAAGAAGTTTTTTAAGACTATAAGTTTTTGAAGATCCCTCCAAGACTACTGAATCGATGTTGCAGGCATTAGATGATGAAAAAACCAAAATTTATTTCGAATTTTTATCGTATGCCTTAGAAATTTTAACTTCATTTAATATTCTTTTTCAATCAAAAAAGCCAGTATTGTTTAAAATGAAATCCGAAATAAAGCAAATAATGGAAACTTTTTATTCAAATTACATAAAAGTGGATGTTTTAAAATCCCAATCCTTATGGGAAATCAACCATTCAGATAAAAATATATATATAAACGTTAATGATATATACATTGGTGTTGGTGCTCATGAATCTTTGACGACATGCTCTAATTCTGAAAAAACAAGTATTGATTTTATTTGCCGAGACAATTTGGCAAATAAAAACAAGATTTGATTTTAGTGATGATCTTTATACCATTGTGTATATAGTTGATCCAAAAATTGCACAATCTTTTCAACCTCAAACTTTGTATTTGTTTAAAAAAAAGATTTCCTTCCTTCAATATTAATTTGCAACAACTTGATAATGAATGGCGACAGCATGCACATTTAGATTTTAACAAATTTGAACTTCATAGTAATATGGATCCGAAAGAATATTGGAAAAAGGTTTTAAAATTAACAAATTCCTTGGGAGACCGATTATTTCCTACTTTGGAAATAGTTATTAACTATATTCTTATTTTACCCTTTTCAAAAGCTGTAGCAGAACGAATATTTAGCAATTTATGCAATTGTAAAACAGATTTAAGAAATAAACTGTCATCTGATACCATTTCATCGATTTTATTTACGAAAGAAGGAATTCATAGAAATGGCGGACCAAATTTTGAGCCTACTCAAAACATGATGAACGAAAATTGGAAACTTTAAATATCTCGAAAACGGAATTTAATTTCAATATAAATTTAATCTCAATATTTAATTTCTTTATTTTTAAAAAAATCTTTACGTTTTTTAAAAATTAAACAAAAAAAGGCATTTTTTGAAAATTCAAACAAAAAAACGTTATTTTGTTTCAAAAAGGAAGCATGTGTAATTTGTGATTTCATGTGTAGTTTTGGCACAATCCATGTGTAATTTGCGATTTTGTTGGTGGCAACACTGCTATTTTTACTTATTGCAGAAAGCAAGATATATTTATATAGGTAGCCTTAGTAGCCCAGCTGTTTATCTTCCTCTTACCTGGTTTTGACATTTCTTACATGGTTTTGACATTTCTTTGTACTGTATCTTGAGTACAAAGAAATGTCAAAACCCTGTTGTTTTTGTATTGTTTGTTGTAGTTGTTGTTCTAGTAAGACTACTTATATAAATATATCTTGGCTGAAAGGTTGTTTTTTCGTATTTACTAGAGTTGGGATTAATCGTTCATTTTGGTGACTCGGTCAGTATCGTTCAATTCGAGTCAGTGAACTAGTTCGTTCAATTGTTCTTTTTTACTTCGACTTGTGACTGATCTGCGTGTTGTGAACTGTATCGTTCGTTTGACAATTATTACGCACTATTCATGTTTTACGAGTTTTTTTTTCACATATTTTACTGTACACATACAAAAAGTGTTATAAAATTGCAACTTTTCTAACAAAAATTTATTTATTTTGTGTAAAAAACATTTTATTTGTATGACTATAATGGTTTTTCCTAATTTGAAACAGTATTACAGTTTTAATTGAATAGAGATGCAATTGATCTGTGAATAAAAAGACGAAATGAACGATTGAACGACAAGATCGAATATTCGTTCAAGTCATATCGTTCAATTGAGTGAGTCGTTCAATTGAACTAGTTCGTTCATGAACGACACAACTCTAGTATTTACATATGTAGTATTTTTACATAAATCTTCATACAAATGAATGTAAATAATTTTCTTAATAAATCATTTACTTCTTCTATTCTAATAAAATGTCAATTATTATTTTAATACGTATAATTAGTCTAAACTTATGGCATTATTGATACATTTTGCCTTAAATTTTTGGCATTCGGAAAGGTGAACAGCTCACAAACGTGAACACTCCCGGTTTTAATTAGTTCACATTATCGCGAGTGCACTGTATTACAAAATAATTGGAAAAGTGTCATTTAATGCCAAATTAAAAAAAAAAAATTTGCCTGCTGATAACATTTGGTTTCTCGAGAGAATTTAGGTTCCTCCAAATTAAAACCCTAAGATTTTAAGGCATGTTTCAAGATTTTAAGGCATGTTTCATTAAAACATTGAAGGATGCTTTGAATCATCCTCAACAAACACTTTATAAAACAAAACAGCCAAATTTACTTGATTTTAACAAAATAAAAATATTCTTTGTGTTTTTATTGATAAATACCAAAGAAATACATTTTAAACGATTTATCGCCAATTTTGTCGGTTAACCGACACGAATAACAAGTTAATCGAATAATCGGAAACACTAATTGAATTTGTCCTGTGTTTTCCTACTTTTTGAATACAACTGAATTTGAAAACCACATGAAATTGAAGTTTGGTGCTTTCTAATCCCCTTAAATGTATAGAAATTCGAACTAATATTCCAAAAATGTCGAAATATTTTTGAAAACATGTTTTCTGTCAAAATTTAAATTTTAGTTCTTTATGCAGTCTTACGATTTAAAAAAAAAAAAAAAACTTTTCTAAGGAAAAAGTGCATTAGTTTCACTTTCTACAGGAAAGTAAAGCGAAAAAAAGGATTCTGAAAGCCAAAGAACCAAAAAGGTATTGATTTTACTTTCATGTGAATGTGAAACATAAGACAGATTTGTATGTTTTAGAAAGTTTAATGGATGCAAAAGTTAGTGGTAGTGTAACAATAATTGTTAAGTAGTAAATTTTAAATTGCAAATTGTTTGAATTATGCGAATTTTTGGACCTTTCTTTTTTTAGTATTTTTTAATGATTGACATATTCATTAAAAAATACTAAAAAAAAGAAACTGTCAACTGTCTTTTAAGTTTGATTTCCGATATCACTACCCAGTAAAAAAATGCCAGTGGTATACCACTGGCTAAACAAGGAATTGTAAACAAACTACGGGCACAACACTTGTTTAAGACGATTTACCAGAGTTTCCAAAAAGCGTTTTACCAGTACTTGTTTTACAATAATTCCAATAGTCTACAGAAAAAATTCATTGGCAAAGAACTGGATGAGACCACTATCCCAACGTTGGAAAAAAAAATCCCAGTGCTATCCAGTCAGAAATTACCAACTCTCAAAAGTCTACCCACTGGTAGCTTGTAGTCGGAAGGTTCCGAATTCGAGCCCGGTTTCAGGCATACACTTTTTAGTGATTTTTTTTTTTTACTTTTTTCTTAAATCAAACTGATTTTTTGCTTTTGCTTTCTGGAACAGCTCTTTTTGTTTGTTTTCCCAACGTTGGCAAGTTGATTCTTGAAAACCTAATGGCAGTGCTAACATATTTGATCAACCGATGGTTGCCCAGCAGTTATCATTCAAAACATCAGGAAATTCCCTACAATTCTTGTCCATTATTTAGTTGATAGCGAAGAAAAATCCACGAAAAACACTATTTGATATAATTTTTACGTTTCAATGTAAATTTTTAATAAAAAAAAAATCTAACAATAATAAACAAAACAAAAAATAATTAAACTTCTGTGCGCCCCGGTAGGCTAGTTGGTAGCGTGCTGGCTTATCTGTGCGGGGGTCGTGGGTTCGATTCCCACCAGAGGCACTGGTCTGTTTTCGCTACAACGCGCCGAAGGCCATAGTAGCTAGTGCTCGGTTAGGGTAATATTTATATAATTTGTAATTATGTGATTATTAATTAATAAATAAAATAAATAAATAAAATTAAACTTCAAACTGTTCTACAAAAATTAATCCTTTTTTTGAGTCTTCTTGGATTGCTCGTAAAACATTAAAATTTCTTTACTTTTTTGAGTCTGATCTGACTAGTATTTTGGATAAAATAATTTCGCTTATATTTTGAAGCCTTTCATATGAGTCTTCTCTGATGGCTCATATTTTCGCCCTGTTTTTTTAATAAACATTTTTCAAACCTCAAAACAATGTGTAATATTTGTATCTTTTCGAACTTCAAAATAAGAGTCATCCAAAAAGCCTCATATTTTAGAGCCATCATTGAATCATAATTTTTGAGCACTCCAAAGTTTGTTGGCTGAGTTCTTAACTGAAACATATAGAAAATACCTTGTCGGAAGCATTTTATAACAATACAGGGTAAAGGCATTTTTTTAAGAGAAACAACATTCGGGAAATTCTTCCTATTTATTAATGTGTTGCTTTCTTTAGAAATGGGATAGTGGAGATATGAGAAAGGTGGGGAAAGATGAAGTTCTTCAAACATGGCAACACTGTAATTGAGTGAGATGACAACTCTTATGGCGTTTTCTTTTCTGACAAAAAAATGTTGCATTTTTATAAGAGGCCTTTTAAACGAAGAAATTAATTGCAGGCAATTTTTGAATTCTCTTTTAAAATTGATTCTAAAAATCATGAACATTTAAACGAGGAGTTTTTGCATGCAATTTTTTGACGTTTATTTTTCCAATCTTCTTTAATTGTTCATTCGTTGAAATTTAATTTATTCGTAATAATTTAAAATAATATAATTTAATAATATATATAATATAAAATAATATAATTTAAAATAATATATAAATAGTTCTTTATTCCACACTATTTATTTATTATTTTACGAAATATTTTCGATACACAACACTTGAGAAGCCGAATACGAATAAAGCAAATTAACAAGAATACGAACGATAGCAAAAAGAAATGTCAAAAAATATCTTGAAAACGAAAATCGTGCATTTTTTGCTACCCCGCTTGCTTCTCTACCCCGTTTGCCTACAAACAATAATTGCAGGCAACGTTGCAGGCAACAAATTGCTCCGTTTAAATGGCCTCTAAGTGACATTTAAATAATGTTGTCATAACCCTCTAACGTACGGTCTATACTAGCAATAAATATGCGGAAATATATTGCAGTATATGTCAAAATGATGTTATCTCTAGTGTGGACCACTCTATTGCTTACATATTTATTGCCGTACATATATGTTGCAATAAGTTTTTGGCAATATTCGGCAACACTTATTGCCAACATATTACGTCAAAATTAGTTGTCATTTTAGTTTGACGTTTATAGAAAAGGACGCCAAAAAACTAAGACGCTATCAAAAAGTAATTTGAAAAAAAAAACTATGTAAATAATTATTTAATTCTTTAAAAAAAACTTAATTTTTTTCTTATTATTTATGAATACACAAAATGGCCACGCTCTTAATGTTTTGTTTTTATAACCTTTCTCTTTGAAATTTTCTAAAATATGAGTTACCATAAATACGTGTTCACCACCCTAAACATAAGCTTAGCAATAATAATTTTTTTACTGTTATTCTGCCGACGTATTTCGAATATTGTCAACATATTTATTGCTAGTATAGACCGTACGTTAATATGTTGCCATATTCATAGTCACAATAAAACATGAATTTATACAAAAAATGCTGCCCTGCTTTAGAACAGCTGATTTGTGTATAAAAGAAAACAAGTTGAAAAATAAAAAAGCGGCAAATTGCAAATTGGCATTCAAATTGTTTTTAATTAATTATTTTTTTTTATTTAAAATGGATTCAGGAATTGATGCAAGCACAATATTTCACTCCTGCAGAACACAAATTTCCTCTTCATCTGATGATGAGGAAGAATCCATTAGTACCCCCAACAACATTGTTTACGCATATCACTACAGCAGCTTTTTCCATTTTTAGCAATTTAAATGTATATTTTTTAAAATTATTATAATTTATAAAACAAAATTTGTTAATTTTCGTCTTTAAATATTTTTTTTTTCAAAACAAAACTATAAAATCAGCTGTTTTATAGTGCAACATTTTCACCCCATCATTTTATAAAGGGTGAAAATGGCAACATTTTTGCATGTTAATAGGGCGACATATTTTTAAAAGAACATGATTCCTTTTTAAAGTGCTGTCCATTTTTTAGAAAAGAACACAAAAAGTGCAATTTTCTAGAAAGGGCAAACAAAATGTTACATTTTTTGCCAGAAAAGAAAACGCCATTAGAACAGTTGTTGGTCGCAACATGATACAGAGTTGGCGAACCAAGATCTATTTATATAGGTAGTATTACTAGAACAACAACTACAACAAACAATACAAAAACAACAGGGTTTTGACATTTCTTTGTACTCAAGATACAGTACAAAAAAATGTCAAAATCATGTAAGAAATGTCAAAACCAGGTAAGAGGAAGATAAACAGCTGGGCTACTAAGACTACCTATATAAATATATCTTGTGGCGAACTTATTAAAGCTTTTTGGTTCATTCATTACTGATTCATTATTTTACTTCGGTGGGGTTAAGTGCTATGGGAACACTGAAGGTGGGCGCTGCGATACATATGAGGAATAGAAGAAAACTCATACATATTATTTTTCTAAATTGATGTTGTCGTCACCGGGAATCGAACCCGGAATCATCTGTGTAACAGTCCAACGCGCTAACCATTACACCACAACGTATGCATTTTTGTCATTTTGTCATTTTATTAGACTTAACATCCCGTGTAAAAAAGTTTAAATATGATCATATATAACCATATATAATTATATCTGAAATTTGAGTCTATACAATTATATCTGAGTCTATATATATTTATATATAACTCCATATACATTTATATATAACCTTATATATTATATATAAACATATCTGAATTGATATATAATTATATCTGAAGGAATATATAAATATATCTGAACTCTGATATAATTGGATAGACTCAAATTTTGGAAATAATTATGATCATATCTGGTCATATCTAAACCTTTTTACTAGGGATAAAAAACTGTTATTAATTATGATCTAACTTTATAATAATAATTTTTTTTTAATTTATTTTTTTTTTTTCAGATGTACCCTTAAATTTATCAAAACATTGAATATAAAAAAAGAAAATTATGGTTTCCATTTCATTTTAAACAAACAACTATTAGGAAAAGAAACTTTAAGTAAGTGTTTAAATATAACAATATTATTATATTTTATTTACACTTTTTAAGTGTTAAGACATTAAATAAAAATTTAACTATAATTTTAAAGAGATTTAAGCGCGTTGCAAAGAAAAAAAATACAATAAATGTGTATGGAAATGTAAAAATTAAAAAAATTAAAAAAAAAAAAACAAAAAAATATTTATATATAAAATCAAACTGAACAAACATTAAAAAATATTGAGAATTTACAATTTTTATTAAAAAAAAAAATATGAATATTTTTTATAATAATATATAATAAATAACAAAGACTATGTTTTTTTGCGTAGAGGTTTTTGTTTTATTAGTTTAACAAAATAAAAAATAAAGATTCCTTGGTTTTCTTAAATCTATAAATAAAATGAATCTCAAAAAATAACAAAAAAAAAAAATTAAATATATTTTTATATTAAATAGACTGAAATTATACGCAAACAAAAATATCACTGCATTTTTAATTTCCACAAGTTTTATTTTTTATATAAAAAGAAAAAAATTAAGAAAAAATTGTGCCTTTTTGTAAAAATTTAACCAAATACTTGACAAAACTTTTTTGACTTACAAAAATAAAATTTTTAACAAAAGAAAAAAATTGTAAAAACCGATAATATTTTCCTTATTAAACAATTTATATATTTATTCAATTTCTTTTACTACGAATTTTTAAGGAAAATATGTTTTTTTTTATTAAAGAAAAAATAAATAAACATTTATAAAATAAATTATTTTTACAGAAAGCGCAGGCGCATTAATTTTGAAATATAACAAAAAATAAAAGAATCTTGAAAATTTGCAAAAGAAATTGGGCTATTAATATTTTTATTAATATTTTATTTTAAATAGTACTTTTCAAAGCTGCATAAATATTTTAAAGCAGCTTTTTTAACTATTATTTATAAGAAATGCTAATTTTAAAAGAAATTTTATTAAGTTCACATAACCTACTACTTTAAATACTTTTTATAGAAGCTTAGCAATGGAACAAATTTTTTTTTTCTTCCTAAAATAGACAACTTTAAAAAATTTGTAGATACAAATCTTTATATCGCACTTGATCAACTAGAGGGTATTAACTCAAAATTTTAAAATTTTCAGTAGAGTCAAAAAACTGTTTATGACCACATTTTAACAGAATTTAAAAATTCAAACATATCATAATAAGCAAATTCCATTTGAAAATATATATACATTGTTTTTGTTTTAAATTTTACACTCATTGCAAAAAAAAATCAATTTTTTGAGTTAATACCATTTTTTTGAAATTTTATCGACTTAAATTTATAGAATAAAACAAATTTTATCAACAAAACAGTATCAACTCAAAATACAACCAAATATAAATAAAACAGTTTGCTTATTTTTAACATAAAAAAAGGCTCAAATCAAAATAATACCTTTTTTATGAAAATATACGATTCATTTCTATTTGAACTTTTGTATTAACTCGAAATAATACCTTTTTGTTGAAATAAAGGTAATCACTACATTATCATGAAAATGGTCTCAAAGTTGTTTTCGAGATGAAAGAGTAAGCGGAATACGTTGAAATTTTTACAATAGATAGATATTGATGTTGTTAGTTGATTTCTTGAAAAAAGTGATATTTTAAAAATTTTGAGTTAATACCCTCTTGTTGATCAAGTGCGATATGTAATTTGACATGTTTTTTTTATGTAAAAAAAAAGTCCTTAAATTCGAAAGATTTTTATATTTTTAAATATTTAAAGCAGTTTAAAAAAAATAAATAACTATTAGATAAGACAAAAAATGGCAAAATCCCTTGTGTTGATGGCAAAATAATATTAGATAAAAGGGGAAAAAAAACTAAAAGCAAAACTACAAAAAAAAATAATTTTAAAAAAAGTAAAGAATTTTGAGAAAAATATTAAAAATATTTATCTCTTTTAATTTTACCATTTTAAACACAAAAGTTTTTTAAACATTCCAAAAAAATAAAAAATCCTTAAATTCAATTCAAATTAAATTTTTGTATTTAATTTTCATGATTTTTATTAATATTCTCCTCATATCCCACACAATACGATTTGACATACAAACTTTTTTTTTTAATTCAAAAAATCCTTAAATTAAATTCTATATAAATATGTTGAATTTAATATTGATGATTTTTTTATTATGTATCTTTATCTTCCTTTATTAGGTTTTTAACTTTTGATCTTTCAATTCTTTCAATTACAAATTACAAATTTATATTTCCTACATCCTACTTAAAATGCATAGTCAAAATTCGAAACTGTACTGCAGTTATGACGTTTTAATGCATTGGCGATTGTTTACCGCAAAATTACTGTTTTGGTAGTTGTTTATTAAAATAACTTCTTCAAACAACTGCCACAAAAATAAAGAATTTTTCTTAAGTAATTTTTTTAAATAACTATCAAAATAGTTGTTTTGCATTATTTCATAGAAAAACAACTGTCATCGCAGTTTAAAACAACAACTACTGATTATTACTTAAACAACTGTTATGTAGTAGCTGTCAAACTTTTTTTTGAGTGTACAAATAACAGGCAATCAATAGCAAAAACCTTTTATTAAACATATTTTAAAGCAGGGCATATTATGGTGCAATTTCTTGTTTTTATTCTTTATTCTATTACCATGCGTGGTAATAGATTATAGAGCAAAATCTAAAAATTGCGCCGTACCAATAATTTACATTCTATAGCGGAAACTTTAATTAAACATATTTTAAAACCGGACATACACTAGCAATATTATGACGCAATTATATGTATTTTGTTCTTTATTCTATTACCATACGTGGTAATAGATTAAAGAACAAAATCGAAAAATTTCACCTTAATATTGTTATTATTTCTCCTGCATAAAAGTTTTCAATTGCAAATTTTTAACATTCTTTTTTTTTCTAATTGTTTCCAAACTAAAAATCTTATGACAAACAAAAAAAAAAAAAAACTACATCAAGGACTTTGAAATGTACAAAAATTAATATTTTTATTAAACAGGCACCTCAAGAAATTCCAAAACAAAATGCAGTGTTAGAAAAAAAAAATATTATTACTAACAAAAAGATAAAATTCCTATAAAGACAAACAAAAATATATATAAAAAAACACATATTTTATGTTAAAAATGATTTATATACAAAATATTTTAAAAAGAAAACATAACAAAACAAAAATCGTTAAAAACGTATACAAAAAAAAAAAATCTGTTTTTTATTGAAAAATTTACAGTATTTGAATAAAAGATTTTAAAAAAAATATATATACATAATTGTAATACAAATAATAAAGTCCAACGAATCTAATAAACTTTTATATTCGAAAAAAATTAAAGGATGTAAAAGTTTTTCAATACAAAAAAAAAAAAATCCAGCATATACTATTTCTTAAAAACCTAAAAATTAAACTGCAACCGAATTTAGATTCGCGTTACTTTTGAGACAGATAAATTGGGACACGAACATTTCGTAAAATTTTAATACAGTAGAATCTCAGAAATTAGAACCACTTTGTACATCGGGCAGTTCTAATTTCTGACATTTTTTGTACAGAAAATTATAATAAAACTAGTTATGTAAGCTTTATTTTAACACAAAACAATTTTTATTTAATAATATTTAATTAATTGAACATATTAAATTCATAGAAAAACTTTAAAATTTTTTTTTATTATTAGGTATTTAATTTTGTACAAGCATATCAAATTTCACATGCATATGACCAGAGTTCGAAAAATTATGTACCACTAACATAACGTTGCTATTAAAAAAACCAATACAACGATCTCTATTGTTTCGTTCGTATTTATAAACACAACACAAGTGCTCAAATCGCTGTTTGTAATATAACAAACGGAACAAAACGAAAATGTTTCTTTCGTCAAACATTATTATTTCGTAGTGGTTATTTTTTAGTGTTCATTCAACTTAAACATTAAAACGCGTTTTTAACGTTGTGGTTGCCAAAATAAAGAAATGATTTTTCTGCATGTTATCAATGTTTTTTTTTCATTAGTTTTATGAAATTTCACTGGAACTTCTCCGTTGAATCTTTTTATTAAACTAATGCAGTTATTCATAAAATTCAATGAAAATTTTTTTCACTTGTAATATGACATAAACACTAAGAACGGTTTACAAATAGTTTTGTTCCATTCCATAAACACGACAAAATCAAACTGTTTGAAATATTGGCCAAACAGAACAAAATCGTTTAGTTCGGTCTCTCATCGAAAACTAGTTTGTAAAAGTGTTTGTGTTCTGTTTACAAATCAAAATGAAAATAAAGAAATGTTCTGTTTATATTTACTGTGCACAACAAAATGATTATGTTGAGTTTTAGCAAACAGCTAAACAGAATGATGGAAAAACGTTTGATTGTGTTTAAATTCGAACTCTGCATATGACCGAATTGTACTCACCACGAAAAACTCGGGGATTCTCCGTTTTATTTTTACTTCAATGAGCAAAAAAATAATTTGTAGTGAAAATACAAAACAAATTGAAAAAAAATCCCAGAAATTAGAACCACAGGTTTTAATTTCAGAGCGTACAATACATTGGAATGGCCGGTTCTAATTTCTGGACGGTTCTAATTTGTGAGAGTTCTAATTTGTGAGATTCTACTGTAATAACTTTAATACAAAGTTGTTTATTACAAAGTTTACAAAACAGTCCTACCGATATATATATGCCTGTCCTAAAAAGATGTAGCCAAATCAGAGTTCCACTGTATACGAAAATGTTTTTTTTTTTTAATTTTTCTCCGTAAAAAAAAAGATTTTAAAATTCTCTTTCCAGAAAAAGTTTTTAGATAAAGTATTTTACATTTTGTTTTAATCCTTGTCAGACTTTATTTTTATAACCAATATATTTACAAAAAAAAAAAAAAAAAAAAAAAAAAATATTAACAAAAAATAAAATATATTCCATTGGAGATATAAGCACAATGTGTTATACATATTTTCAATTAAAAATACAAATCAACGCGTTTTATGTATGTAAATTGACTTTTTTTTTTAATTAATGCAATTAGATCAACATACCTCCTTTTGTTCCCCAACTCTTTAAGGAATAAGTATGTTGTTTTTTTTTAATATTCCGTTTTTTTTTTCTTAAATTTTAAGTATGTACTATTAAATATTATTACATTTTAATCATAATTATATATTTTGTATCATAATTTTTTTTTTTATATAATTTAGCTAAATATAAACTAATAATGTTTATATTTATGATTTTAAATAATTTTTATTCTACTACATTTAGTTTAGTGTAGTCCTTTTTTCATTTTAATTAGTTTTTGTAATTGCTATGTTATTGTTTAAATACTATTTAAAAAATGACTACAGAAAATGGCAAAATAAATTTTAAAAAAAATCTAGTTTTTAAACTAAATTTATTTTATATTAAAATTAAAAAAAAAAAGAAAACTTTTTTTTTAAAAAATACATATATTTATAGTTTTAATGTTATAATAATACCAGATACCAGACGAAAAACCATTTTTATTTTTGCTTATTTTAATAGATGTCGAGAAAAATGAAATATATGTATATGTTTATGTATTTCAAAAATATATATAAAATATAAATATATTTATAAAAATAAAAATTAATTTGAGTTTTATTTCCAAAAAAAAAAAAAATAAAAAATAGGTAAACAATTTTTATTTTAAGAAAATTCAATTCAGAATAAAGATATTAAAAATGGGCATATTTTTGGGGTTCAATGTAAAATCGACTTTTTTTATAATTTTGTATTTTAGTAAATATTCTTAAGATTCTAAGAAAAAAAATTTCATAGAAATATTCCTACGGGTTCAAAAGTTACAGCCGGATTAGTGAGAGCGCATTTTTAATTTTCGTGCTACCTATGTACGGCAGCTGGTATATACTTGTTTTACTTGCTACCTGACTTTTGGGGGTTGTTATTTCGTACCAACTTGAAGGGTGGGTTTTTTTGTGTTTTTGAATTTCTTGAAAAAAGGCATCTTTATACCTCATATAGTGGAATTTTTATTTTATATGCTCAGTTATTTGGCATCTTTTGCAGCGTGAAGTCGTGGTTTTTTTGTGAAAAATATTCCAAAAATACTCCAATGAAAGTTTGAATGCAAAAATTTGGCTCATTACACCTAAGTGTATGCCAGGCAGCAACAGATTTGTTAATATTGCAAGCTGCATGGCAGTGTCTACTTACAATGACGGCGCTTATAGTTATTTGCAAATGTTTCAACTACTTGGTATCACCATAGGAGCTACAGCATTGAATTTTTGCAAAAGAAATGATGCAAATCGTTTGAAATGCGCCAGAGTGAAGGCATATGAAGCTTTAAAAGAAGCCCGAAATGCTAAGCGATTGCAAAAAACTGTAAGAAACAGCACAACATAAGATAACGAAGGCATGCAGTACGAAGCAGGCATGGCAGATTGAAGGTAACCTTTTTTTTTTCTTTGTTCACAAACTTTGAACGCGTTTATCTCGAAACCATGTTTTTCGTACTGGTTGCGGCACTAGCGGGTTCATTTTTTGACTAAATTTTTATTTTTTTTGTATTTTTTTAAACTTGATTCGCTATCGTATGACACGAGCTTTTTTTTAATTTTTTTTTTCGATTTTTTATGAATTTTTAAAGTCAATATTTTTTTCGAAAAAACACACTTTTAAATTTGGAACATCACTAAAAATTGAAAAAAAAATTTAAAAAAAAGCTCGTGTCATACGATAACCAATTTTGTTAAGATTTAAAAGTCATTTTTTTCAGATCGGACAATTTTTGGGAATACCAGCGTTGCAACCACGAGGCCCCGTTTTTTTCTCTGTCTCCAGTTTGGAGCTCTATAAAACCATGTTGGAGTGAAAAATATATTTTTTTGAATTTTTTTCTTGTAATTTGTTCAATTCTCTACAATAATAAAAAAAATGTTTGTTTTTGACTGAGTTTTGAATTATTTTTAAAAAAAGGTCTGTTTTCTCTGCCGTGAATGTAATGTCCACCCTTAAGTTAAACCTACCTGCAAGCAAATCACATACTCAAAGATTTTATCGGTAGAATCTACTGAAAATGACAATTAAAACAAAGTTAAAGCATGGACACGATACAATTTTTACAAAGTTAAAAGTCTATTACGTTACTTCTGTAATCAGTAAAAACCATAACAAATAATTACAGTATTGTCAAAAAGGATTACTGATGAAGGTTGTGTTACCAGAAACTGCGCAGTCTAATTCAATAAAAAATTTACAATGTAGTTATGATTTTTAGAAAAGTATGCTTAATCTTCTCTACCACGCCTATCTCAAACAATTGAAAAATATGTGCATATTAATTATAGTGATGAATAAAATTCAAAAATCCCCAATTTTTACAGTAGTTTTGCAGTTTTTGAATACTTTTAAGATGTGATTAATTCGCTCCTGAAATTCAATATCATCAGTCACACTTGGGGATCTTGCATATCGTGCTTATTTGAACGATAGAAACGATGATATTTATAGAGTTTTTTGTCGGTGCAGAAATCGTGCAAAGAACGTGATTAGGAAAAAGAAAAGAGAGGCTTATGGTTTGATTATAAGACTAGCAAGGAGATTTGGTCAATTTTGAATAAGAGAAGTGTAGTAGATAATTCTGATAACTTTGAAATGGTTGATCCTGATTATTTGCAGGGGGGGAACTTATAGTATTTTTAATTAATTTTTTAATCTTTATTACATTTTTGTATTGAAAAATATCTTTTGGGGGGGGGGGGGGTGGATTTTGCCATAACCCCCGTCTTGCCTGTTATAATGTTTTTTCTTTAATCACACATTTTTTTTTTTTAAAGAGAAGCAACACTCAGGAAATTCTTCCTATTAATTAATGGTAGTAGTCACGGATGTTAAAGTTGGTACAATTGTACTTTTTTTGGTACATTTTGACCTTCTAAAGTACCGTGGTACTACCGCGACTCATTTGGTACAATTTAAAAATTTTTAATTTTTCCCCTTTTTGAATTTTTAGTATAGCAAACAAATTGTTATTGTCCCTTTTTCATAGCATTTATTCGTTTTATGTAATGAGCGCTTAAAATATATGCGACCATATTCGACAGATTTAACGATTTATCATCATTTTGAGGATTTTGTAGATTTTTTTTTTTTTAAATATCGGAAATTTGACGATTTTTCACAAAATTTATCTGGCAACTCTGTATGCGAGTGTTATTATGTTGTATAGAGCTTTTACATATATTGACACTTGGTGCAGCCAACTTCACTTTTATTTTGAATTTATTAAAATTCTGAAGAAGTGAAAATTAAATTATTGTTAAAGAAATGAAAGAAACAATCTTATATAAAATTTTGCGAAGTTTTGACAACCAACGTCAACTTTAATAACGAAGTATTAATGTGGTTCCATAAATTTACTCCTGAAAATGTTATTTCAGGTAAAACAAGTAGTATTGTAAATCTTCTAGTAAAACTGTTCCCAACTGAAATTGCAAATATTAGGTCCATTCGTTTACTTTTCCGGTAAAATCCAGTAGATGAGTAAATTTTGGGCAAAATGAAAATTTTACTCTCTTGCACAAAAAAGTAAACGAACGGAAAAATTGCAAAAACTTGCAGGTTAATTCAAACATATGAGCGCTAAAAAGCTTAGTGTTGTAAAATAAGTGTTATTTAGACTACCCAGTATATATTGTTTTTGGTACTTGATGCATTGCATTTTAATAATTATAAATTCGTAGCAATTGTGTTAATTAAATAAACTTTTGTGGAAGCTTTTGTACCTGTTTAGTTTGTACATGACTTTTAATTTTGTTTCTAGTTAAATAACATACGAAAATACATGAATACTTTATTTTTGATATTCGGTACCCTGAATAATATGCAGTAAGAAGTATTCATATATTCATTAGCTTTACATCTCTAATATATTAATGTAAATAAAAACATATTAGAAAACTGATAAATTGTTACTATAATAATTGTAACTGACTACTTTAATTTGTTTCAGGTTGAAAATAATTATTTTTAGTTTTTGCCGCCCTTTTAATTCAGCTTTTAATCTTTTAAGTGTTTTTGTTACTAAATGTATGCTTATTTGTGTTTGTTTACTTAATTTAATCATATGTTTTTGTTTTCTACTGGATTTTACTGGCAAAAATTTGTCCAGTAAAAATTTGCAGGTTTTTTGCTGACAACTGTCACTTTACTCTCTTAGTAGATGCTCTCTTTTGCAAATTTATGTGTACGCGAAGGCATTTCAGTAAAATCCAGTACAAATTTGTGCAAATTTTGGTGTAAACGAATGGACCTATTGATTCAATAAATAATCACTTTAGAGCTTTAGCTGATGTTGAGCAACTGAAGCCGTTAAAAAATTAGTAGTTTTTGGTCGGTAGTAGCTAATTTTCAAAATGAACTGAATGTCAATATGTTTCCTGACATTTCTAGAGTCGTTGCTGGAATTTAATCCATTCCACACTCGCCTGCAAATGTGGAAACAGCTTTTTCTTTTCAAAATATAATAAAAACTAAGGAAAGAAACAGACTACAGATCAAGTCTCATACAGACAAAGGATTGGTTAAGATCGACAAATTCATGCTGCTATGATGTAAAAATTCCAAATAGTGTATTACCTAAACAAATAAATCCATGATTTTGATCTCATATATGCATAAGACTTTTTTGTACCTTATTTTATTCATACATATAATGTATGTTATTGTTAAGTTTTGTTTTTTTTTGTGTATAAATTAATTTTTATGTACTTTTTTGTTGTTTTAATATATAAAAAAAAAATGGTACCGGGAAGGTCCAAAAAGTACAATTTTTTTGGAGGTTGGTACAAAATTAAAAACCCCATTTAACATCCCTGGTAGTAGTGTTTAGGACATATGTTAAATAAATAATGATGGATTTTCATTTCGTTCAGTAGACAGTTTTGAAATGACTAGCCTTGAATGCAGGGATGGAAAGGAATACCGCTAAAATACCGTTATCGATTTAAAACCATTTTAACCGACTTGTTATTCCTAAAATACCGTTACCGATATAATTGAAATACCGTTATCCGTAAAATACCGTTAACGATATAACTAAAATACCGTTACCGAAATGACTGAAATACCGTGATCGCTAAAATACCGTTACCGAAATAATTGAAATAGCTTTATCCTTAAAATACCGTTAACGAAATAAACCGACAAAATCAGAAAAAATAATCGCTGTCAATAGATATACATACATATATGTATATATATAAATTTTTCCAAAACTTGATCATAAACTAGCTAGTTATTGGAATTCAGGCTTGATGGATCTAAAATTATCGATATACATTGACATTAACTGAATAAGTTAAATAACGTTATCCTTAAAATACAGTTACCGAAATAATTGAAAAACCGTTATCCTTTAAAACCGAAATAAACGAAAATAGCGTTACCGCTATAATACCGATACCCGAATTAAAAAAAAAATACCGTTAACGCTAAAAAACTGTTACCGTAATAACTAAAATATCTTTACCACTAAAATACCGTTACCGAAATAAACGAAAATATCGTTACCCTTACCGATACTCGCATCGAATCGGTTACTATCCATGCAAATCCAGTCGAAAGCTGTTGGTCGTGTTGGCTCTGCACTCAAATTTACCAAATTGTTAATTCCTTTGATTGATATTTAAGATCTCACACTACAAATCCGTTATTTTGTCCTGACCTAACCAATTGTCATTATGCAAAAGCCACAATTTGTGGTATATATCATCAGTGTATTGAAGTTAGGAAGAGAACTAAATTTGAGGAGAAACATTGGGCAGAATCAGTTATATAGTAAAAAGATATAAGCAAATATCAGCGAGAAACGGACGCGACAAATATAGAAGTTATTTTTATGTACTTTTAGAAATCTACATAAGTCAGCGAAATTTGTGAAAAAAAAAAATTGTTTGCGTACAAATTGAGGTGAAAAACGCATTTTTTTTTTAACATTGCCTTGTCATATACCAGAAGGTGTTTATGCTTGACTATTTTGCACTTCAGAAAAACGACTGAATTAATTTTATAAAAGATCGATTTTTGGATGTTCTCTTAAGTTGTCTTTTATACGTTTAATAAATTCATTTATTTTTTTAAGTGTGCAAAGAGTGTTGAAAAATAACTTCTTATGAATGCATTATTTAAATATATATTTAATAAGCAATATTTATTGCATGCTTTTAAACCAATTTTTAGAGGTTTGTGGTTTATTATTAATTTAAAATTATTGAAGAAAAAAAAGTTTATGAATAGTTTCATATATTTTCAATGAGTTGCATTTCTAATAGCTAAATTTGCTTATAAATAAATACTATTGTTTTAAAATTCAAAAAAATTTGCTCTTTAGCCGCAGCCGAAAATTTCACAATCGGCTTGCTTCTCTGTCTCCAACCTGACAATTTAAAATGAAAGCGTTAAATAGTGTAAAGAAATAGTGCCCCTATTTTTTCCGTAACTGTTTTTATCGAGTCCAATTTTATTTTGGAAACCGTAAACTGATCATATTTGTTTTCGATTTTTACTACACACCCCCCCCCCCCCCCCCCCCCCCCCATCCTCTGTAAATAATAATTTCATGTACATTCGTTTTAAAAAATAAATTATTTTGAAATTTGTTTAAAAATTTCAAAAATATTTTGGAACAGCAAATTTAAGAAAATTTAAATTTGACAAAACCATTATAATTAAAAAGTTTCTAAACTCAGAATAGAAATAAATGTGTTGTCTCATTTGTTCCAATTTGGATGTCTGAATTTAGTTGTAAAGTTTTAAAATTCTGTTTAAAAAAAGCTCTCTAATAAAGGCAATAGCCAAAAGAGCTTTGTTAGCAAACTTACCTTATTATTTAACAAGTATTTCTTAAGTTTTTTTGAATAGGTCATCCAAAACAACAAATCGAAACAAGTTTTTTTTGTTTTTTGTATTTAGTTAGATTTAGTTAAATTGGATTAAATTTATTAATAATTAAGATAAGTTCATTGTAATTTTTGTTTATATTAAAATGTGATTTTTTTTTATTTAATTCATAATGAAGTTTATTTTTTGTTTAAGTCTAAAGTTTTGTGTTGAACACATTTCATGTATTTTTTTCTTAATGCATGTTTGTTTTTTATAATTCTCAAAATAATTACAATTTAGTTTTTTTAAATTTTTACTATGAGGGGATTTTACAAATGAAAAACTATTATATATATAAAAAAAAAAAATATCCAACAAAAATATTAAAAATAAAAAAAATTAAAATTAAAAATTAGATGGGCGGGTAACTTATCTAAAAGTTAGCACAGAGCTTTTTTAATGCAAATTTAACGCATGGTTAACATCAATCCATGTAGCAAATTTGTATAAAAATATTTCTGATTAGTGTTAAACTATACTTACTTTTAAATAAGTTACCCGCCCTAAAGAACATAAACCATAAAAAGCACAATTGTATAATTATATCGCTGGAAAGGGTATTACATTAGTTTTTGCTGCTGCTGCTGTTGTTTTTGTTGTTGTTATTTGTTTTCGAGATGATTATGCTGTATCGGTTGATTAGTTCTTTCTTTTATCTTATTGTTTATTATTTTTGGAGAAATTATGTGAAGCCCAATTGAGTGAAGTCTTCCAGGAGTTGGCTAAAGCCTCGCTAAATTTCGAACGAAAATGTTCGACAGCTTTTTCTTGACTATATTCTAAAACCTATAAAAAAAATAATAAGAAACACAAGATTAATAATGAACAAAATTTAAAAAACAATTTAAATTCAAAATCTTAATAATCGCTCGCGTTTGTTCTGTATCCATATAAACAAATTCTACAGTGAAATATTCCGATCATTTTTTTTTTGTTGGTGTTCTAGTATCCACATCCGAATATGTATTTTTCGCGTACTTTTTCGTGTAGAAAGTTTGGTGAAAGTAATCCGAATAACTTTTTTTGGAACTATTGATGTATAAAAAGATATCCCAAAAATTTTCTATAAATTTCAGAAAACAGAAAATTTCTGAAATGTTCAATTTCTTGTTTAGAAAAATTCGGTTTTTAAAATATTCGAAACGTTATAACAGCGTATTATGATATGGAAAGCTTACACCTGATTGGAAGGAATTGCAGATGATTTAACAAATTTTGTGAAAAAGTCCTAATACGCGATTTTATAACGTCCCGAATATAGTAAAAACCCGGGTTTTTCTAAACTGTATTAAAAATCTGATAAGATATTGGAAAGGTTAAACCTGAGAGAGGAATTTCCGATGCCATACAAAATGTTGTGGAAAAGTCATGGTATAACGTCCCGAATATAACAAAAACCGGGTTTATGTTAAGATATCTAAATTGTATGTTAAGATATCTCAAAAATCGAATGTGATGGAGAAATTCTGAGACCAGATTAAGAGGATCTCAAGCATTTAGAAAAGTATGTCCTGTCCTAGGGTCTTGATCTTTCTAAAATAAGGATTTGATAGCAAAGATTTTTTATGATTTTTGCCAATTTTATCGAAAATATTAAGTCTCATAATCATATTTTAAATTTGGTACATTTGGTGTATTTTTATACGATACCCATTCTGTGTTAAGGGTATATATCGGTTTGTCATTCCGTTTGTAACGCATCAAAATATAGATCCCATAAAGTTTATGGGCTATTCTCAAAAATATTTAAAATTAGGATTAGAACTTTGTTCGGTTTTTTAACTTTATGGCACATTAATAGGATTTTACATGATAATAAACCACTATTTATGAACTTCAAATGCGTTTGCAAAAGTTGTGGCGGCTTAAATTTAAAAATTTTAAAAAATTCTAAAAATTAAATTTTGTGATTGAATTCAAAAAAATTTTGCACACTCGATTAATCGATGAATTTTAATCAACCAATTGTTCAGGTAAATTAAAATGGCCAATTTTGAGAAAATAATAACTAGCAGTTTTGGTCGATTAATCGAGTAAATCAAAATTTGTTTTATAGTTTCCGACCGAAATCATTTTTTCCGGCCGAAGCCGAACTTCGGCCATAATATCAATGTTCGGCCGAAGCCGAACTTTTTGTTTTATTTTTATTTATTTTTTCAAGTTCTGTAATATAAAGCCATCCAGGCCAAAAATATATATTACACAGTAATAATCATAGCCTGAGTTCTTATAGTAATTTAAACTTCTAAAATTAAATGTATATACAATAACAAATTAATTAACAGAACATTTCACAAATTCCATCAGCTCCCCAGCCATAATGTAAAATAAACGCAAAAGTAATAAACACAGCATAATGTTACAGATGTAAGGTCCCAATCAGTAGTAACACATTAAAAAAAAAGAAAAAAATAAATTAACTACAAATAAATCCATGGAATTTTCAAGCAACCAGCCACCAAAATGATTAAAAAGTTTGAGGCGAAAGACATTATTCGATTGAGAAAAAATACGTAATTCACAAGGCAATACATTCCAACAACGGGCAATTCTAACCAGAGTTCGAATTTAAACACAATCCAACGTTTTTCTATCGTTCTGTTTTGCTGTTTGCTGAAAATCAACACAATCATTTTGTTGTGCACAGTAAACATAAACAGAACATTTCTTTATTTTCATTTTGATTTGTAAACAGAACACAAACACTTTCACAAACTACACCTTTTACAATTGTAATTCAAAACATATCAATTGAAATTCAAAATTTCCATTTGAAATTCAAAAACTCCATTTGAAATTCAAAAATTCCATTTGAAATTCAAAAAACATCAATTGAAATTCAAAATTTCTATTTGAAATTCAAAAAATATCAATTGAAATTCAAAATTTCCATTTGAAATTCAAAAAATTTCAATTGAAATTCAAAATACATCAATTGAAATTCAAAATACATCAATTGAAATTCAAAAATTTCTATTTGAAATTCAAAAGTTTCTATTTGAAATTCAAAAATTATTCCATTTGAAATTCAAAACATATCAATTGAAATTCAAAAGTTTCTATTTGAAATTCAAAAGTTTCCATTTGAAATTCAAAAATTTCCATTTGCAATTCAAAAGTTTCTATTTGAAATTCAAAAATTTCCATTTGAAATTCAAAAAATTCCAATTGAAATTCAAAAAATATTCCATTTGAAATTCAAAAAATTCCAATTGAAATTCAAAATACATCAATTGAAATTCAAAAAATATCAATTGAAATTCAAAAAATATCAATTGAAATTCAAAACACATCAATTGAAATTCAAAATATGTCAATTGAAATTCAAAAATTTCTATTTGAAATTCAAAAGTTTCTATTTGAAATTCAAAAATTATTCCATTTGAAATTCAAAGAATTCCAATTGAAATTCAAAAAATGTAAACAAATCAAAATGTAAACATTAGGCCAACACTTTTTTAAGTATTTTGGTTTATCATGGGTGATGAAAACTTTTAAGCCATTTATTAATTTATTTATTTATTTAAAGTACTTAAAATAAATATTTAGTGTTAATAACAATTAGAACTAAATATAAAATTATATGTTTTAAAAGTAATCGATTAAAAAAATAGCAACAAAAAAAGCTATAACATATAATAATATAAAAACAACTAAGCTAATTAAATGAAAATTATGATTAACAAGGCAAAAAATTATGTTTTAAAAATTTAATAAGGCTAAAAGTTAAAAAAAAATAATTAAAAAGCGATATAAATTAGAATGAAATAATTAAAACAAATAATTAAATAATTAATAAATAGGTGATCAATTCATGTAAATAATTAAAAAAAGTAAAATTTATACATTTTATGTGCCCACAGGCATGTCCTCCAAGGACAATGCGAAATGATGGAAAGAAGTAGAATGTAATATTGATCGAGTACAATCACCGACTGTTATTGTACCCTTTGCACCCTCCACCAAATCTTCCAAATATTGAAGTCTTTGTTCTCCCATATTAGGAGGAGTTACAGTGGGGACCTCCATTTGAGATTTTACCACACTTTTCTCAATCGGGTTTAATTGAGGTGAATATGGACCTAATCTTAATAAAGTTGCCGGAGATAGCAAAAAGACTTCTTCTAATTTGCTGTGACATGGGGCATTGTCGCATACCACTACCAATTCAGAGAGTTCATTGCCCATCTCTTCCCATCGGGTAAAAACTGTTTGCATCCAATCGTTTGCGTCAGTTGCTCGGAAGGAACCCCGACGTTTGTCCATTTTAATAACTCCGCTGTTTCCAATGGCTCCTATAAGATGAATATTTGGGCCTCTAGACGATGGAGTCAATTGGACAGCCCGTGAACCAACTCTTGACCATCCTTGCTTCCGACGGCAGAAAAGATTGAAGTTAGTTTCATCAATAAATATTGGCTGCTTCCCATTTTGAAGATATTCATTGAGTTTACGGACTTATTGTGCTCGTTTTTCCTTATTTTGAGGGTTATTCATACCTTCGGGTTCAGCATGAACATTTTTAATAGAATATAATTTTCCGTGTAAAGTATTTGAAATGGTAGAAATTGAAACCCACTTACTGAGTTCGCTCCATACCTTTCGTTTAATTTCGCTAAGCGTTATTGACGGCTTCGACTCTACCCACTCCAAAATTGTTTTAACTTCATTTTCAGCCAATATGTGAGGCTTAGCACCGCCTCGTTTTGACAGTTGTTCTTGGTCCTTAGTAACCCACGTATAGGCCGTGTTGTACGGAATTTCTAAAGAACTTGCAAGCTCCGTCCAATCACAGCCTCTACTTGCATATTCAATAATGCGTTTCCGGTCTTGGTCGTTATAGCACTTATAAGTTTTTCGTATAACCGATTCCATACTGGCAATGCTGCCTCTGCATAACGGACATTGCGTTTCGGATGTAAAATCTTGCACACAAACCAAATGAAACAAATGTCTGCAAGGATTCATTCGTTTTATATCACCACGAACCATATTTTTTTGACAGATTGCGCATAAATCTTTCACTTCCATCGTGCTTTAAATTTAAAACAGAAATAAAATTTTTCTAACAAATTTAAAGAATTGTTTTCCATAGCCAACTTGAAAAATTTGTATATTTGAATTTAATTTCAGTGGAAATTTTGTATAACTATAATAATTCGAACAAATTTAAATATTTGAACAAAAAATATAAAAATTCTTATAAATTTTTGACACGTTTAATTGAACAAATTAAAATATGCCTTTAAAGAACCAACTAAAAACGAAAAACATATTTGAAATTATGTTTAAATGAAGTTTTTTGATTCATCAATAAATAAAAGTCTTTTAAAAAAAAAATTTTTTTAATTTAATTCTAAAGAAAATGTGAAAAAATTCAAATGACGTTTTTACAATATTATTTTGAAAACCGAACTATAAAAGTTATTTTCGAAATTAAATTTTAAAAAATCTTTTGGGACTCCTATTTTTGTTTTCAATATATATTACATTGTGGAGGCTAAAAAAGTTTCATCAAAGTCAAATTTATTATTCCAGAATTTCATGTCTCTGGGTTCTTTAATTAAGATGAAATGAGGCAGCCACGTAGCCAGAACAATTTTTTACCGGCCCAACAACAAATTATATAACAACAAGAGAGAAATATTATTTTTTTATGTATTGTTCTTGTTGTTTTTGTTGTTGGGCCGGTAAAATATAGTTCTGAGGGGTTCCACTTTCACTCGGTATTTTCTTGCATTTACTACCATTTTAAAATGACATTCCACAGGATCTTTATGATAGAGTTAAACTAATTTTTCAAATTAATGGTTTCCCACTTCAGCGGTTTCTCTTTATTAATGACAAGCGAGTACGTGAGTGAGTAATCCATCCAAACACTTACTCTGAACGTCACTAGTTTATACATCAATAGTTGCATGCATAAATATTTTATGGCTTTATGACAGGTTATTACAAATATTTTCCAACAAAATCTTGTATACTCTCCTGCAATAAATGCATTAAAAGTTTTAATAATGTTTTTATCACCCATGACAAACCAAAATACTCAAAAAAAGTGTTGGTCTAATGTATTAATTTCTTAAATTGGTTTGTTTACATTTTTTGAATTTCAATTGGAATTCTTTGAATTTCAAATGGAATAATTTTTGAATTTCAAATAGAAACTTTTGAATTTCAAATAGAAATTTTTGAATTTCAATTGACATATTTTGAATTTCAATTGATGTGTTTTGAATTTCAATTGATATTTTTTGAATTTCAATTGATATTTTTTGAATTTCAATTGATGTATTTTGAATTTCAATTGGAATTTTTTGAATTTCAAATGGAATATTTTTTGAATTTCAATTGGAATTTTTTGAATTTCAAATGGAAATTTTTGAATTTCAAATAGAAACTTTTGAATTTCAAATGGAAATTTTTGAATTTCAAATGGAAACTTTTGAATTTCAAATGGAAATTTTTGAATTTCAATTGATATGTTTTGAATTCCAAATGGAATAATTTTTGAATTTCAAATAGAAACTTTTGAATTTCAAATAGAAATTTTTGAATTTCAATTGATGTATTTTGAATTTCAATTGATGTATTTTGAATTTCAATTGATATTTTTTGAATTTCAATTGATATTTTTTGAATTTCAAATGGAAATTTTGAATTTCAATTGATATTTTTTGAATTACAAATGGAATTTTTGAATTTCAATTGATATTTTATGAATTTCAAATGGAAATTTTGAATTTCAAATGGAAATTTTGAATTTCAATTGATATGTTTTGAATTACAATTGTAAAAGGTGTAGTTTTCGATGAGAGACCAAACTAAACGATTTAGTTCTGTTTGACCAATATTTCAAACAGTTTGATTTTGTTGTGTTTATGGAATGGAACAAAACTATTCGTAAACCGTTCTTAGTGTTTATGTCATATTACAAGTGAAAAAAATTTTCATTGAATTTTATGAATAATTGCATTAGTTTAATAAAAAGATTCAACGGAGGAGTTAAAGTGAAATTTCATAAAACTAATGCAAAAAAACATTGATAACATGCAGAAAAATCATTTCTTTATTTTGGCAACCACAACGTTAAAAACGCGTTTTAATGTTTAAGTTGAATGAATACAAAAAAATAACCACTACGAAATAATAAAGTTTGAAGAAAGACACATTTTCGTTTTGTTCCGTTTGTTATATTACAAACAACAATTTGAGCACTTGTGTTGTGTTTATAAATACGAACGAAACAATAGAGATCGTTGCATTGGTTTTTTTGATAGCAACGTTATGTTAGTGGTACATAAATTTTCGAACTCTGATTCTAACCACAAACGACCTTTCATACATAGATCTAACAATTCTACACTCAAAAAAATAAGTTAGTAGAAAAGTTAGTAAAACGTCTTGTAAATCAGGTATACTATTTTTTAGCAAATATTTTTGCTAAAATCGTGTTTTCAGCTAAAATTTTTGTTATACTTATTCAGCACTTAACTGTTTTATACTAATGCTTTACTAATATACTAATGTTTTACTAATTAATTTTGCTAAAAAAAATTGTGCTGATAAGCAGATGTCGCGGCATGTCAAGATGTAGTAGAGAAGAGGAAAATGATATTAAAAAGTACAACTCTAACAAGACAAGTAAAAAAATCAACCATGAAAAAACATATACAGACATGTAGACAGAGTAAAGAGAAAGACAAAAACACACATCTTAGGTAGATTTGTATGGTTTCTTTTTCTTATTGCAAAAAAAAGGGTTGTTTTTTTCGTTTCGTTTGTTTTGTTTATTTTTTCGTTTCGTTTCTAGAATTATCTTCGGCAGTTTCGTCATAGCATCATTAAGACAACCATTGATGTAAGTAGTTGAAAGAAAATTTTTGTTATGTTATATATATTTATTTCTATATATTTTCAGATATTAAATTAATTCATGTCGTCAATGTGGGAAAATTAAAATTGTTATATTTCGTTATTATAGTAAATTATTTTTAAAAGAATCACAAAAATATGTTTTATGATTTTCAGCAAATAAATTAACTAAATTACAATTTTTCTACAAATTTTTTGCGTTTTTTTTTAGTCTACTAAAATTCAGCAAAAAATTTATTAATTTTTACCAACGCTTTTTTATTTCTAATCTACTAAGTGTTAGCAAAACTTTTGCTGAATCTACAAATTTTGTTGCTAAAAATCAGCTCGCTGATTTTCAGCAAAAGATTTTGCTGACATTAGCAACTTTTTTGCTAGCATCCTCCTGACTAAAATTTTGCTGACTCAGCAAAATTTTTTGCTGACTTTACAAACTTTTTTTTATGAGTGTAGGAATGAAGATCTGACGATTCCTAGCTGATTGTGAAAAAATGAACGACCTACATAATGATAAAAGCCTACCTACCACTTTAAAAAATATAAATTGTTTTTTTAGATCAATAAATTTAAACCAAAAAGTTAAACATAAACAAAAATAAAAATTCATAGGTATATTTTTTAAAAAAATCATATTTGGAAAATAGTTGTACTATTTTAAGCAAAAAAAAGAATAAAATATTTGTATTGTACTATATTTTATAGTCAAAGAAAAATATTTGATTACTTTTTAAGTTGATAAAGAAAAAAATATTTAAAATTAAAAAGTTTGATATTATAATGACAGAAAAGCATTTTTTCCGCATTCACACCATGTGAATTGCTTCGTCTATCAGAATACAGCTGTCCGGCAGCGCTACACTATAGTGTAGCTAGCGAACAGCTAGCTACAGTTTTTAAATTTGTACAGTTTTAAAATTGCTACAGTTTTTAAATTTGTAAATGGACTTGAATTCCAATACTCAAATATATTTATATTTCTGGGACTTAAAGGCTCCGTGATAAACATTTTAATTTTTTTCAATAAAATTTTAATTTGGTTCTGCTACTTCTAAGTCTGGTACTGCATCATGTCTATCCCAAATTGATGAACCTTTTATTGTCTTTTTAGGATTACTTACCACTCGAAATTAATTTCAAAATATAAAAGTATACGTTTATTTAAATTAAATCGCATTAAATTTGATTATTTGCTTATAAGTCTTGTAGGTATATTTCTGGATTTTTTTTTTTAAACTCTTTTGGCTTTTTGAAATTTTTTCACACACACATACATTGGATATTTAAATATCGTTTTTTTTTTTTTTGGTATTCTATCATATTCAACGTTGTATTTTTATGTAGTTTTTTTTTGTAAATTCTGAAAAGTAAATATACCCAGCCAGAAATTCATGATGGTTCAAAAAACTAAGTACTATCAAATCATACAATATACCAAATCCAAAACGTTCTGAGAACGTTTGAAAAAAAAAAACATATTTAAATTACTTTAATAGCACTTTTTAAACAAACTTTACTGATGTTTATTGAAATAAAAATGATATCTGTGGAATTTTGATAAAATAATGTAGTCAATAAAACTTTTAAATGTGGCTACACTCAAAAAAGTTTTACAGTTACTACATGACAGTTGTTTGTGTAGTAATCAGTAGTAGTTGTTTTTAACTGTAATTACAGTTGTTTTTGTATGAAATAATGCAATGTTGTTTTCATCTAAATTTTTCACATTGTATATTCATATTTCCTTTGATGAGATTGGGTAGTCAAAAAAATTTTTAGTTTCCTTAAAACAGTTGCCTTTTATATATATATCACCACATTTGTATTTAGAATATCTTGTACTAAAAATTTCTTTTACTACCATAATATTTCCATTGTGTAGTAAACATACATTGTTAGGATGAAGAGATGTAATTCGAAATCCATAAATATTTACAAAAGAAAAAACAACTCTTGATTCAGAAGTGTGTAAAGGTAGTATTTGTTGCTACCTTTATTGAGGGGCTATACTAATGGAATATTATTTGGGGGAAATGGTATTAAAAATATGCAATTTTCTTTGTTTTTGGGAAATGGGGTTGGTCGGCGATTTTACAATGGATTTTATAAAACCTAGGCTATTTTCAAAATCAAATGCTGAAAACTGTGCACACAGAGAAATAAAGTGCCAACCGAATTGAAAAGTTTATTTTGGTGTTAATAACTAGTGTCCGACCGAGTATTCGGCTTCGGCTTCGGAGTTCGGCCAAGTTCGGTGTTCGGCCAAATTTTGGCCGAATTTGGCCGAACTACCGAACTTTTTATGATCATTTATAAAAAGCACAAATAAATAACAACTGTGGTTATATTTACTTTTCAGAATTTACAAAAAAACTACATAAAAAATACAATGTTGAATATGATAGAATACCAAAAAAAAAAAAAACGATATTTAAATATCAATGTGTGTGAAAAAATTTCAAAAAGCCAAAAGAGTTTAAAAAAAAATTTCCAAAAATATACCTATAAGACTTATAAGCAAACAATCAAATTTAATGCGATATAATTTAAATAAATGTATACTTTTATATTTTGCAATTAATTTCGAGTGGTAAGTAATCCTAAAAAGACAATAACAGATTCGTCAATTTGGGGTAGACATGATACAGTACCAGACTTGGAAGTAGCAGAACCAAATGAAAATTTTATTGAAAAATAAATTAAAATGTTTATTACGGAGCCTTTAAGTCCCGAAATATACATATATTTGAGTATTGGAATTCAAGTCCATTTACAAATATTAAAGCTGTAGCAATAAAATATTTATCAGCCCCACCAACTAGTGTAGCTAGCGAACAGCTTTTAAGCGCTGCCGGACAGCTGTATTCTGATAGACGAAGCAATTTACATGGTGTGAACGCGGAAAAATTGCTTTTCTGTCATTACAATATCAAACTTTTTAATTTTAAATATTAAAGTTTAATGGTCTGTTTCTCTATTTCGAAAGAAAGCTTTCTTTCGCTTTCTAAGCGAAAGAAAATTGATTTGGGTTTCTCTAACTAAATTTCTATGCGAACGATGACTTGAAGTACAAGTCGAATGAAAACGTAACAGTTTTCATACAAAATTTGGTTTCTCTATTTCGAACGAGTTGTCAACAGTGCGAACGTAAATGTCAAAACCAGTCACTTGCTTTTTTGATTTCGAGTAACAAAACATTTTCAAAAAATATATCATTCATTCCATTAGAAAACTCAAAAAATCTGAACACGGGTCCTCTGAATTTGTTTATTTTTTAACATGAATACTCTATGGTCCCATTTGTACATTTACTTTTTCAGATCTCCAAATTTGTAAAAACTCGTGATTTTATGCACGTTTTTAGTTCTCATAAATATCAAAAAAATGCTAAAAGCACTTTACTTTGAAGTGCCATAACTTTTTAATTGTATATCGCATGTTATTAATTTAAACGATATTTGGAAGATGCACTTGTCTACTTTATAACTGGATTTTTAAACAAAATGATTGCTAAAAAAAATGCATACTTAATGTAAATGCAGTTTTCAAATGCATTTTTTCAAAACTTTCATCCTACGATTTTCAAAAAAAAAAAACAGTACTAAAATATGGAATATTAGCTGCTTATAATAATACTGATTTTTATGGAACAAACATGTCTTTTATTTTTAATGATTTAAAAAAAATATTTTTTTTATTCTATAAAATGAAAATATTTTTATAAAACACTTTTAGCATTTTTATCAAATTTATGAAAATTAAAAACGTACATAAAATCGCGATTTTTACAAATTTCGAGATCTGAAAAAGGATATGCGCAAGTGGGACTATAGAGTATTCATGTACAAAATATAAAAAAATCGGAGCACCTAAAAAAATAATCCTCATTTTTCAATGTTCTTTGCTGGAATGAATGATATAATAAAAAATTATAAATATTTAAAAAAAAAGAATGGATAACAAAATAACACGAATATTTGTAGTTTTTTAAGAACTTTAAATTTCAGCTTAATGAAATCCACAATGGAACAGCTTAAAACGCTGGTGTACTTTTTTGATTTTCTTCTTTTGATTTATTAATTTTGCTTTTGTTTTATTTATTTATTTGTCATATACAGCTGATCACTGTTAAGTAATGTTGTATTTATCTTCAAGCAATTTAGTAGTATTTTTGGTATTTTTAAAGGAAATTGTAATAGAAGTTTAAAATATCCGGTCTGGCACCACTATGATTTGTAAATACGTAAAACACAAAAATTGACACACGTAAGTATAGGCGAACGATAGCTTTCGAAATAGAGAAATCCAAATTGACTCGAATTCGAGTGACTAGCTTGCGTTCGCTTAGGTTTTCGTTCGAGATCATGGAACAGGTCATAAGTTTTTTTTCTATATCAACTTAAAAATCGATCAACTATTTTTCTTTGACTATAAAATATAGTACAAATATTTTATTCTTTTTTTGTACTTAAAATAGTACAACTATTTTCCAAATATGATTTTTTAAAAAAATATACCTATGAATTTTTATTTTTGTTTATGTTTAAAAACTTTTTGGTTTAAATTTATTGATCTAAAAAAACAATTTATATTTTTTTTATTAAAACAAAAAGTTCGGCTTCGGTTTCGGCCGAACATTGATATTACGGCCGAAGTTCGGCCTCGGCTTCGGCTGAAAAAAATGAGTTCGGTCGGACACTATTAATAACTAATATATTAGGTTAGTACAAAAATATTCAAATTTGATTTCTGAATATTTTGGTTGATGCAACTAAAATTAGGTTGTATTAACCGAATTTTGTTGTGGTTACCAATATTCAGTTGTACCAATCGATTTCAGTTGTAGTAACCGAATTTGAGTCGTAGTAACAGAATTTCAGTTGGCAAATGGCTAAATCCTTCTCTGTGTGTGATATAGGTGTCCCCATATTATTTACATCATCTGATATATGTATAAGATTATGGATATTCATTGTCACCGAGCTTGGACCATAAAAATGTGTCATAAGTTCCACAAATTTTCTTAAAATCGTTTTAACATAATGTGTTCTTAGTGTTGCCAATTTATTCGACGACATTATACGGCACGATGTATATAAAATAAGAAAATGTTTGTATTGTTCCACATTCAATACATGCTGTAAAACAATACCAACGCCATACAGTAAAAAAAAAAAAACGGAATTGTGTTGCCTTCCAGTTTGTCAGATCCGCTAAATTAAATGATTTTCTCTTAAATGCACTTTAAAATCATTATACTTTTGGGTTTTCAAATGTTTTGGAAGCGTTTTAAAAACAAAAGACGTAGCGCTTTACAACTACTTTATGTTTGGTTTTTGTAACGTTTTAAGAATACTCTAAAATACCAACATGAGACCGTAAATCTGGGTTATCATTTGAATGCCCTGAGAACACTATAATCATTAAAAACATGTTGCTTTGGTAACGTTTCAACTACCATACGTAGTGCTTTCAGAATACTTTTATGTTTGTTAATTTCTGGCTGGGTATTTATTTGTTATTTATTTGTGCTTTTTATAAATAATCATAAAAAGTTCGGTAGTTCGGCCAAAATTTAGCCAAACACCAAACTTGGCCGAACTTCACTTTTTGGCCGAACTCCGAAGCCGAATATTCGGTCGGATACTAATGTTTTATTTCAGTTTATATTTAGTAATTATTTCAGTTTATATCTAACTAAAAAAATCTTCAGTAATTAACTGTAAAAAAGGAATTACGATTGTCATTATATGACGGTTACAAACACTTTACCCAAAAAAAAACTTTAATTGGTTTGAATTTTTTTAAAAGATTTTTTTTATATTGCGTCAGTTATAAGTGGAGTTGTTCGTCACATATATATCAAAAATTATTTTAATTTGAGAAAAATGCCAAAATTAACAGAAAAAGAAAGAATCACAAATTTATTACTGCAAAATGCAAAATGTTTTCGTTTTAAACTGGGTTTTTCGATATTTGTATTGCCAATCAAATTGTAGTCAAGCAGCGTGATGCTGCCAAACTAACTGGTCCCTCGTTATTTCCAAGTAAATCTTTGTTTTTACTGACGTTATTTGTTGGTGGAAAAAAAGTTTGATACTTTTTTGAATTTAGTTCTAAAAACTAGTGTTTTTTTTAATGAAAAAGTGATTGTACCATGTACATTACAATAAACAAAAGCAAAACAAGATGTGTGTGTGTGTTAATTTTTAAGTTTTTCCAATAGTTAACACAAGACATTTTTTTGACGGCAGAACAGTCAGCTGTTTTTTTTGGTGATAAATTTATCACGCGTGTTTACCACAGTTTTTTGTGTGGTATTTCGCCACAGCGTTTTAAATTTTAGTGCCATACATTTTGTTATTGGTTCTGGTAAATTCTGATGAATTTATCAAAAGTACATAATTGACCAGATCTGCAAGGGTTGTTTACTACCAAGAATGAATACCGCTATTATTTAATTTTTCAATCCGACGTTTCGTTGGGATTATTCCAACATCTTCAGGGATTTTATTTTATTTAATATATAGGCCTGGGTTCTATATTCCACTACGAAATGAAAGTGGAATCGTTTTTAATTCCACATTTTCAATTCCGCTGTGTTCTGAAAAACGAGTGAACTGTTTTTTTCATTTTGTTTTTTATCAACAACATAAGAAAATGCGAAAAAACCAAATTATCACTTTAAAGTGAATGAAATTGCAATAAAGAAGAGTAATATAAAATGAGTGGCGCAATTGGGATTTCCTGGTATTTAATTGAAAAAGAAAAACAAAGAACGGAAAATCTAAATAGAAAAAGGCTTCGTGACTGTTCAAATCCTTTGGAACTACTAGAAAAATAATAAGAAAATAATTAAAACTGAGTCGCAAGTGTTTAAAATTAATAAAAAAAAAAATAGTTTTATTGCATATTTTAGATTAAAAAGTATGCATTTATGATGGTTTTAAAAGAAGTATCACCAATGGCTAAAAAGACAAACATTCCAATTATTTTGCTATTGGTCACATCACTACGCTATTTAGGACAAGGAAGACTTCAATCTAGCTGTGGGGAGAAGTACAGCGTGAAAATTTTTAACAAATATGTGTAATGTTTTGAAAATTGTCATATGCCCAAAATGGATTAAATTTGAAAGAAGTCGCGAAGAAATTGAGAAATCAAAAAATTAAATCATCGGTTGCTGTTCTTCATTTTCTATATTTTCAGTACCTTCGTCATTTTCATTTAATTCTTGTAAAATCACGTTTACTACATTGTCGCAACTGGTGCCATCTAAGTTTGACAATTCAGTAGATGATTTTGTGGTTCTTTACCCTTTGCTAGTCGTCCCGAATGATTTAGCAGCTGGAACACCTTCGACTGCTCTATAAAGGCCAGAAAAAGAATCTGCTTTGGATGATATGTGTTGGATATTGTTGGGTCCTCCCCCTATTGCCGTTACCTCTGCTCTATTTTCGGCCAATTTTTTACGAATGGTAGCCTTCCAATCAGCCCAAGCCTTTTCTGGAGGTCCTAAGCAGTATAATGTACTTGCTAAGTCCTTCCACAACTGGTCTTCAACTGTTTTGTCGCCCCTCTAAAAACCTTTGGCCAAACCAGAATTTTTTTCCATAAATGTTAAAAATGCGGCCTCTTGTTCCGGATTCATGTACAACACTTTTTTAAATAAATAAACGTATATTAAAAACATATCACATTTACATACATTGTTTGTTTTTTTTACTTTTAATATTCAAAATAATTTTATTTTCTAAAAAGTTTAGTTTTTCACGCAGTTAACTATTACTTACTTGTAGTGACTTTTGTAGTGAAATTGTTTTATAGAACACATCAAATCACTTCAATTCCACTAGAAATAAAATGAAAATGAAATTTTTCTTTTCAAATCACTTATGCGGAATTGAGAACACAAATTGAGCGTAAGTTTCACTTTCACTTCATTTTCGGAATGTAGAACCCATGCGATAATCTTTTTTGTCAAGTTTACATTTAAATTTCTTTAATAAAATTGGTGAAATACGAACAAACAGTACGACATTAACACAATATTACAATTAAAAATAAATAAAATAAAATATCACAGATTGGAACTTTTCTTATCACATTTTCTTTCCTATAACAGTTGAAAGTTTTTAGCTTTTTAATCACTAATTTATAAAAAGAATTAAAAACTGCATGAAACGTAATTTAATGGAAGAATTTTTTCAGCATTACAAAAAAAATTTTAAAATTAGCATAATTAAAGAAAAAATTATAAATTTGAATAATTTTTTTTGGAAAATGTTTACCTTGCATATAGCAAACTTCGCTAATAACGAACTACATCGTTCGTTCCCCGTACTCCACAGTATCATATTTATATAGTAGGGCTATAACGTGGGTCTACGATATGGGCAATGCTGTACTGAAGAAAAAGCGTTCGGCACCGAGACCAATGCCTAAAATATCACATTTTTATGAATTTTTAAAGATGTTTTTAAATATCCTTGAAAAAATAACAGACATTGTTATATTCAAAATGAGGGTTCGAAACTATACCAAAACATTAACAAAGAAGTAATGAATCAAAGACGATTCCAATTTAGAATTCCATATGTCCACTTTTTTTCTTGAATGTGTTTTTTTTTATGAAAACCTCATATTTTAGGGAGGCCTCCCCCTTTAGGGAGGCCAGTTTTTTTTTTCTAGCAGGGATGGCCATATCTCAGGAAGTAGTAGGAGCTTATCCAAGATTATAGTATCAATCTCTTCTTTGGAAGAGATTAATACATCAAACATTATTCTAGCCCGCGTTTAAGGGGTTAATTTTTAATTAGAAAAATAGCCTTTTTAGCGGTTTTTGTAAAATTAATTATCAGCCCAATTCTCAATAACAATTCCGTGAGAAATTTTTCCCTATTCCTTGTTCCCCTATTCTTAATAAAATCTGCTCGGGGATTTTTTTCATTTTTCCCTTTTCTCTTATTCTAAACGAATTTCGAAAATGGGAAACTCTTCCCCCGAAAAAAATTAGGTATTATAAATGTCGTAATAGGGAGAATTGTGATAGCATTTGTATGAATTATTCAATTATTCAATTCTCTCTCCCTTATTATTCTTTTCCCCACCTGTTTAGAATAGGAGGATTTTTTCTCGAGAAAATAAAATCCGCAGAGAAAAAATCCGAGGGAATATTCATAATCAAGCTGTATAAATTCATGAAGTTATTCAATATGTGAGAGGTAATTTGTATTATGCCAACTTATACAAATACAATTCCACCTAAAATTTCGTTATTGTGAAAATGCAATTTGTCTAAAAACCGTCTCAAATTGTAATTATAAATTGTAATAACAAATTAGTAATTTTGTTGCTACTGGTAAATATTTACTCAAAAATAATTTGTTAAATGAACCCTTAATCCTATTGGCCCTTTTCAGTATATTCCTTGCATGGACATTTAGTTTATTAAAATTGACACCCAAATATTTAAAACTATCTTTAAAAGGTATTTCCCGATCATTAAAAAAAAAACTTTAATTGTTTAATCTCAGGTACAACGAATCTTCTACATTTCACATTTCTTAAATATATCGCTGCACTTTTAGAAGATCGTATACCATGAAACTGTATACAGTAGCGTCTGATTTATAAAATAGTAACCACGCTTTGAGGTGAACAAGATTTTGAATTCACCTAAATTTTTTTCACCACAGAAATAGTTGTTCACCTTAAAAATTTTTTTTCAAAAAAACATCAATATTCTACAGTAATTAATTAAAATTAATTACGATTGTCATTATCTGACGGTTGCAAAACACTTTCTAACATAAAATCAACATTTTTATTTTTCACCTCTAACATGTTTTTTTTAAATATATTGTTATAATTTGATTGTTCGGCTTGTTGTCAGAAAATTGATAATTAAAATGATTTAGATTTAATCAATTCATTAAATTTTATTTAAATCTCGATATTTCGAACAACGATCCGTTGTTCATCCTCAGGATAGATATTTTTGTTTACACAAAAACCGTTTCATTTTTGTTTTATTTGTAACATATACACGGTTAAGTGTATTACCACTTCTTATATTACCACTTCACTGTATTTTTTTTTTTATCAAATAACATATGAATTAGTTGGCAAATAAGTAAGTCCATTAAACATTCTGTAAGATGTTACTATTGAAGGAATAAAAAAAAATTGTGTGATTTTTTAAAGATCTAGCAAAAGAGTGTACCATTTAACCCAAAACTCCGCTACACATTTAAACATAATACATTGAAGTTAAGGTATGCTTTTTCAAATTTAAAAAACTTTTAAAATAACACTTAAATAACAAGACTTACCAAAGTCTCTTTTAAATAATTTAAATCCTTTTCAGATGATAATTCTGGCAGTCCTGTTGATATCATCATACTAAATAAGGAGAGTATAAGGCAGCCATGTTTGCGTAAAACCAAAAATGCCTTAAAAACAAACAAAAAAAAAATAATTACCCACACATTAATTGAAAAAACAAGTGTCGAAAAACTTTACCTTTTCACACATTTCTTGGAAATACCGAAATTCTTCAGCCATACGATCAGCACGACCTTTATTAATTACATAAACAAAATCATGAGTCAATACAAACGGCACACGTTCACGGCGCACACCAAATTTCTCTTTAAAATGACCTAATATATGGCCAAAATCAATATGGAAAAGCTAAGAGATAAAGATTGATTTAAAATTATTCATTATTCAATTTTAAACTTTTAAAACTTACTTGACCATTTCTTTTAACCATAATGTTATCTGAATGACGATCAGCTACACCTAAAACATAAGTGGCTACACAATAACCAGCACAACTTAACGTAAATTCTTTAACAGCTTTGTTCATTTCTTCTTCAGTTTTATTATATTCCTTAAGCCAACTAAATAAAGAACCCTTTTTGAAAGGTGAAGTAGCCGAAAACATACCCTTTTCTTTTTGTATATTGGCTATAGTTTCGGCATTTAGTACGACCTCAATCATACCCAAACGACGTTCCATGCTAATGCAATTGTAAATGTTCATGCGAAAGTCCATGCTAAAAGTTTTAAAAAATACATTTTTTTATAAAGTGTGGGTGTGTGTCAAAAAAAAAAAACATACCCTTCATTTTTCCACAATTGATCCATTACACGTAACATTTGTAACGTTAACATATCTTGTCTTAAATCATCACCATTTTTAAATATTATATAAATATCATTACAATTTTGATCGGCATTTTCAAATACTATCCATAGAGGACGCATTTTAGAATCCATCACCTTACATTTCTCGGGCTTAACACCCTTACATCGAAAACTCGGATTTAAGGGATTCTGTATACTTTGGAAGACCCCACTATTGCGTTGATTACGTAGAAAATCCTGTAAAAGATTTCGTACTTTTTCTTTACTACCTTTTTTGGCTAACACAGATCCTTGTTTAAGTTTTTCCAATACTTGTAACTGTTTACGCAACAGTGGTACATGCGGCTTACAACCTTTGAGATATGCTTCGAGTAATAGACCGAAACGTGTTTGCATTGATGGTGTTTGCATTTCAGAACGTAAATGCCAAAAGAAATAATGACCAATGCGTTGATTACGCAGTGCCCGTTCTAAAACAAATGTGGTGAGGGCACAATTTAAATAAGATTCATGTTTCATGGCTTGTACCAATTGCAACAAATAGAGTAAAAGTTCTTCGTCTCTGTAATGGAAATTTCAGTTAGCATTTTTTATGTATCATTTGTTTAATACCTATGGGTATTTTTCTTTTTACATAAAAATTTGATTTTTTTTACTTACTTTAAATTGTTGAGACAACGTATAGCAAAATTTCGTACCGCTGGATCTGGATAAGCATAATCTAATAATTCCAAAGAACGTTCTACTGGGATTGTAGGCCATTCTTTAAGTAAATACCACATTTCAGCCACTTCATCACGTTCATTCCAATTAACACAATGCAAAAGAATTGAAAGTTCTTCGGGCTCTTCATTTTTTATAGTATATCTAAATGGGAAAATTAAAAACAATTTAAGTTTCAAAGTTAATTAAAGTTTTCCAAAAGAGAAAATACCTTTTCTCCCATATATCATTACGATCTTGATCATGCATTTCATACAGTTTATTTATAGTACGTGAATACTGTGATAAAACTCGGCTTACTGTAGCCGCAGCATCCTGTGAGGATCCGCGACTTAAGGGCTCATTATTGGCGGCTAAACTAGAGGCATATTTTAAAACAGTCTCTTCCGAAGGATACTGTATATTATCATAACCATGACTATGGAATGTGAGTTGTACCACAGCACACTCATCTTTACGTGGATTTGGTTCAATGGTTCCCAGCGGATGAAATATTTCATCCGATTGTATATCATCGGCATATGTCCAGGTATGCAGTGTCAAGCAACCTGTCTTTAACTGATGTTTATAGTCAAATATCGTTGTATTAACCCAGGCTAATGAGTTGATATTTATGTTGCCATCTTTCAAAATCGTATTCTCTTTGCTGGTATTTGAGGATTTTTTCGAGCGTGATGTTTTTGTCACTTCATAGATGACCATACAGAGTCTAGTCATGCGTGGCAAGTTTCGCATGGGAATATCTAAGATTATATCCTTATCAAAGGTAAATGAACGATTATTACTGCTGGCAATATCAACTGAATGTTGTGCGCACAACTTATGTTCACCATGATAGAGACCGATGTGAACGCCCACTTTAACGCCTTTAGTCAAATCACAATTGACATTATCAATACGATGTAAGCGCAGACGAAAGTGTTCGGAAATTTCCCAAGAATTTTTAATTTTACGTTTGACCATTTCATTTGAGGGATGTCGTAAACTTTCTGGTTTTGGTGGTCTCTTGGGGGCAGCATTTAATTCTTGTTTGTAACTTATGTAAGAGGGTAAAGTGTGTATAGGCTTTAGGACAACATTGGGTACATCTGATCCAGAAAGACTTTCCTGTTAATAATAAGAGATACAAATAGAGAAATATTCTATATATTATAGCCATTGTCATCTTACCTGTATATATACAAATTGTATTAGTGGATATTCACCAAATAAATACTCATCACGACCACGAACTTTTAATATATAATCTGATGCTCGATCACTAACTTTTATTTGAGATTTACGTACTTTCGAGAGTGCCAAATCTACCAGTGTTCGTGGTGTATGCTGTTCACTTACTGAGATCGTAAACGACGTTTCATCGTTTTCCAATTTGACAACAACTAAAAAATTTGAATTACGTGAAAAACGTGTTCGTATTATCTCGGGCATAACTGGATTGTTGGCCAAACGTAGGGGATGTTCATAGAGCAATTTCTCTGCCCAACTGTATTTGGAACGCTCCAGTTCAATTTCATCGCATAGCAATGTCATTCTACGACGAAAATTATCTTCTTCGGGACTGCGTTGTGCGCTGTAGTCTTCAAATGATTTACCAATCATATTACTGACCAATTTGGAAAGTTCATAATCACTGGAAATAGTTGTCGTATCACTACGTTCACCCAAACGTAAAAGGCAAAAATAAGGCTGAACTTCACACAGACGTTTTGTTTCGTCGGTAAATGGTTCGACCAGAGCAATGGCTGATATACCACTAACTTCATAGTCACAAGCATCTTTGATAAGATTGTTTAGGGGATAATTTTTGGCTTGTTTCACCATTTCCTAAAAGTAATAAAAAAAATGAGATGAATCAGCGAAAAGTTCTCTTTTCATCATAAACTTACCGTTTTAATTTCTCTTATTGTGGCAGTGACCGGCACATATAATGTCAAAAATATACCATTCGGCAGAAAACACTTAAGCTCTACATCTGGTGGATCATTTTTCCAAGTGTCTATGGAAAATGAAGGTCCTGCCAATGGTGCCATTTTTTAGCGATAAAAAAAGTCAAGACGTTGTTGACCTTATTATTGAACAAAGGATTTAAAACCTAAAATAAAAAGAAATTGATATTATAGAAAAGTAATAGACTTTTCCAGTAGTACACCTGGGCCTCATAGGCACGCCTCTTCATTTTTTGTAAAAACAAAATTGCGAAGGTAAAAAATTTTAATTTTAAAAGGCAAAGGTCGCTTATTAAGGATGTTCCCTAAAGTGAGACATTCGTTTTTTAGATGTTGTTTTATGAAAACGTCTGCACTGCCAACTATGGTAAATTTTAACTTGCGATATCTCTATTTTAAAAAAGTTTCGACGTAAATGCACACGTTTTTCCTGGTTTTATTTTGTAGTAGCTAAAAAAAAAACCACAACATAAAGCGTAATATTTTGTTAATATAAAATCTGAATAACAAAATAATTTTAAAGTATTTTCCAAATTTGATTGGTAAGTATTTTATGATCAATTTTAATAAAGTAAGTCACTGACATATTTTCTTATTTTTGATTTTTTTTTTGATGGATTTCAAATATTTAGTTTTTTTTAATGTTTTACTCATTACACTAACTATTATTTTCTAGGTATGTTTAAAAATTCTGGATTCGCAAATTCCTGGGATTGAGGGAACAGAATAATGCTTAGTTTCCCTGGAATCACGGGACGCCAAATTGTAAAGATGCATTCCCTTTTAATTATTTTAATCACCCCTATCGTGAATAAAAAGGGAAATGTTTGTTCACATGTAATTTTCATTCCCCCTGAAGTGAAATTTGGTATCGTGAATTTCCCCTGAAATTGTATTATGCTATTCAAGAGTGAATGATTAGACAAAGGGAACAAATTGCGAGGGAACTTTTATTCACGATTGGAATTGAGTGAAAAGAGAAAACAATTCGAGGGAAAAAATATTCACGATAGGGGTGAATATAAATAATTAAAAGTTTATGTTAGTTATGAAATAATAATGCAGAATATATTAAAGACCACAAATTAACTTTAAAATTTAATTAAAACAACCCGGTTGGAAATATATGTTCATATATTTACATATATTTTTGCATATAAGAATCATATATGAACAAATCTGATATATGTATATGGAATAATATATGGTCTAATATATTAAAAGTTTTGTGCGCCCCGGTAGGCTAGTTGTAGCGTGATGGCTTATCAGTACGTGGGTCGTGGGTTCGATTCCCACCAGAGGCACTGGTCTGTTTTCGCTACAACGCGCCGAAGGCCATATAGTAGCTAGTGCTCGGTTAGGGTAATAGTATATAATTTGTAATTATATGATTATTAATTAATAAAATAAAAAAAATATTAAAAGTTAGGGCTCATAGATGGAAATGTATGACACCATATATGATAATATATTGCATATATCTTTCCATATCTGGTATATATATTCATATATGAGTTCATATATTATTTCATATATGAATTGAATTTTCTTATTTCAATGTCAATTGCCCATATTTAGAGACCATCTTACAAAATGTGCTTAAAATTTTATTAAATGATTACACACTAGCTTTTAAATTTAAATACAATTTAAGTTCTTGCAATATCAACGCAAAATATTCAAAACTCTTATAAATTTTTCGAACAAAAATATTTTGGTGTGAAAATGTGTTATTTATTTTGTCAAAACCGTCTTGGCCAACCGAAAAAAACATTCATGTAGCAAACCTTGTATAATTAAATCATGGCTCTACATATTCTGGAGGCTCTCGCTTTTCTTAAAATTCGGGTTCTGATGAGATCTTTTGCCAGATCGAAATACATGTATCAACCTAGCTAAAATAATTAATTTTGCTTTATTTTTGTAAATATAGGAAGGTTGAAAGCTCGTTATAAATACATAAAAAAAAACAAAAAATGCAGTAATTACAGAATAAAAGAAAAACGGAAAGATATGCTTTTGTTCACAAACTTTCTAAAATATATCCAAAATAAGATTTTTACCAAAAACATGATCTTAAGATTAAACTATTAAGTGCAAAATGCCTTAGTAAATCAATGCCGGAATTCGTAAATGTATATGGAATACGACGCATGCGAAAAAACATGATATAGCATATATATTTCTGGTTGTCTTGGTCCAATTTATGTTTGAAGTGACTAAATTCATAAGCAAATCTCAAGGATTAAAATTTTATATTAAAAAATTGGATTTTTTTAAGTTAATTATAAGGTCGCTAAAATATCATTTAATATTTGATATATAATTATATTCAAAATTGCTGAATTTAAATCCTCATAAAAGTAAAGCCTTTTATAAATACACCGCATTGATTTTTTTGGTTCCCTATTCCGAAAAAAATATATCATATTTTTAATATAACGAAACGGGATATTAAGCCTGTATGACACTTGTTTGTTTGCAGCAGATTTACCAGGGTTTTTCTATAAAATTTTGTAAAAAAACAAAACGGAATGTCAAACAATTTAAAGTTTTTGAAAGAAAAACCCAGGTGTCATACAGGCTTTAAATATCCATTTACAAATAGAAAGTATGAAGTGTTTTATAGAGATGTACGATGTGACTCTATAAATACTGTATTAAAGGTTGAAATAACCAAAATTGAACCATTTTTAATATTTTTCCTCAAAACTACATGACTAATAAAAATAAAATTTACAGAAAAAAAATTAATGTTATTTCGCTTCTAAAAACAAAACAAAATGTTTGCATTTCAGTCAAATGGTCATAACTTTAGAACTGTAAGACCTCTGGGCATTTTGGAACGGTAAGAGGTAGGGCTATCTTTTAATAGACAAAAAAACCTAAGTTACCTACCATCTGAGGTTATGTGCACGTTCTTATGTATATTTTTCACATTTTTTGTAAAAGTTCAGTATCTCGGCGATTTCACTTTTTTTTTAATATTTTATTATTGATTCTGAAAGGTCTCCCAAAGAAAGGTCTCAGCAAGCCCAAAAATATCGAACCACTGGTTCAGAAGTTACCAATTTTACCATACTACCCTCCGACCACCAATCCGAAAATTTTCAAACCGCTGAAATTTAGCACACTTGCATTTTCGGTGATGGTCATAGTGGACATATTTTCATGAAATGGGCCAAGGAATACGCTGGTGAAATTCGGCGGGTCGTGACTGAATCACCCTGTATAATAAAATATAAAAAAAAAAAACTTAAAAAGCTATCTTGGATATGTTTTTTTTTTTTAAACAAAGTGGTTCGATTTTGCTTATTTCAACCTTTAAATACAGATTAAGCTTGTAAGTTTTATTTTAATCCACACATGCGGTCCCAAAATTAGCCGAAATAACAAAGAACATACAATAAATTTGGCGAAAACAATTTTTTCTCAACATAATCTTCTTTTAGCTCGATACACTTTTACCAACGATATTAGAACTGTCTAGGCTCTTTAGCCATCAACCGCGGACTCTACCTCTTTATTGTTGGCAAATGTTTTAACACCTAGCCATTTTTTCAAGTTTGTAAATAGAAAATAATTCGAGGGAGCTAAATATGGCAGCTTGTACGGCTTCGTTTAAACTCTGCCATCCAATATTATATAGTCGTAAACGAATTAGCAGACTTTAGACTTACAAGAGTTTTTTCATTTATTTTATTTTTTAACTCTCCATAAAGAATACAAAATTTGGTCACTATACTTGGGAGATAGATTCACTAAAAGGGAATTTTTAGTGAATGTATCTCCGTGAAAAGAAATTTTTAGTGAATGTATCTCCGCTTAGTGAAAAGTTGTATGCTTGTTTACCAAAATTTTCCGATTTTTAAACTTTCGCAGTTTTTCTATAGAGGTTTTTGAGCCGTGTAATGTAATCGAGTTTTGAGAACAGTTTTAAAAAAATTGTGCAATTTTATACAGTTTGAGGTATACCAAGTTGATGTCAGCTCACCAATAACGGAATGCAAACATCGGAAACTTATGAGGAATTGGCGTAAATTTTTTGAAAATGTATGTTTTTACGAATGACATTCACAACTTTATTCAAAATTTTCTAGCGTATTGCGTGAACTGAGTATATTTTTAAAGAGCAACTCCAAGTCAAAAAGTCATTTTAAAAATTTTTAATGCAAAATTACAATCGGCACAGTACTGTTATGCGTATGGTTATGTGGTAGCAGAACGTGGAATTAATAATCTTGAGAATATTGTCCTGTTACCCGATTGATAACAGAGGCCAACCGTTGGTTGCCACCGTTGGCATAAAATAAAACAATAGGGGCAAAGAATTTCGCGGGTAATACTGCCAAAGCACTTGCTTTGCAAACGAAATAGAAATCAGTTTATCTATACCACGGTCACAGAAAATTTCATATAGACGCAATCGAACAAATAAAAACATAACAAATATTACATTATTCAAAAAAAAACAGGGTCACTGACGTAGGTTCAATACCAGAAACTGCGCAGTCTGATTCAAAAAATTGAAAATTTACAATGTAGTTGTGATTTTTAGATAATACACTCATTCTTCTCTACCACGCCTTTCACAATTAAAATTAAATAAAATTGCAATTAATACTATAATTAATATTTATAGTATTAATTGCAATTGTCTGAAAAAGACGTTAAAATTCAAACTCAAACAAAAATCAAACTATGCTCTCTGGCAATTCTTCCCTCACTACGTAAGCGCCATCTATCGAATATACAAAGAATATATCATAGATGTGGCATCACTTACAACATATGGGAAAACAATGGACATTAGAGTGAGGTAAGTTTCTAAAAATAGAACTGTTGTGTTGTTGGAGTTGTACTTCTGAGATTATGTATGCAAGAACAAAAACACCGTGTATAGAATAAAACTAGTTTTAATCACAACAAAACTCGACCTGACGATAGATCAGTGGGCTAAAGCGCTCTGTCTAACGTGTAGTGCGAGTGCATGTGGCATTAGAAATCAATTTATCGATACCACGGTCAGTGATTGCTAGTGTCCGACCGAGTACTCGGCTTCGGAGTTCGGCCAAAAAGTGAAGTTCGGCCAAGTTCGGTGTTCGGCCAAATTTGGCCGAACTACCGAACTTTTTATGATCATTTATAAAAAGCACAAATAAATAACAACTGTGGTTATATTTACTTTTCAGAATTTACAAAAAAACTACATAAAAAATACAATGTTGGATATGATAGAATACAAAAAAAAAAAAAACGATATTTAAATATCAATGTGTGTGAAAAAATTTCAAAAAGCCAAAAAGAGTTTTAAAAACATTTCCAGAAATATACCTACAAGACTTATAAGCAAATAATCAAGTTTAATGCGATATAATTTAAATAAACGTATACTTTTATATTTTGCAATTAATTTCGAGTAGTAAGTAATTCTAAAAAGAGATTAACAGGTTCATCAATTTCTGATAGACATGATGCAGTACCAGACTTAGAAGTAGCAGAACCAAATGAAAATTTTATTGAAAAAGAAATTAAAATGTTTATTACGGAGCCTGTAAGTCCCGAAATATAAATATATTTGAGTATTGGAATTCAAGTCCATTTACAAATATAAAAGCTGTAGCAATAAAATATTTATCAGCACCACCAACTAGTGTAGCTAGCGAACAGCTTTTTAGCGCTGCCGGGCAGCTGTACTCTGATAGACGAAGCAATTCACATGGTGTGAATGCGGAAAAATTGTTTTTCTGTCATTGCAATATCAAACTTTTTAATTCTAAATATTAAAGTTTAAGTTTGTTTTTCTATATCAACTTAAAAATCGATCAACTAGTTTTCTTTGACTATAAAATATAGTACACATATTTTATTCTTTTTTTGTACTTAAAATAGTACAACTATTTTCCAAATATGATTTTTTAAAAAAATATACCTATGAATTTTTATTTTTGTTTATGTTTAATAACTTTTTGGTTTAAATTTTATTGATCTAAAAAAACAATTTATATTTTTTTTTATTAAAACAAAAAGTTCGGCTTCGGCTTCGGTTTCGGCCGAACATTGATATTATGGCCGAAGTTCGGCCTCGGCTTCGGCCGAAAAAAATGAGTTCGGTCGGACACTAGTGATTGCACAGAAAATTTCATATAGACGCAATCGAACAAATAAAAACATAACAAATATTACATTATTCAAAAAAAAACAGGGTCACTGACGAAGGTTCAATACCAGAAACTGCCTGATTAAAAAAATTGAAAATTTACAATGTAGTTATGATTTTTAGAAAATACACTCCTTCTTCTCTACCACGCCTTTCTCAACTGAAATTGTGTTTTTCTAATAAAATATTAGTTGTAAAGTTACCAAAACTTTTTTTTTGTACGGTTGGCAATTTCATCCTGGGTAGGTACCCAGAGTGAATATTTAATTATTTAGCAAATCTTCATTTACATAACCGAGCCCTTAGGGTCTTATGTGGTTAATTAAAGTTACTTACTAAATAACAAAATTCTATACAGAATTAAAGCTTATATACAATAGACCGAATCCAAACCCCAAAATATTTGGTTTGTCTTTTTCTATGAAAACCGAAATCCTTGTAAATGAATTTTCTTTTATTAGTTCAACACGTAATGTTCAAATTGACGTACCTCTTGGACATCTTGCAATTTTCGATCGCTCTTTTATAGTACGAGTTCATCGTGCTTGGAATCATTTACCAAATAATCTAAAACTTTTTTCATACTCATATTCCGCTTATAGAAATAAACTTCTGGATTTTTTTAATAATAATAATTAAAATTGATATAATAACGGTGAATTAAATATCATCTGGTTATAGGTAAATATTTTTATTAATTTTTGTTACAATATTTATATGGCTGGGGAGCCAATTTGTTAGGTATTCTTATTAAAAATAAGTTATATACATATAATGTATATATATACAAATAACATAGATATTTATCTTACAACACATGTATAATTGGCCATGAAGGCTTTCTTTGTATTGATATTAAATAAATAAAAAAAAGGAATTTTTTACTTAAACTAAAGGTAAAGTATTCAATATTAGTATTATATGAAATGTTTTTAATGCGCGTCCAACGGCATGTAAAACATGTCAACGCTTGTCCAGACATATCCTTTTTTCAGGGATATTCTGTAAAAAAAATGATTTTAAATTTTTTGTACTTAGATTTGTGTCATTTAAATGTGAAATTGACATATTTTAATCCTTAAGACGATTTATGTAAATACGTGCTTCTGCTTTTTGTTGATTTAAAAAAATATAGCATAGGACAACACAGTGGATATGCTAGACCGCCGAAGTTTCGTCCCCTACAATGACTCGTCATTGGTTAATTTATGTGTCTATTGAACAAAGTATTTTAAAATGTTAAATTACTCTATATGAAAAACTTTTTATTTTGCATCGTAGTGAGTTTCAAACCCACAGCCATACAACAGGATATGATTTGTAGCCTCAGTTCTTAGCGAGTTGAGCCACGATCGAATTTTGTCACTCACAGCATTCACAATGTATTGTTTTAATCAGATGAGACAGTATTATATAATAAAAAAAATTCAGCATTTTTTTTATATATATCGAGCTTAAATTGTTGCATTAAAAAAAATTCTTGTAAAATTTTGAGTTCGCAAAAAAAATTATGCCGCAAAAAAAAAAAAGCACGTGGTGGAATTTTTTTCTATAAGCCAAATTTTGATCCTTACATCAAGTAGAAACTCAGTCGAATGCAATAATTCAAATTTTTTTAAAAAAATTGGCAGGTCAACCGTAAAAAATACATTAAATTTGCGAAATTTTAATTTATATCCACACATAGATGATGCACTTTACTAAAGAAAAGATTTAATACCGAAATTGAATTGATAAGAACCTACCCAGGTAGAAATTGCAACGGTACAAATAAAATAGTACTGGGACGACACAGTTTTTCTTAATATGCCCACGGTACAAATAAAATAGTACTTAGACAACACTGTATTTCTCAGCACCACTCAAAAAGTGCATTCATTACCAGTGCTGTTTTCTGCAAATTTACGACGTTGTTCAAATTAGCAATTTCATTCAAATTTGGTTGCTTAATAGCAATACAGTAGAATTCCGGTTTAACGAATAGTTGATTTTACAAACACCGATTTAACGAACACCACAGTTTTTATACTGAATTCATTAAATCGGGACAAAAAGCATAAATTTATCGAACAAAAATATAACAAATTAAATTTGAAAAAGAAATTAATACAAATAAAAAACAAAAACAAAATTAAACAATTAATAATAAGTATTTTCATTAGTTAAGCACGAAAAAATTACATTTGAAGACCTTATTGTAAAAACTCGATAAGCCACATTTACAATTTTTTAGTTTTCGCTGTTTTCTAGACATCCGTTGAATAAATTTAGAATACAGCCTTGTTACACGTATATAGAGAATAAAAGTCTTGTAATAACCATATTTCCTAAATGTATTCCCTTTTTAAGAGGCGAGAACTAAACAAAAATTAAATGTCGCTTATCTAGTTTTTACAATAAGCCCTTCATTTGTATATATAGAAAAAACATTTGACACCACCAACAATAGAATTTGTAAATTCAAACACACTCATTTTGAAATTCAAATTTATTTCCAACAAATTCTTTGTTTGGAATGCTTGGAAATTGTAGTTTTTCATATAAAAATTCTTTAAAAACAAAAATTCAAAATTACAAAAAAAAATCAACAAAAGGATGTTTGTGTCATCATTGTTGGTGCCAATTTAAAAAACTTTTTTGTATTTACAAAAATGTTCTATGACACTTGTTTAATATTACAAACAGAATTTTGTAATTTATTTCTGTGTATGTGCTATCTGACTTGAAGTCACTTTAAAATAACCAATTGCCAAATTTTAGTGTCTGCAAAAAAAAATCAGACCATTAAAAACTATTAACATTACTATGATTATCAGATAAAATTTTATTTTTACTCGCCAGACCAGCAATAAATATTTTAGCCAATTAAAATTTAAAACATTCTTATGTGCGTTTTGTTAATAAACCGCTATTTTTATCGCAGTCCAAAATTCTGTGAATGCGTAGTTTTGACGTTGCTTTGCATCTCGTAAAAATCTAAAATTATGTGTAAACATAAAGTTTTGCCTAATGAATTATAATCATCTGTATAAACGGGTTCGAAAATGTTGTTAGCTTTGTGGTATTGCATCTCCCCCAACGATATTTCTGTAGATTAAGTATCGGCTGCAATGGCGGGAAACGCCAGTTCGGAAGAAGAGATAAATCTGTATTTATAAATGAAAATTTGGGTAATTTTCAAAATTTATTTTAAAATTTAAATTTATTTTTACTTAAAATAAAAATCGCAGTTTTTATATGAGCTAACACTTGTAAAAATATAATTATTGGTTATTTTCTTATTTTTGCTAAAAAAAAAACGAATTATTAAAGTACTGGCTACATACTGAATTATCTTATTTAAAGTACTGGCAAACAATTGAATTCCATTGCTGTGCTAACATTGGAAAATAACAACGGCAAAGCGTATATTATGTTATCATTTCGACACTGTGCCAGTACAGCAAATGTTAAAAATCCGACACACTGCCAGTACATGTACTACCGTCTCCAACACTGCGCCCGCCCTGGCACGTTCGTATTTTTCTACCTGGTTAGTTTTCCCCCAATACTGAATTGTTGCCGAAACAAGAACTATTGCGAATTTCGAAAGAAGGTGAAACACGTATTTGATTAAATCAACTAAAGATTAAAATAAGAAAATTTGACATTTATATCACACGAAACATTTTGGGAATCATCATAAAACAAACCATGGTACCCGTTGAGGGGTGAACAAAACACTTTTTTTCTCCATACATGGTGAGTCGGTATAATATAAATATAATATTAAGTATAAGTAAAGTAATTCTATAAATAATAAATAAATTAACATTTGCAGAGATCTTTTAACACAATTAAGAATGTAAAAATAAATGAGATAATAAAAAAATTAAGTTCATAATGAATGCAGGATAAACTAATCCTTTGAAGAATCTTAAATGGCCCAAAAAAATTATTTTTCTTTTTCCCTGCATAGTTTTCCTTTAAAAAACGTACATACTACGACAACTACAATTCAAATTCTACTAATTTAGATTTGAATACAATCAATGAATAACACAGTGCAACACGAAAAAAAATAACCATATACGGACACCACTACGTGATAAAAGACTAAAAAAAAAAGACCCGTGTCTCCCAATTTTTCCCAAAGTCATCTCCTTTTTTGTTTATGGGCCGCCAAAGATTTGGGGCCTCGGTATCATTTTCGCAAATAAGTGATCATTTTCTCAGGCTCATATCTTGCAAACCGTTCAGAATTTCGATTCACTCTCTATGGCAAAGTTGTAGCTCTTGTCATAAAGAACAAAAATTGCGAACATATAAAATCAAAAAAACTTCACCTTCAAGATCAAAATCGCAAAAAACTTAAAAAATTCGATTTTTTTTACCTTTTTTCCCGTGTTCAGGTCCATAGGTAGCAAACCGTTCAAAATTCAAGGAAACAATCAACTACAAAAATTTACCTAAGATCTCAATAAACAAATTTCTAGAACATATAAACTTCCTGGGAATTGGGTTTGCTACCTATGCACCTGAACAGGAGAAAAAAGGAAAAAAAAAATGAAATTAAAAAATTTTTCACTTTTGCGCGCTACCTAAACAGTGTTAAGAATCATCTCTAGGAAGTTTATATGTTCTAGAAATTTGTTTATTGAGATCTTAGGTAAATTTTTGTAGTTGATTGTTGTTTCCTTGAATTTTGAACGGTTTGCTACCTATGGACCTGAACACGGGAAAAAAGGTAAAAAAAAATCGAATTTTTTTAAGTTTTTTGCGATTTTGATCTGGAAGGTGAAGTTTTTTTGATTTTATATGTTCTTTATGACAAGAGCTACAACTTTGCCATAGAGAGTAAATCGAAATTCTGAACGGTTTGCAAGATATGAGCCTGAGAAAATGATCACTTTTTTGCGAAAATGATACCGAGGCCCCAAATCTTTCTCGGCCCATAAACAAAAAAGGAGATGACTTTGGGAAAAATTGGGAGACACGGGTCTTTTTTTTAGTCTTTTATCACGTAGTGGTGTCCGTATATGGTTATTTTGCCATGACTTAAAAAATTACACACAGTGTAAGTAAACTTCCTTAAATTTCTTGGCAAAGCATTCCACTTACTTGACACACGAGTTCAAAACGATTTCTCAAAAATATTCAAACGCCTAATGGGTGGATCGAGCAAAATGATATGTATCAACAATGTATAAAGGGCAACCATTAACAATGGATTTATAAAAATATATATAATAATAACATTCAAATACTGATAAAATTTTCAAAAGACGTTCCAATAAAACTAAATTTAAATTGAAAACAATCAATGAATGAGTAAACTTTCTTAAATTTCTTGGCAAAGCATTCCACATACTTGACACACGAGTTCAAAACGATTTCTCAGAAATAACTAAAAACATGTTTATATTTCCTAAAATCGATACTTCCAGTAAATGAAAAAACCTCTGCACACCACGATATATGCGGCATTAATACAGCCATGGCGACTCTCTTTAGTACTGAAAATGACAGGTAAATATTTAACGTGTACAACCTCTTCAAGAGAAATGATATACGAGAGGATACATAGTTTATGCGCGGTGAAAAATGTAACTGCTTATCCAAAACGAGACCGAAGCATTTCATTTTATCAACAAAATCTATAGGAATACCATTAAATGAAATACCCATATCCATAGTGTTAAATTCTACCCTAACAACATTGTCTTGGATGGATTAACACAGAAACCATTACCAAACGGCCATGATACATCTTCCCTCAGTATAAAATTAACACCCTCCTCCAACACATCCGCAAACTCAACGCCAGAATAGCAAACAAATTTCCCATCATCAGCATATACATAAGGAATACAAGAAACTCCATTAAAAGATGCCAACAGATCATTCATGTAAAGCATAAACAAAAGTGGGCCAATAACAGATCATTGTGGAACACCACTAGTTATTCGCCGCGTTTGGGAGAAAGAGTCACCAATAGATACATATTGAAATCTATCAATTAAGTATGACTTCATTAATTCGCATGCATGACCAGAAAACTAAGTTTAAGTAGTAATTTTGAGTGCTTTACCATAATCAAAGGCCTTTGACAAATCTATTGAAAAAAACACAACATTTTTACTGCTAACCAAAAACTGACTTATAAAACCGGTTAATGGCCCTAGTAAAGATGTAGTGTTATATCCCTTTCGAAATCCCAATTGCTATGGATGAAGAAGATAGTTGAAGTCAAGGTGGTCGATCATTTGGTCTTTAAAAATATGTTCCACAACCTTGGAAAGAACCGTAAGAACTGAAAAATTAATTATCAAAATTACAGGATTGCCCCTCTTTCTATATAGGAACCACACTTCCAATTACTAGTAAAACGCGATATTTTTTACAAGGTGATACAAAGGTGAGGAAATATATGGGAAAACAAATCATGACCAACAGCGTTAGACTTTATTCGGAGCAATGCCTGATACAACATGTTTGAATCAACACGTGTAAAGGAAAAACAACTACCGCTTGAGCTATAAACACGCATCACACGAACTTTCAAAATCAATTACCTGGCAAGCAACGAAATAATCATTTATTTCATCAGTATTAGACGAAGTAAAATGCTCCCAAGGCTCAAGACAACCATTGTTCCTCAAAAAGTTCCACATCTGTTTAGAACTAAAATCTTGAAAAACACGTGTGTTTACGCATCCTTAACTTTATAATAACCTTTTTCACCCTTTTTGCTGTTTGAACAGTAAATTGACCAATTACGAGTAGTTCTATGTTTGTGGTAATGATTATGACAAATCCCTCACTGAAACGTGAACGGAAATTTTCTTGTCATTAAACCAGTTATCCATCCTTGAACCAACCTCACGACGAACTATTGGCCAATTTTTGAAATTCGTCATAAACACCAATAAAAAATAGGCGAAAAATTTGGGCCTATTTTTGCCTACACCACTACTTATGGAACATTAATTCAAAATGCTAAAACAAATATCTTTGCAAACTGTAACAAGATTATTTACAAATAATAGTATGCAGAGCTTTGAAGCATTCATTCAATTTGGAAATTAATTCCCTAAAATTTAATTCAATTTTTAAATTCAAGGAATAAATTCTTTAATAAGAAACTACTAAGAATGAATTCCTGTGAATGAATTGAAACAATTCAAGTTTAGAGAATGAATTCCATGACTAACACATTAAGCATTAATATTAAGGAATTCATTCAACCAGAATTCATTTAAATTCAACTTCAAGTACTCAACTTTTTAGTTTAAGTCCCTAGGAACTTGACTTTTTTGTTTAATTCAATAACGGACTTAACTGTTTTGTTTAATTTCCTAAAAACAGGAAAAACCATATATTCTTGGTTAAATTAGGACTAGTCGGAAAATAAAAATTATTCTGAAAGGCACTACATGTATTAAAAAATTCGGATGAACATTTTAAAATGTATCATTATTTATTACGGTGAATATAAAAAATTAGATTTTGGGATATCATCATTTTTTGGATTCTTTTTGACTAAAAAAAAAAACGGCACAATTTTTTTTGAAAAATTTTAACTCCTTCCCCTCCTTCAAGGCTGACTAAAACCACGATTTTTAGGCCTAGTTTCTATAGAGCAAAGACTATTGAATATAATTTAAATATTACTTCACCAATCGATTCCTCACAAAAAATAATGCGAGCATTTTTTTAACACTTCCAGTTTTTAATTTTTTTTTTTTCAAAAAAATTTAAAAACTGTTTTTTCTTACGCCGACAATTAAAACGTATCTCAAAGTGAGAAAAATTGTGGAAAAACTATGTATTTAATGCTAATGGTTAAAAAATTACTGCCAGTCGTTAAAAAGTTCTAATAATAAAAAATTAAATTTTTATTAATATTTTCATTTTACGTCACTTTGCAAAATTATCTTAAACTTTATTTTTCCAAAATGTCGAGCATTTTAAATTTAGCAGAAAAAAATTTCAGGTAAATATACGCTTTTCTGTTTTATAACGCGGTAATTAAACTATTGTATAAAAATCCTTTAGATGTTCGAACGTGTACTAATTTGGACGTCTTACGTCGTTTTATGACCATCCATTGTTTCAAAAAAAAGAAAAATGTGTGTACTTCAGCAACAACTCTTGCCTCGGAAATCGAAATCGACGTTCAAAAACTAAATCTTTTCCCAAAGCAACGCTAATATCTTCGAAATAAGATAATTAAACTTTACAACAAATTTTGCAATGCTAAACCTAATTTTAAACGACAAAGCGTGGTTCAAACGAAACGTTTCATGGGATTATATAATTATTTCTCTGTACACAATCAACTCAACGAGCGGATAATAAAAAAAAGAACAAACTTGCATCACCAATCGAAAATAAAATGAAAGACGAAATTTTAATTAACACCGATGACAAATCTAAAGATCCAGATTGGATGCTAGCCGAAGCTAAAGATAGTGTGCGTAAGTTTTCATTTATAAGTCCAAAGATTTGTCGACTATTGGACAGTCTTGGAATCTCCACATCAGAGAAACGAGCCGATCGGCGCAAAATCGGCTGCGCGCCGCCGCCGCCCATTTTTTTCAATTTTCAGCCGATGCCGTTTTAATCGGCTCGCATCGGCTTAAAATGTGAGCCGGCTAAAGCGGCAGCCGCCGAATTTTTATTTGCGCCGCCAATTTTGTCTCATTTTGAAATATAGATTTCCAAGTTTTTAATCTTAAAAATTAACTTTAACCTTTTGAAAATAAAAATCACGTTGCATATAATTATAAGGTGCATTACCTTTCATATGATGCCTTAGTTATGCATATACCTCAAATACTTCTAACGCTTCATGCATAATGTAATTGAAAACTCGCAGATTTTTCTGAAAATCTTTGATTTTTAAGAGATTACATTTCGGGAGCTAGAATGGACAAAACTCTTAAGCTTTGTAAGAGTATTTGTTTTGTAAAAGGTAACGTTCATACCAATTGTCGTTAAATTTGGTAAAAGTTCTGAAAACCCATTGGTTGCTTTGACAGGCATTAAATGAAGGGCTTATTGTAAAAACTTGATAAGCCACATTTATTATTTTATTAATTTTTGTTGTATTCTAGTCATGGAGTGATTAATATTTAATGGAAGCCTTGCTTAAACACTTATTGCAAGTACCGAGAGTATAATAGTCCTGCAAAAATTATGTTTTTTGCATCTTTTTAAAATGCAAAAACAAACTTAAAATAAAATGTGACTTATCAAGTTTTTACAATAAGCCCTTCAAATGTATTATATCAATTAAAAAAAAAATTAATTATAATCTGTTTTTTTTTTTTTCTTTAAATAAATTTAATGATTAAATTAAATGATTTAATTAAATCTTTATACTTAATAACTTGTGCATGTTTTTTTGTTGATTACTAACAAGAAAATAGATCTGATGAAAAATATAGTGATATATCACTAGATTTTATCAGTTAAAAAACAGCATTTTAAGCTGACAATTCAGCCGCCGCCGGTTTTTTAACCTAAACGCCGCCGCCGCCATAGCTAAACCGGTTGCGCCGCCGCCGCCGTAGCTAAACTGGTTGCGCCGCCGCCGCCGAAAATTTAGGGTCGGCTTGTTTGTCTGCTCCACATACTCTATAGCCCATTTATTCCTTGAACTAAAACGTCTTAACAACGTAGAAGGAAATGTCTCTAGTTCATTTTTGTTAAAAAGCCGGTCTGGGGAACTTGTCGAATTGGTTAAAAGGCTCCAGGAATTTGAGTTTCCGGATGGCTTAATATTACATTGGGACGGAAAGAGAATGGAAAACAACAGCCGCGATATGGTCGAGAGATTGGTGATAAGTGTTTCTGCACCAAACGGTCTACAAAAACTAATTTCCTGTAACTTTATTGATAAAGGTACAGCGAAATCAATTTCATTCGAACTGAAAAAGCAATGTGATCAATTAAAAATCACAAACAAAATAGCTGGCCTTTCCTACTATACAACCGCAGCAAATTCAGGCGTGAAAGGTGGTGCCGCTACTTTGTTTGAAAAATCAATAAACAAGTGCTTGAATCGTCGTCCCTGTTAGGTTATCGTAATTTATAATTTCAACTCTTCATTGATATCGATAATTGTTTCAAAGTCACATATGTTTATAATATGTCAAATATGTCAACTTATCATATGACATCTTTTGTAACTTCCGTTTTTTTCCTTCTTCTTCCTGTAAACCTTGTTAACAACTCACAACAAAAATAAAAGGTCTCTTAAATAATTATTTTTATTAATAAAGTTTATTGTTAAAAAAAATATAATAAAAGGTGTACTTATTATCTCATAACCAACGCTTCGATCCTTGCTTCTATCAATGGTTATGGGCCCAGTGATTGCTTAGATATTTATAATAAAAGTTTTTTTTCATCATAATAAAAATGGCCGATTTACATGGAAATTATCAAATGCCTAAATTGACATCCACTAATTATTTTAATTGGCGTTTTAAAATTCAAATGCTTTTAAAGCGCGAGTGTTTGTGGACTGCTATCACCAATGATAGACCAGCAGAGAACGCTAGTAATTGGGATAGGATTGATCAAAAGGCCCATGCAACAATTGCCCTGTGTGTAGGCGACGACCAAATTCATCACATACGTAACAAAACAAAAGCAAAAGATGCATGGAATGCACTTAAGGAATTTTATGAACGTGATTCTCCGGGTGTGAAAGTTAGATTGCTGCGGGAAGTAATGGCAAAAAGAGCGCATGACGACACCGACATGGAGGCTCACGTTAGTCAAATAAACGAATTGTTTCAAAAGCTTGTGGCGTTTGGCAACTCAATAACTTGGGAATTTTTGATGACAGCTACCATGTTAGGCTCACTCCCAAAAAGTTATGATGGTCTTATAACGGCAATGGAGGCATATGATGATAAAAATTTAACACCGTCTTTAGTAAGTGCAAAAATTTTAGAAGAGTTCCGGCGTAGGCAAGAGCGTGATAAAGTCGTAGCCACGACTGAAGGCGCAGATGCTTTACGAGTTTCAAATTTCAAACGTAAGAGTGGTAGAAGCATTACTTGCACAGAATACTCTGCGTGGAAGGCTAACAAGGTAAAAGAAGATCACAGGCTAAAAGCAAATTTAATAGAGCAGGGCAAATTTGTCGAACATTTATTTTTTGTTGGTACAAAAAACAGTAACGATTGGATTGTAGACTCAGGTGCTTCATGCCACATTGCGAGTAACCGTGGCTTCTTTGATAGTTTTGATGACACCTACACTGAAAATGTTTCTGTGGCAAATGGTCAAATTTCAGTTGCGGCTGGCAGGGGCTGTGTCATTATACAACCAGTTGATATGAATGGATGTTCTAGCAAACTTAAGCTCGAAAATGTTTTATACGTTCCTGAAATTGGTGGTAATCTAATTTCCGTAAAGCTATTAACCAAAAGAGGTATGAAAGTTACGTTTTTTGATGACATTTGTGATATAAGATTGCCAGATGGTAAACAAATCGGCGTTGGCGATTCAATTAACAACCTGTACAGATTGCGAGTAAAGAGTTCTGTAAACTGTGTGACAAACAACGAAAGTTTTTGTTTACATGACTGGCACCGCATATTGGGTCATTGCAGTATGGATGCAATACGAAATATTGAGAACGAGAACTTGGCAACTGGTATGAAGTTAGCTGATTGTGAAAAAAATTGTCAAGATTTAAGCAACTGCGAAATATGCATCAAGGGGAAATTAACTCGATCACCTTTTCCGAAGGAGTCTAAATTTCGTTCAACAAAAGTACTACAGCTGATTCATAGCGACCTGTGTGGTCCTATGCAAACTACTACACACTCAGGTAAGCGCTATGTATTAACTTTTATCGACGACTTTTCACGTTTCACTACTATTTATTTGCTTAAGGAAAAATCCGAGACATTCCAGAAGTTTAAGGAGTTTTATGAATTCACAGCAAACCAATTTGGAAGCAAAATTAAGTGTCTGCGAACTGATCGTGGTGGTGAATATATCGATAAAAATTTTGTTGATTATCTTAATCAAAGAGGCGTCATTATTCACCGTACTGCACCATATTCTCCTCAGCAGAACGGCGTCGCAGAGCGTAAAAACCGAACCCTAATTGAGATGACGCGCTGTATGTTATTAGATGCCAAGCTGGACAATAAATTTTGGGGTGAGGCAGTTATGACTGCGAACAATTTACAAAACTTGATGCCATGGAAGTCAATAAATGGAACACCGTATGAAATATGGCATGGCCGCAAACCGTTTTATGGAAATTTGAGACGTTTTGGTTCAAAGTGTTTTGTTCGTGTTCAAGATGTTCAGCGTCAAAAGTTAGATCCAAAAGCAGAAGAAGCAATTTTTATTGGGTTTGACGTGCAATCAAAAGCGTATAGATGTTTTGTGCCACAAAAGGGGAAAGTTGTAATTTCACGTGATGTGAAATTTGTAAATGACGTAAAGGTCACAAACTGTCCTACTGATAGTAACGATACAATTAAAATTAGAGGTGACAATTGCTACATTCAAGATTCAGATGATGAAAAGGATGGTGATGGGGATGAAGTAAATTGCAATCTACCATCTGTAAACGTCGAGCCTATTCGAATATCGGAAAGGTCCAATAAAGGAGTTGCTCCAAAGCGTTTTATCCAAGAAATCGATGTAGTGGTCAATGGCGAGCCATCCAATTATAATGAAGCCATACAATGCCCTAAGGGGAGTCATTGGATAGCTGCCATGGAGGAGGAGTATAGCTCACTTCTCGATAATAATACATGGAAATTAGTAACTTTACCTGAAGGCAAAAATTTAATCGGCTGCAAGTGGGTATATAAAACAAAAACTGACTCAGGGGGTAAAGTTAGAAAATATAAGGCTCGTCTAGTTGCCCAAGGCTTTAGCCAAAAATATGGGGTCGATTATGACCAGGTGTTTGCTCCCGTTGCTAAACATGCTACTTTTCGAATCCTTCTTTCCATCGCTGCGACCAGGAAAATGGATGTTTTTCATTTCGACGCAAAAACGGCTTTCCTGAACGGAGAACTAGAAGAAGAGATTTATATGCGGCAGCCGCCCGGTTTCGTTGATGAAAACAACTCTAACAAGGTATGTTTACTAAAAAGAAGTATTTATGGTCTGAAGCAGTCAGCACGTGTCTGGAATCAGACGTTACACAGTGTGCTTATTAAGGCAAAACTTCAACAAAGTAAAGCTGATAATTGTCTTTACACATATGGGAACATTTTGTTCATATTAGTATATGTTGATGACATTTTGATTATTTCAAGTAACAAAAATGAAATCAATCGTGTTGAAAATATCCTTCAACAAAATTTTAATATTGATAATTTAGGCCTGATATCGAATTATTTAGGTATTAGAGTTTCAAAAGAAAACAACAACTATTTAATAGACCAAACCAAATATATTCTAAGGGTCGTCAAGAAATTCGATTTGCAAAATTCGAAAGATTCGATTATACCTATAAGCCCTACCTATCACAAGCAACCAGATGATGAAAATTTACCAACAAACGAGAAATACAGAGCTGCAATTGGATGTTTGTTATACATTTCAACAAATACACGACCTGATATATCAGCAGCGGTAAGCATACTTTCTCAAAAGGTTGAAAATCCTTTCCAAAGAGACTGGAACGAAGTAAAGAAGCTAATCAGATATCTTAAAGGAACGTCAAATTTACAATTAAAACTTGGAGAAAATACAACAAGGAGCGAACTTGTCGGGTATGCCGACGCTAATTGGGCTGAGGACCGGTACACACGCAAATCTAACTCTGGTTATATTTTTCTATTAAACGGAGTCATAAGTTGGTCATGCAAACGTCAAGATTGTGTTGCACTTTCATCTACAGAGGCAGAATTTATTGCATTGTCGGAAGCCTGTAAAGAAGCCATATGGATAAAACGAATCCTCAAAGATCTCAACGTTAGCTGCAACGAACCTACAACAATATACGAAGATAATCAAAGTGCAATTAAATTAATAGCTGATGAAAAGCTAAGCAATCGTTCAAAGCACATAGATACCAAAACGTACTTCGTAAAGGACTATGTCGAAAGGAAACTGGTCCAGGTGCAATTCTGTCCAACTGAAGAAATGTTAGCCGATTTATTCACCAAAGGTCTTCCTAAAGAAAGGTTCCTAAAGTTTAGACACAAATTAAATTTAACGTAGATAGAGATTATAAATTAAGGAGGAGTTTGTTAGGTTATCGTAATTTAAAATTTCAACTCTTCATTGATATCGATAATTGTTTCAAAGTCACATATGTTTATAATATGTCAAATATGTCAACTTATCATATGACATCTTTTGTAACTTCCGTTTTTTCCTTCTTCTTCCTGTAAACCTTGTTAACAACTCACAACAAAAATAAAAGGTCTCTTAAATAATTATTTTTATTAATAAAGTTTATTGTTAAAAAAAATATAATAAAAGGTGTACTTATTATCTCATAACCAACGCTTCGATCCTTGCTTCTATCAGTCCCTGTAGACTTCATCAGATGGAATTATGTATAGCAAATCCAATTAGAGAGGTTGTAATGAAGACAGTAGGTGCTGGAGTACCCATTTTTGGAAAATTTCGAAAATGGTTTATACATAATCGCGATTTAAAAATTACGCCAGCCTACAATTCAAACACATCTAAAGCGGTTCTTGAGAAAAATCGGCAATCATTAATTGATTATTATGTGAACCAAACTAAGATTAACCATAGAAGAGATGATCACCGAGAAGTGGCAGAACTAGCGCTAGTTCACTTAAATGCGAACCCTGGTTACAAATTGAAAGCTTGTAGAGCCGATCACCACGCCCGATGGCTTTCAAAAGTAATTTACATTTTTAAAATTATGCTTTTTCAGATTTCGGAAACGTTTACTTAAAATAGTCACTTGCGAGTCGACCATTTAGCTCCTAAAAATGACTTGGATTTTTTGTTGGAACTTAAAGAATTTGCAAATATCAACGGAAAGTATTTTTCTCCAATTTCAAGTAACGTGATAGCCACACAGTTAAGGCATATGGAATATTTGAACGAAGACAACGCTGCATTTGCCATTTTTGATGAGCGAATTCCGTTTGAAGAAAAGGAAGAATTGCGCATTAAACTATTAGAAGGCGTAAGCAAAAATCAAGTCGAAGAATTGCGGTCAATGGATAAAAATTTTAATTTTGGTACAAATGACTAGAAAACTGGGATGATGTCACTCCTTCTACAATGGATGAAAATACCACAGCTTTTCTTAATCTAATACGTTCCACTGATGAACTTCTTTATGATCAGGACTTCATTGATATCGAAGAACAGAATGAAGTTTTAAACAATGATAAAGAAGAAAACGCAACATTAACAAATAAAAATTTCGTTTTTTCAAAATCACCCTTAAGATTTTGTTACAACACAAAGTCTAAAAACTTTGGTTAATTTTGGAATTAATATTTCTTTCATGTGATATAATGCATTTGAGTGGCCAAGACACGAAAGTTTTGTAAATGGAATCAAAGTGACGAAAAATATAAAATCAACTAGCATTTACACTGAACAATTGGTTGGACGAATATCACGTTTGAACGATTCATGTTTATTGAAAAATAAAAACGAATTGAATAGTTTAGCTATTACCACGGTAGATAATAGTGAAAATTAAATTATTTTAATTTTTTACAAAGAAATTTGTAAACTTTATTTAAAAAAAAAAAAATATTTATTTTGCCCTTAATAAAAAGTTTAACCGTTAATAAAAAGTTAAATACGTTTGAATTGTCGATGTAAAAAAAATCAGTTTTTAATTTTTTTTTAAAAAAAATGAGTTTTTGCCCCTTTTGTGGCTATTTGGTGCGTCCTGGAAGTGTTAAAAAAATTGCTCACATTATTAATTTTTTGTGTAGAATCGATTGGTGAAGTAATATTTGCATTATATTCAAGTCTTTGCTCAATAGAAACTAGACCCCAAAATCGCGGTTTTTGGCAGCCTTGAAGGAGGGGAAGGAGTTAAAATTTTTTAAAAAAATTTGTGCCATAATTTTTCTTAAGTCAAAAGGATTCTAAAAAATGATGATATCCCAAAAACAGTTTTTACGTTACAAAATCATACCAGCCGTAATTTTGAAAACAAAAAAAAATATTGCAATTTTATTGTATTTAATTAAAAAAATGCATTTTCGTTATTATTTTTATATTATTAGTCCCTGCCTTTAGTTCCTTCAGGAAATTAAACAAACATGTTAAGTCCCAAGTTAAGTCCCTAGGGACTTACAGCAAAAATTTAAGTTCTTACCCGATTAATAAAAATTATAAGCCATATCAAATTATATATAACTAGCTGACCCGACAAACGTTGCTTTGCCTTCAAAGTTTAATTGTAATTAATTCTTTAAATCAAGAAAATTTTTTTACGCAAATATATAATTAAAAAAATAAATTCACATTAGTAAATCATTTTAAATATTGTAATTCCATGGGAAGCCCAACGCCTATTTGTCCTTCTATCGCCTTTATTCTAGGACTATGAGGAACGCTAAAACAATTTTTGAACAACATTATTAAATAACCTTGCAAAAAGTCTTGAATGTGATAATTTATTTTAATGCTTTTTTGGTTTTTGCTTTTGGTACCACGTCCATTTATACCATTCCGTCCATTTTCAGTTCGACTACTTATATTTGTAATTGATGGACTCGTACAAAATTTGAAGGCTATATAGCTAATATAGAACCTTAGATATTTCATATTAATATTAATTTTGTATGAGCTAAATAATCACTTTGTATGGGAGCTGCCACGCCCACTGGTATGATCCCGCCCAATTTTCCCATGACTATTCATAATATAATCAATGTGCGCAAATTTCTAAGACTCTGGCTATTATAGAACTGTAGATATGTGATATTAAATATTTACTTTGTATGGGACCTGACACGCCCACTGATCCGATCACGCCCATTTTTCCCACATTAACAAATAATCAACGTGCACAAATTTCTAAGACTATGGCTATTATAGTACTGTAGATATATGATATTAAATATTTACTTTGTATGGGAGCTGACACGCCCACTGGTCCGATCACGCCCATTTTTAGATTTTGGCCGATTCTCAGACCTACTCAATATGCTCACAAAATTTCATGAGAATCGGTCAAGCCGTTTCGGAGGAGTAAGGGAACGAACATTGTGACACGAGAATTTTATATATAAGATTATACATATACGGAAATTGGTAGATATAATTATATATAATTCTATAAAAGCTGATATAATTAGATATAATTATATATAATTATATCCGAAAAACGGTTATATATAATTTTTTATAATTATATAAAATTGTATAAAATTAGATATAATTATAAAAAGCTGATATAACTATATATTGGACCATATATAATTATATATAAATATATATAATTATATATAATTATATATAAATATATATAATTATATATAAATATATATAATTATATATAAATATATATAATTATATATAAATATATATAATTATATATAAATATTTTTTCTCGGGTAGGGAATGAAACATAAAAGTTAACAGCGTTATGATGAGTGTCTAACATCGAGTGCACAAATTTCCCTTATGGGGAAAAGGTGATGCACTCGATGTTATTCACTCGTTTTAACTTATGAATACAGCTGTAAGTCCCTAAGGGAATTAAACGAAAATGAAATGAATTCCCTGATCAAAAGTTGAATTAACTAGATTTGAATGAATTTCCTACTGAATGAATTCCATAATTTTCTTGAAGGAATTAAAAAAAAAATGGGAAAGAATTGCTTCAAGACAAATCGAATGAAAAAAAATGGAATTCATTCAATTCCTTAAAGTTGATCAGGGAATTCATTTCCAAAAAATCAAATTCATTTAAAAAATGGAAATTAGGGAATGAATTCTTCACAGCTCTGATAGTATGTACCTACTACTCCTTCTTGAGTTTATTTATATATAGGTACATCTTACACCACCTCTCCCGGTAATCTAATATGTAACAAAAAAAAAAAAACCCTTTTTACGTATGTGTGTGTAAGTGTACTTTGGTTGAGCAGCGCTGTTTACTTTGAGTATGTTGACGTTACCGTCAAAAATTCATGTCGCACCCAAACTAAAAAAAAACACACTCATCTTCAGTTCTTGGGAATCATCACCATTCCTTTACTGAATTCGCTACACCAACAAAGTTTATTGTTTTTTGCAATTAACTTGCCTTATTTTTCTGGAAATCCTTTGAAATTACCAAAAATATTTTCCTTTCCTTTTTTTTTTCTTACACGAAAATACGAACAAGTAGAGCGCAACTGGCGCAACCTCACTGTTTTCTAAGAATTTTTTTCTGATGATTTTCACTTTTATTTTTGCACTTAAATTTTATAAAAACTTTTTAAATTCATATTGAATGTGTTAATATATTAAAAACACTTTATATATTATTTCAATTTTACTATTTTTAATATTTTCTAGCGGAAAAAAGAAAAATAAACTTTTTTAGAGTTGTGTCGCCCGTAAACGAACTAGTTCAATTGAACTATTTACTCAATTGAACAATATAGCTAGTTTACTTCAAAACGTTTATTAGTTCAATCTTTTTTGCAATGCACTATGGTTTGAAAAACAACTTTCGGCAAAAAATACCAAAATGAAAAAAATTAAATATTTTGGTTTGAAATAGGATTTGTATGGAAATTGTAATTATTTTACGCATATTTTTGTCACATCACCCCCTTTATTATTAGTATTCTTATGTTGGGGTTATTTGTTATTGGGTTGAAATTTATTTAAACAATATTATATTAATATCTAGTAAACCGAACTAATGCCTATTGTTTTACAGCATTTCGCTATTAATTTGCTCTTATTTTTAGCTATCAGTTTCTGTAGTTACACATTTTGTCCATTTTGCATGAAACATTTAATTTTTTTTCATGACCAATTTTTTTTCAACTTTTTTAATATATAATTAATATTATGTTAACATTTAGATTTTTTTCCATATTAAATATTATTATAATTTTTTTTTGCATTTAAAAACAACAACGAAAAAACTAAGAAGTAAAAAAACGTGTTTTTATTCTTTTCTTAGATTTACTTATAAACTCCAACTTTAGTTTGTTGTATTATAACGGTAAATGAGTATTTACAAAAACAAAATCTGTTTTATGTTGTTTTGAAGTCTTTGTTATTAGATTGCACAACAAAGAAACGAGAAGAGAATGCGAGAAAACGGAATTTTGGCAAAGAAAAGTTATCATTGAAACAATCTGTTTTAATTATTAAATAAGCAAGCTCCAAAATTAATCAGAAATGAGCACAAAATATATTATAAAAATTTTAATTTTTTTCTTTAAGTCGTTTATCCAAAAGAGCCTTCTGTTTTGATTCAAAAATTACTATGAAAAGAAATGTTCACAAAATATCAAATTACATTTCCGAGCCAATTACATTTTCGCCCAAAAAAGTAATAATTTTTGACAATAAAATTTTTAAATTTCAAAATTTTGTGTTTTATTTGAATCATTTTAATCTCATAGAATAAAAACCCTCAAAAATGTATCAAAATTTTGCTGGTTGGGATATTTTAAATATTTTAATATTCCAACTCAAAGTATATTAAAATCTTAAAAAATAATATTTCACCTTTCCATGTTCAATTTCATTTAAAATTTTTATTTAATTATTGTTATACACTCAAAAAGTTTTGCAGTAGAATCTACAGTAAAAATTAACAAACGTTGAAAAACAACTGTCAATTTTTTACTACAAACAAACATTTTGAAACAATTGTAAAAATTCGTAAAAACTTTTATTTTTAAAGTTATTTTAATAAAAAATATATTTTTTCTTCCAATTACAATGAAAAATTGTAATTTATACATCCAACATAAAATGAAAAGCAAAAATTCCATACGGTACTCTAATTATACCGCTTTTATGCATTGTAGATATAATGAAATTTTCTATAAATTATTTGCAAACTGTGTACATATCAATAATAGAAAATATAAACTAAACGAGAATTTTTAAAACTTGATACAATCTTCTATTTTTAAATTACTAACAAAATTAACTAACTGTTAACTGCAAAATTACTGGTTTGGTTGTTGTTCACTAATATACTAAAATAAGTGCTTCAAACAACTGTTGCAAAATACGGTGGCTTTCTTCAGTTGTTTTTTTTAAATAACAGTCAATAGTTGTTTTGTATTATTTTAAAGGAAAACAACTGTAAGTTAAAACAACTACTACTGATTACTACACAAACAACTGTGATATAGTAACTGTAAAACTTATTTGAGTGTATTTTTCTGAATTTTGGACCATCTTTTTATGGAATATTTTTTGTTAATTTTGGTGCATATTTCGATTAAAGATCATATTTAAAGTGCATATTTTAAATTTTTAGTGCATAAAAGTCTCTGCCCTGATCATGAAGGCAGAAACAGAATTAGCTTAAGTGACTTAAGTAAAGTGTTGGTATGAAACGAAAATATTAATTTTTTAAATTTAAATATTTTTATTTAAAAATTTTCGTTTCATACCAACACCTGACTGGAGTCACTTACACCATTTATGTTTCAGCCTTTACATCTGCCGGAAATATGCCATTTTATAAATTTATTTTTGAATTCTGATTGTGAAACATAGTTATAATAACTTAAAGGAACCTGGAATTTTGGATCGTTATAAAAGAAGTAGGGAAAAATCCAAAATTTTCTGTTATAAGAAATTTAAAATTATTTTCTTTAAAAAACATAAGATTTTGATATTCTTGTGTTCGTTGAAAACTCTTTTATTTAAGCTTTAGAAACTGTTAACAATAAAAGCTAAAACAAAAATCGAAAAAAATTTAAATACATTTCGCCATTAGCAGATCAAAGATTTGCATTTTTCACACAAAATAAATTATGTTTAAATATTTTTGCCCTTAGTTTTAGCTTTGGCTGTGAACAGTCTCTAAATATATATTATCAAAAGCTACATGCTATGAAACCCTTTTCTTAACACTAGGCTACTGTAAAATATGGTTACTTTCCACTACTCAATACCTATCTAATAAGTAGTCGATACCTGGGCGACGATTCTATAAATATGTCTATGATTTAAACCACATTCACACTAGATAGCCAAACACGTGTTTTGTCAAAACACGTATTTATGCTCTTTATTATATCCCAAAAGTTCTTTATTTTTTCGACTAGTTTTTACAAAGGAAAGTATTATGGTCATGGCCGACCTTAATATTCAGTACACCATTTGATTCACTTAATCTTTCCAAATATCCTTAGGATTTCATTAAAAATTATATATTGGCTCTTAAATTGAAATACAATTTAAATTTTTGCAATAACAGCGCAAAATATTAACAACTCTTCACCATTTTTCAAACAAAAATATTTTATGTGAAAATGTGTTATTTATGCCGAATTTTATTTTCTTATTACGTTTTGCAAACTCGTAAATATTGTTGTTCTGTATTTTGTCAATTTCTTTTACTATATATTTTGTTATTTTTTTACTATATAATGACACAAAATGCCGTTATATGGTAATAAAATAAAGTATGTGAATGGCCTATAAAAGTAATGCGTATTTACTTTTTAGTATTGAGTACCTTTAAATAGTAATTATTTGATACTCAATACTTTTACAGCACTATTATAGACAAAAATAAACATTTGGTATTATGGGTTGCAAATTTTTTTGATTCCCGTAAAAAAGTGCAAAATAGCGAATTAAAAGTTATTAAACATTATAAAAAATGTTTTAATTAAAAAAATATAGTTCTAGCGGGCTCAAAACATATAAAAATTTATTGAATATTTGGTGGTAAAAGTGGTTTTGTGTTAAAAAAAAAGAAATGAGTGACTCCGACGAGGGTGAGTTTATTCTTAAATTAATATTTAATTACTTCATCTTTATGGCGAATTAATATTATTGATTTTATGATGTTGATTTATGGCTGCAGATTTTTAATGGGTGTTATTACAATTGATTTTGTATAGTAGTTTGTATAAAATATAAACAAAACAGCTTTTGTTTTCACTTTTATTGGCTTTTAGCCATTTCGTAAAGGGTTGCCAGATCTTGCACCGGTAAGACTTTTTTTTAGGTGATTCTGAATTTTGTTAATTTTAACCATTAGCCCATGAAACTAGATTTTTAAAAAAGTTGTATTTTCTCTTTCACCGATTTTATTAGCAAAAAAAACAAAAATGTCAAAAATTTCGGATCACCCTAAAAACAAAAATATAGCAAATATATACGCCCGTATTCATAAAAAATCTAAATTCAGATTTTAAATACATTTTAAGAATTAAAACTGTATTCATAAACGAATATTAGCTTTTACACAAGGTTTAAAATATATATTTTAAGCTAATATTCGTTTTTAACTACAGTTTTAAGGCTTACAATGTGTTTTAACAAAAATGTGTATGAAATCTGAATAGAGATTTTTTATGAATACGGGCGAATAGAGATATTTTATGAATACGGGAGAATATGAGATTTTTTTATAAATACGGGCGTTAGTGTTTAACTGTGTTATTACTGTCTGACCGAACAGTTCGGTAAGGCAATGTATGGATGCGATTTTAAGATTAAAATTTAAGTTATAGTCAAAGGAATTCACTTTCTGGCAGCTACACTTTTGCCAAATCGGAAAAAGTTTGGCATTCAGTTTGCTTCACTGCTTTCGTTTTTTACCTTTTATTTTACATTTATAGTCACAATAAATCGGTTCAACAAACATTTTTCCACGCAGAGAGAATTTTGTTGGGCGAAAAAAAAATTTTTTTCAGTAAGTCAATGAAAATATACATCGCAAAATAAACGAAAATTTTCATAAAATTAACGAGAAGTTTCATATATTTTTGAAACCAATTTTTAAATCAAACTTCTTCATTGAGGGTAAGAAAATTTACATAAATAAATTATGTTTCTTCATAAAATGTTCTCAAAATTTGCTTTAACTTAATGAATTGTTTTAATAGAGGAATTTCTGTGCAATTGCATGGATGAATTACAAAATAATTCTCTCAGTGCAATATCAAAACTTGTCTATAATGCCTTCAAATGAAAAAATAAAACGATAAATGTTTTTTTTTTGGCCAAACTGTTCTATAAGATACTACACTGTACGTACGGTCTATACTAGCAATAAATATGTTGACAATATTCGAAATACGTCGGCAGAATAACAGTAAAAAAATTATTATTGCTAAGCTTATGTTTAGGGTGGTGAACACGTATTTATGGTAACTCATATTTTAGAAAATTTCAAAGAGAAAGGTTATAAAAACAAAACATTAAGAGCGTGGCCATTTTGTGTATTCATAAATAATAAGAAAAAAATTAAGTTTTTTTTAAAGAATCTTGTTTGTTAAATTACAAGAAAACTGTGTACACATTGTTACAAGTGTTTTTCCAAAAATTATTTTATAATTATTTCCTTTTCTCCTTTTCTATAAACGTCAAACTAAAATGACAACTAATTTTGACGTAATATGTTGGCAATAAGTGTTGCCGAATATTGCCAAAAACTTATTGCAACATATATGTACGGCAATAAATATGTAAGCAATAGAGTGGTCCACACTAGAGATAACATCATTTTGACATATACTGCAATATATTTCCGCATATTTATTGCTAGTATAGACCGTACGGTAGAGCTGTGTCGTTCATGAACGAACTAGTTCAATTGAACGACTCACTCGATTGAACGATATGACTCGTTCACCAATATTCGATCTTCTCGTTCAATCGTTCATTTCGTTCAATCGTTCATTTCGTTCTTTTTATTCACAGAACAATTGCATCTCTATTCAATTAAAACTGCTTGTAAGAGCAATTATTAAAAAATAATAGTAAAAAAATAGTAGTAATATTGTTTCAAATTAAGAAAAGCAATTATAGTCATACAAATAAAATGTTTTTTACACAAAATAAATAAATTTTTGTTAGAAAAGTTGCAATTTCATAACACTTTTTGTCTCTGTACAGTAACATTTGTGAAAAAAACTCGTAAAACATGAATAGTGTGTAATAATTGTCAAACGAACGATACAGTTCACAACACGCAGTTCAGTCACAAGTCAAAGGAAAAAAGAACGATTGAACGATTTGAACGAACTAGTTCACTGACTCGAATTGAACGATATTGATAAATGAACGATTAATCCCAACTCTACTACACTGAGAGCATGACAGTAATGAATTTTTGCATAGATGAAAAGTCAATTTTATGATAAATAGAATTTCATTTATTAATAAATGAAGAAATTTGATTAAAAAACTTGTTTCATAAAAGTCCTTTTCTTTAATTGTAAGAAATTTTTAATTCACTTTATAGAGAACAAGTTACATTAGTTTACTTTGTTTTTCGTCCACTAAAATTTTCTCTGTGTAGAATTTGTCTTCAAGAATCAGTTTATCATAAACCGCCGAAATTCCTTTGCAACGCAAAATAAATTTTATCGGTTTTTTTTTATCCATTAACCACTTAATTTGGACGAATAATGCTTTTATTGGGTATTCGGCATGCTTGGCAAATAGAAGAAGCATGCCGATTGTGCAGAGTACAGACTAGAGATGGGCATGTCAGCAGAATTTTGCGTGAGTGGAAACTAAATTTACTCACGAGGGCGTGAGTGGGTACGAGTAGGAAAAAATGAGCGAAATTTTCGCGTGAGTGAATGTGAGTTAGTACAAATTTACAAAAAAAAAATTTCTCTTAATAAAATATTTATTTTAATTTTTTAGCCGATTTAATGTTTTTGGGTTTTTAAAATACAAAATTAATGACAAAATTATATAATTAGAACAATTTTGAGTTAAACATTCACAATTTACCTTAATTTTTAAATTTTATTTTTTTTTCCGGTAGGATTTTGTTTCGTGAATCACGCGTGAGTGTTAGTGAAATCTGAATTTACTCACATGAGCGAGAGTGAGTGTGAATAATAAAGAAATGATCGTGAGTGATGGTACGTGAGTAGAATTTTTTTTCGTGAGCGTGAATCAGTATGAGTCAAAATTCAATCACGTGCCCATGTCTCTTCTTTATATTGTATATAAAGTAATATATAATTAGGTATGACTTTATATAATTAGGTATATTAAGTATAATTATATATAACAACACAAAACTATATACAATTACATACAAATATTTATACTTAGACATATAGTACGATTATATACAGGCGCGGATCCAGAAAAATGTTTTGGGGAGGAAAGTTAGTGTATTTTTTTATTAAATTTTTAATAATTTTTCACTTTTTGTACTGGAAAATTTTATTTGTGGGGGAGGAAATGTCCTATTTTCCCTCCCCATGGATCCGCGCCTGTTATATGACCATATAAACATTATATAAGAATATATAACATTATTTCTAATGTGCACATCGATAGCTTTAGTTCCATTATGCCCAAATTCTATTGACTGGCTAGTTTATGATCAAGCTTTGGGAAAATATTTATCTGCATATTAACAGCGATTATTTTTTCTGATTTTGTAAAATTATTTCGAAAACGGTATGTTCAAGATAACGCTATATAAATTATTTCGATAGCGATATTTTAGCGGTAACGGTATTTAAGTTATTTTGGTAACGGTATTTTAAGGACATTAGTATTTTAATTATATCGGTAACGGTATTTTGAGGATAACGGTATTTTAATTATTTCGGTAACGGTATTTTACGAATAACGATAGTCAGTTAAAAGCGTTTTGAATCGATAACGGTATTTTAGCGGTATTGCCTGCCATCCCTGGTTAAAATGGGCCAAATTAACGGGAAAAGGTTAAGTGTATAAAAACTTGACATTTTTAAAAAGGAATTGAACAAAATTAACATTGTTATACCTAAAAGCATTTCCTTATACATACATATCGTCACCTAAAATGCAAAAGTGCGCACACTCAACCAAAAATAGCGGTGAAATCAACTAAATCCCATGTTAAATTGATGAATGGGTAATCACTATACAACCAACAAAACCTGTCCGTCATTTTAACAAATTGTTTAATAAATGTATTTTTTGACGTTTAACTATTTGTTGATTGTTATTTTGACGAAATATCATCAAATATATTAACCGAAATGAGTTATTTTAACAAATCTATTTAATCAAATTGAATAATTATTATGTTGTTTTAACAATGCTCTTTATTCAATTTAACAATAAGCTTTATTTATGTTATCCTTATTTTGTCGATTTATTATTTATTATTAATTTTTAATTTTATATGTTTGTTTACTTGTTTGTTTGTACCTTATAGGAGACCAAACCTCTGGACTGATCTTCCTGAAATTTTCACAGCATTTAACTGGGACTCTGGCATGATTAATAGGGTACTTTTTTTCGACCACGCCCACTTTTACGCCCACTTTTTTTAAATTATGTAATTGCTCCCAAAAGTTTTTAACAGATTTACTTCAAATTGTATACACATTATACTCCAGGCGAGGTAGAAATAAACATTTCTTACGCCACGCCCCCTTTCACGCCCCTTTTCACGCCAAATTTTGTTTGAAAGTTTTAAACTTTTTGTTCTCTGTACAAATTTATTCCTTCCAACGGATTTTTTTTATTTGGTAGTATATTGCTCTTAATACTGTTAACATCGCCATATAACTACGAACCACGCCCACTTCACCGCCCCTTTTTTTAAATTCAGATACTTACTTATACCACTAACAATGTTTGCTATACAAAATACTTTTTTCTTAATATGTATTTACCTAAAGTTTTATACACTTTTTATCTACAGGTAAGGTAGCCATACATTTTTTTATTACCAAATCCGCCTTTTCCGCCCCATTTTACCTTAAATTATAATTAATCTGCTTTCAATATATACATATATAAAATGGAATGTGTGTTTGTTTATTTGTTTGTTTGTACCTTATAGGAGACCAGACCTCTGAACCGAATTTTAAGGCAAAACAACGTTTGCCGGGTCAGCTAGTATTTTATAAATTTAAATTTTTAATAATATACGCCTGTAGATAGTATTTGAAAAAAATAAGAATTCAATGAAAATATAAAAAATAATAAAATTATAACGTACCCAGCAAAACCACTCATTACCAAATAATGGGTAAAGTAATGTATCGCCATAGGTCCACAAGCATTACAATACACCTTACTTCACTGATGAATTTTATAGGCGATGAATTTTATAGTAATGGGTAGGCTCATTACCTAGTAAGGGGTAAAGTAGCTGGTTACTTATATGGTTACCGGGTTGGGAAAAGTAATGTGTATATAAATAGATTTTTATAAACAATGTATAAAAAAATTATTACAAATATTTTTTTTAACGTGGTCTCGCTGAGATTCAAACCTGGGGTCTCTGGCTGTTAGGCGAGCACTCTACAAACTGAGCTATCGTCACATATACTAAAGGGTTGCTTAAAATGTAAATGAATTGCTGTGCTTCGAGTTTTTGTTTGTGATGTTAAAAATATATACCTTACCCTCATGGTTACAAAAAATGACAAAGCAATGTGTCTAAATATAGAGTTTATATATCATGCATTATGTAATTGATTATCGGCAAGGCATTACTTTATGTTTTTAAATAATGGAAAATGTGATTATGTATCATTACAAGCTAACACATGAGTGCCCTATGAGTGTCTTAAAGTGCAGGTAAACTAAATTGTTGAAAACTGCAAAGACCAGATATGATTTAATTTATTTTTATTAATTGTTTATTTCATACAATAGAATTTATATAAAAAACAACAAAACGAAAATAAAAAAACATTCATAAAAAATTTTATAAGGTTTTTACATACAAATTTATGTAGGTACAAGCGTTAACTAACCAAACTAACTAAGTAAGCAAAACATAAGAGGCAGCTAACGGCGATCTTTTGTATGAAAATAATGTACAACTGCCAAAAACATGAGACACTTATTTTAAATGCGCAGGTATGCACAGTGCACTTAATGAAGGCAATTGCATACGTAATTTTGTAAAATAACAACGAAACCAAAATTTTGTGCAGTTATGTGAAAAGTGCACGTAAGTAAAAGGCAGTTAAATCAAAACTACTGTATATTTAAATTAATAATTAATTACATTTTTTATATTTTTACAAATACCCAGCCAGAAAAATACGAACGGCAAAGCATTGTCCCATTGCTTTCAACGGTGGTATAAGCGTTGGCAGAGAGTTGGATTTCTGAAGATTTAAGTGCTTTGCCAACCGCAAAATGATAACACCGGGTAGGGCTTGGCCGTTCCTTTTTTAAAATGTTGGTAAAGCACTGGCAATGAGCGCTTTGCTAGTACCAAAACCATAATTTTAAAACGTTGGCAAAGCATTGGTAGAACTTCCAATAAAGTGCCTTTTTAATGATAAAATAAATGCTTTGCCAACCCCAAAATAATAACACCAAGCAGGGCTTGACGGTTTCTCATTTAAAACGTTGGCAATACAATGGCAATGTGCGCTTTGCCAGTACCAAGACCATCATTTTAAAAAGTTGCCAAATCATTGGGAGAACAGCCAGTAAAGTTGGGAAAGCGTTGTGAACAAGGGCTGTGCCTCTGTTTTTATTATGTTAAAGGTTGTAAATTTTGTAAATCAAGCACTGGCAAAGCACTTTTTACGAACTTTGGCAGAACGTTCTAAGCCAGGGCTGTGCCAGTGCTTTTATTATTTTCACTTTGTTGTATATTTTGTTAATTAAGTACTTGGTAAAGCACTTTTTACTAACGTTGGTAGAGCGTTGTAAATCAGTGCTTTGCCAGAACTTTATTTGTTTGACCATTGGAAAACAGTGCTTGATTTTTTGGCAATTTCTGGCTGGGTAGTTTTCTTCACTATTACAGATGATCACTTATATAAAAAAAATAAAGTAATGCCAATAATAAAAGTTTACAATTTACATAAAACAGTATGAAATTACATAAAATAATTAAAATGGACACAATTAACTTATTTACTGAGTTAAATTAATACTTCGCAATTCTTTTGTAAAAACCCATTTAACACAATTTTATTAACTTTTGCAACGCTAACACGAGTAACGACGCCACAAGACTAAAATCACTCCAAATTATTTTCTACGGCTGTTTTACAAAAATTCACATCAATTTGAATAACATAATTGTTGTTTTAACAATAAAATTTGTCAAAAGTCAACAAAAATTTTATGTTGATTTCACTTACGACTTTTGTTTCAGTGTATTAATAATTCACAATTCTTTTGTCAAAACCCATGTCATATTAATTTATTAATTGTTCCAACTTTTACAGATGCACGCCAAATTTACTTGCATTTTTTATAAATTTTTGTGGAATTAACAAATGGAATTTTGTTATTTAAATAACATTTAAATAACAAAAATTTGTCAAAACGACAATTGCTTCGTAAAGCGATGAAATTAGTTGATTTTACAAAAATTAATATCAATTTGAATAAAATAACTGTTGTTTTAACCATAAAATTTGTAAAAAGTTAACAAACGACTTTTGGTTTAGTGTAACTTTTGGTTTAGTGTAACTTTTGGTTCAGTGTAACAAACCAAAAAAAATCGATTTTTTGATTGATTATAATGTACTAGACCAAATTAAATGCCCCTAGAAATTTTTGAACTTATACGTCAACAAAGTGTTGTTGCGGCCTTTTTCCAAAAGGAAGTAACAACAAGTGAACGAATTTCTAAAACAAAATGGTGTTACAACACACTTCTATGAAAAAGTAACTCTTTTTTTTAATAACTAAGTTGGGTTTGATTTTTTTTTTGTCTTTCTTTGTTTGGAAAACTATTAATATCCCAAAAATAATCACAATTTTGAGCTACAACCCATTTTTCATGTTCAATGTTGTTACGTTGTTACTACTGAATATTTTCTCAAATTTCTTTTTTTATTTGAAAGTACAATCCTTCCGGTTAATAATGTAAAATAATTTCATTCAAATGGTTGCCTCGGCTGGCCATGCAGTAGCCTACACGATCGGTCCAATTTTTAAGCACATCATCGATTGTGTGCAGCTGTATTTCACCAATGGCTTCACGAATATTGTCCTTTAAAGCGTCAATTGTCTCTGGCTTGTTGGCGTAACACTTATCTTTGACGGCACCCCCACAAATAATAGTCCAACGGTGTCAAATCACAGCTCCGAGGTGGCCAAACGACATCAGCTGACGGTGCTTCTCTTCTTCCAAAATCCGTACGCAATTTTCGCACACATTCTGCAACATTACCATGATTTTCAAAGTAATGTCGCAATATTTCCCAGCGTTGTTCAAGCGTATACACAACCATATTCGTTCAGCGGAAGGATAAAACTACAGTCGAACTTCCATAACTCGAATCATCATTGTCCCAAAAAAAACTTCGACTTACGGAGACTTCGTGTTACAGGAAAAAATTTGAAAAAAATAATCAATTGCAAGCATGTGTTTATAGTTTGAATTTTTTATTTAAAACAGGAAACTGAAAACTACATACCAAGTTACAATGAAGTAAAATATTTTGATATTAGTGACTAAAAATTTTTTTTTTGTTTTTGTTATATTCAGTAAAAAATAACTCTAACTTGTTTAAAGCCTTATAGTGCTCATCAGTTGTAGTGTCATTCGTATTTAAATATAAATTCAATGTTCGGAAAGAATTTTCTATATCATTTCTGGAAGGCTGATAAATAGTTTCTTCCACCGAACCCTCGCCATCACTCTCCGATCCACTCAAGACTGGATCCTCTGATACAGGATAGTAACGCTCAACAATATCATCATCTGTCGGAAAGTCAGTTGCGCAAAGCTCATTATCTACTTCAATATAATCCTGAAGAGTAGCATTACAAGTTATTTTGTTTGCTTTTAGTCATGCTTCGTAGTCAGCAGAAGGGATTTCCCCGAAAAAAGCAAGCAAAATATACAAATCAGCTAAATAAGAAAAAGAAAGCTAAATAAACAAATCAAAACAAAAAAGCAAAATCAATAAACCAGTAAACCAAGCAAACAAATTCGAGTTATAGAATTCTTATGTATGTATTTCGTTCGAGTTATGGAGAACTTGGAGTTGTGGAAGTTCGAGTTACGGAACAAGAATTGTATGTTATTTATTATCTTAACACTACTGCCAACCTAATTAGTTCGAGTTAGAGAAAATTCGAGTTAGAGAAGTTCGAGTTATGGAAGTTCGACTGTAATTATCTGTCAAATCAGACATGAGCTAAGTGTTACCATTCACGAAATAAGCACTAGTTGAAAAAAAAAACGTTAGATGGCGGACCCTTTATAAAAAAATAAGCAGGAGAAGAAAATATGTATTTTAAATCTAAAATATCTTTAATTCAAAAACGTTTTTGCTTCTCCTGTAAAAAAAAAAAATAAAAAGTGTTGTTACACCCATTTGCATTTCAGGTGACGATATGTAGCTTTTAACGCAATATTTCAATAATAGCAGACCTTTGATGAATTACAAAATTTACCATACTGTAAATATGTAATTATTTATATCACACAACATTGAGTTTTATTAATAGCGTGAAGACTTATAAATTCTTTTCCAATAAATCATTAGCGGTATTCATTCTTGATAGAAAATAACCCTTGTAGATGTGGTTTGGTTTACGGTGTACGTTTGATAAATTTATCAGAATTTACCAGAACCAACAACAAAATGTATGGCACTAAAATTTTAAACGCTGTGGCGAAATACCACACAAAAAACTGTGGTAAACACGCGTGATAAATTTATCAGCAAAAAAAAAATAGCTGACTGTTCTGCCGTCAAAAAAATGTCTTTTGTGTTAACTATTGGAAAAACTTAAAAACTAATAAAAATATCGAAAACCCCAGTTTAAAACGAAAGCATTTTGCACAAAAAAAATTGTGATTTATTCTTTTTCTTTAAATTTAGGCATTTTTCCTAAATTAAAATAATTTTTGATACATATGTGGCGAACAACAAAAATCAGCTGATTTATAAATTTATCATATATTAAAAAAAGACACTCACGCTTTGTTGTGAAAAAATTGTTGTAAATATAAAACAAAGTAAATATAACACCTACACTCAAAAAAAAAGATTGTAAAGTCAGCAAAAATTTTTGCTGAGTCAGCTAAATTTTAGTCAGGAGGGTGCTAGCAAAAAAATTGCTAATGTCAGCAAAATCTTTTGCTGAAAATCAGCGAGCTGATTTTTAGCAACAAAATTAGTAGATTCAGCAAAAGTTTTGCTAACACTTAGTAGATTAGAAATAAAAAAGCGTTGGTAAAAATTAATAAATTTTTTGCTGAATTTTAGTAGACTGAAAAAAAACGCAAAAAATTTGTAGAAAAATTGTAATTTAGTTAATTTATTTGCTGAAAATCATAAAAAATATTTTTGTGATTCTTTTAAAAATAATTTACAATAATTACGAAATATAAAAATTTTCATTTTCCCACATTGACGACATGAATTAATTTAATATCTGAAAATATATAGAAATAAATATATATAACAAAAATTTTCTTTCAACTACTTACATGAATGGTCTAAATGATGCTTTCTTTTAAAGGACGCAACTGCCGAAGATAATTATAGAAACGAAACGAAAAAATAAACAAAAACAAACGAAACAAAAAAAACAACCCTTTTTTTTGCAATAAGAAAAAGGAACCATAAAAATCTACCTAAGATGTGTGACTTTGTCTTTCGCTTTACTCTGTCTACATGTCTGTATATGTTTGTTTGTTTGCAATTTGACCACACTAGATTATAAATCTATACACATTTAGTTTAGAAATACATATTAAATTTAAATATTTTATTTTGTCTTTTATTTAATTAAAAGACAATTATTTTCACAAGCCGGTGACAACGCAAAATTTAAGTTGTTTTAATCCTCAATTTTGTTTTAAGTATGAAAACCAGATACAAAAGTCTTCCATGGTTGATTTTTTTATGTCATATTAGAGTTGTACTTTTTAGTATCATTTTCCTCTTCTTTACTACATCTTGACATGCCGCGACATCTGCTTCATTCTGCGTATATCTTTCAATCTGGTTGTCGTCCACACTATTAATGTGCTTATCAGCACAATTTTTTTTAGCAAAATTAATTAGTAAAACATTAGTAAATTAGTAAAGCATTAGTATAAAACAGTTAAGTGCTGAATAAGTATAACAAAAATTTTAGCTGAAAACACGATTTTAGCAAAAAAAATTTGCTAAAATATAGTATGTATACCTGATTTACAAGACGTTTTACTAACTTTTGTACTAACTTATTTTTTTGAGTGTAGTATTAAAACCGCTATTGTTATTAAATCATATAACTAATAATGCAAAAATAAACGAGAATTTGCATAAAACATAGTACGTCTACTTAATATATCCACTTACAACATATGGCTGGATTAATATACGAGGGCGGTCCCAAAATTACCCGACTGGACGTATGGATGGCGACATTAGTTAAAAAAAAAAAAAACATTCTTTGGTGAAAAGTGGCAACTTTATTAAATACATGTTTTAAGTTTCAAGTCGTTAAGTATTTTATATGTTTAGTATTATTTTTTTTTTTTTTGGAGCAATCAAAAATAAACGATCTCGGTGAATTTGTAAACATGGGAAAAATTGGTCACCTTTATGTTATTCAATACTATCATTTGGAAGGTCTCATGCCAACCAATATTAAAGCTGAGCTAGATTCTATTCTGGGAAGTCTACTTATTCGTTAACGGCTATCAAATATTGGGTGGCAGAGTTTAAACAAGGCCGTACGAGCCTTCGTAGCATATTTGGGAAAATCCCAATCTAGCACACACAAATTCATTACGTCTAAACTACTGGTTCTATTTAAAAAAAAAAAAAAACTTATGGGAAATTACTCAGCAGGATGACATCTTCAATAAAAATGTCCTAAAGATCATGATGGATAAACACAGGTTGTACCACACAGCGTCAAAGTACCCCCTTTTTGCAAAACAAAATTTTAAACGCGTGTCACTTTTGTTTTCGTTGATGTATTTCTACTTTTTTTTTCAATTTTTAATCTCGAATAGTGTATAGAGAACCAGCATATCAACATGCTTATATATATTTTACCGATACCACTATTTTTCAAAAAAAAAAAAATACCTTTATTCCAAAACTGATTAAAGTAAAAAAGTTGGGATTTTTTATATTTCTTATATTAGACACCTTTTATGGTTATAAGAGCATTTTATAACTTTTCGAAGCACACATATATTTTGTTGCAATTTTCACAATGCACACTAGGGCGGGTCGATTTAAAAATCGCTCAACGTTCAAGGAAAATCGTTTTCTAGGGATCAAAATGAGAAACTTTGCCGAAGGAACCATACCACTAAAACGAATTCTGATGTCTCGACTTTTGACCCGTAGGGTGAAATTTTGAAAAATCCCACTTTGACCCATTTAGAGTCGAATCCAACCCAATCTATTTCTTCGGGAGAAGAAATAGAGACCCTAATCTTAGAAAGACTCCTCCTACTTTCTGAAATATCTATATCCCGAGATTTGTACATTTTGCTAAAAAAACACGGCTAAAAAGGCCCTCTTTTAACTTAAATTTTAACCCCAAGAATGATGATTTATGCATTAATCTGCTAGCGCGTCTTCCGGAAAAGAAGTATCTCCCATAATCTTGGAGAGATTCCTCCTAGTTTCTGAAATATCAAAGTGGGCTTTTTCAGAATCAGAGGTATGGTTCCTTCGGCAAAGTTTCTTATTTTGATCCCTAGAATACGATTTTCCTTGAACGTTGAGCCATTTTTTGCCTCCATACAAATCGACCCGGCCTAATGCACACATATATTAAAAATTTGTGCGAAAATGTGTGGTTCAGTGATGCAAGCCGCCGGTCGTCAGCCGGTTAGCCGCCGACACTATCGATTTGAATCAGCTGTCGGCTAAGCCGTTTGACATATTCGACCATAATTACAATTTTTTCATTAGACTTTCGACTTTCAAATTCCATACAAAAAGTCATATTTTGTGATTCAGAAAATCTGGATTAGCTCGTATTTAAAGAATTCTAGTAAATATCATTAGTAGCTCTTTGGATTCTAACTGTCATCATTCACCTCAATTTTCAAATCTGATTATATCCCAATTGTTAGTAATTGGCCACATCTTGATTTCTGATTTTTGAATATGTTATTGTAACAACAAAGATCTTATGAAATTTAACCATTAGCCGATTATCATCCGCCACAGACACTTTTTCTTTCTACCCTCTGCTGGCCATATTTTGGCGGCTACGTGTGATTTAGAAGCTGCCGCCTACTGTTTTTGCCTCGAGCCGCCACCGCCGACGTTTTAATGCGGCTTTCACCTCTAGTGTGGCTTGAAATTGTATGCATCTGAAATTACATGTATTTCATTAACACGCAAAAATTATTCAAATCGAACAGCGGCACACGATTTTATTGCATTTGTAGTAAAAACGTTATGTTTTTAGTATTAAAAAATAAAAATATTTATTTATTTCTTCTTATTTTAATCGAGCTTAATAAAAATGTTCAATACAAAAAACCAAAAAGAATAGAAAATTCACCAAAAATACTCTAACTACCCTCCCCAAAAACTTTTTCTGTATCCGCGCCTGTCACACATCCACTATTGCGATGGCCAAAATCAATGAATTTGAAGTTCTAATTGCTTCATCACGCACCCTATTCGCAAGACTTAGTTCCCTCCGATTATTTTCTATTTCCAATAATGAAGAGGTGGAGTCTCCGTTTGATGGCTATTTTAGGGAGCTAGACAGTTCTTACTATAAATAGGGTATCGAAGCTATTGAATATCTCTGGAAAAAGTATGTCGAGCTTAAAGGAGATTATGTTGAGAAATAAAGAAAATGTTTCCCAAATTTGTTTTGTTAGGTCGGCTAATTTTGGGACCGCCCTCGTAAGTGGCAAGTATCATTTTCTACCAGTTTTTAGTTTCCTCCTCATTATTTTTCATACAATCTTTAAGCTAATGGCATCCCAGTGACACTAATTCAATATTAAAAAAGAAACTTTGAACATGAGAGAATTTATTATTATTATTATTAAATACACCATTTTCAATTGTATTTCAGAAGTTATCAATTGTGTTTAATATTTATAAATTGTATTTCCAAAAATTATCAGTTGAACTTTAGTTTTATCAATTGTATTTCAGAAATGATATCAATTGTATTTCAAATTTAACAATTGTATTTTGAAAATTATCAATTGTATACAATTAAATAAATACTCGTAGTCAAGCTCGAGGTCTTGGATTTTTAATAAAATTATTTTATTTTCAATATATTACTCCATCCACCGGATGAAGATGCCATCCGGTGGATGGAGAAATATTGAAAATAAAATTAAATAAGTTGATTAAAAATCCAAGACCTCGAGCTTGACTATTTATTTAAATGGATTTTAAAACATAAAAAGTCGAAAAAAACAGAATGACTAGTAATTGTATTTCAGAAATTATCAATTGTAAAAACTTGATAAGCCACATTTACTATTTTGTAGATTTTCGCTGTTTTCTAGGCATCTATTGATTAATATTTTATAGATGTTTTGCGTAAACTCTTATTTCGATTACCTAGAGTATAAATGTAATGCAAAAGTCATAATGGTTGCATTTCTTTAACCTTTAAAAGGCGAAAACAAATTAAAAATAAAATGTGGCTTATCAAGTTTTTTCAATAAGCCCTTCAATTGTTTTTCAAGGAATTATCAATTATATTTCAGAAATTAACAATTGATGTCATTTCTACGGTAACTAAAATAAGTAGTGTCCGACCGAACAGTTCGGCCCAAAAACTATATTTTGTCGGTTTTTTGATATCTAGAGGCAATGATGACAAATTTTGGTATTGGAAACATGTTTGTTGAGCCGATTTAATTCGATTTTGTGTATACAATTTAAGAGAAAAGCCAAAGTTTAGCTATAAAGTTAAAAGTTCGGCCGCCGAACTATTTTCAATTTGGCCGAACTTTCTGAGGCCGAACAGTGAATTCATTGCTTAACTACAGACTTTTCTTCAAATTTGACACTCAAAATAGCATCTAATCAGCCCAATAAACATTTTTCCATCCGCCAAATTTGTCCACAATGCTTTAAAATACCAAATACAGACCAAATGCATTTTCTGGCCGAACTGTTCGGTCGGACACTAAAAATAAGATATTTATATATTTAACTTTTTAACGATTTTCAAAATTGTAATTTTTTTAACCTGACTGAATGCCAAATATCGCATTATTGAGAAAACTTTTGGCGTAACTATAGTCTATAGTCTTCAAACTGATGCCAACATTTTCAGATGATAGGGTAAAATAAAGGGTGTTTTTTATACAGGTATAGAAACTTTTAGTTGGCAACACTTTTGTAACTGGCGGCCATTTTGTCAGCTGTCATGTGATTTATGTTTAGTTTGGTTTATTATTTCAACATGAATAGACTGACGTCTGAACAACTCTTCCAAATTGTGCAAATTTATTTTGAAAATCATGGTTCTGTTTGAAATACGTATTGCGCACTACGACCATTTTATGATCAACATAATCGTCCATCAGAGCAATTAATTCGATTAACTATGGAACGTTTTCGCACCACTTTGGGGTGATGATAATCCTCAAGTGTATGTTGAGACACCGTTACATCCAGAAAAACTGACTGGTGTGCTTTATGGGTTGGTGGAATCATTGGTTCGTATGCTGACCACTATACAGCCAATGGTGACTGCTATAGAGCCATGATTACTGACTTTTTCGTTTATCAATTGAACAACCATGATGTGCGGGAGCTGCGGTTTCAACAAGATGGCGCAACATGTCACACAGCTCCTGCCACAATTGATTTATTAAACGAAACGTTTGGTAACCGCATAGTTTCACGTTTCGGACCCGTAAATTGGCCTCCAAGATCGTGCGATTTAACGCCGCTGGACTATTTTCTGTGGGGATATGTACAGTCGCTAGTCTACGCCGATAAGCCCGAAACGATTGATCACTTGGAGGACAAGATTCGCCGCGTTATTGCCAATATACGGCCACAAATGTTGGAAAAAGTCATCGAAAATTAGACCTCCAGATTAGACTACGTCCGAGCCAGCCGTGGCGGTCATATGCCAGAAGTCATATTTAAATTATAATGCTAAAAAATTATCTTTCGAATAAATAAAATTTCATGTCAATTTAAAAAATTCATCTTTATTTTATTCCATTTCAAAGTTTTATACCTCTATAAAAAATACCCTTTACAATTAAATTAAAACCCCAAATAAATGACATTCCTAGTCGGTACTCTCGTTGAGGACCCTGGCGTCGTACTTAACTGGACACTGTAATCACAGATACCATCTGCACAAGAAGGGTCAATCGGACACGGATAAGTGTAGGTTTTGTGAGATGGTGTCTCAGACCTCGGAGCATGTTCTCTGCGAATGTCCCAGGCTTTGTGATAGGAGACTTAGGTTTCTAGGTGATCGCTTCATTTCGAATTCCGACATCGCGAACAGTTTGCCTTATAGGATAATTGGCTTTATAGGTAGCTTGAATCTGTAGGTAACTTTAGGCAGCACAAAAGACCTACATTGGTTGCGGTGCATAGTGCCTTCTGATCTAATCTAATCTACTCTCGTTTTCGATTTTACGGTCAATTTTGTAGCGCAGTGTAATTTCTGAAAAAGAATTGATACTTTCTGAAATACAATTGATAATTTCTAAAAATACAATTAATAATTTCTGAAATATGTGTAAATTGAAAATGGTGTAGATTTCCCTTAATATAAAATCTAGCTAAACTTGTTCTCAAAAAACGCTGCTCGACTGACTGTAATGCAACATGAGTACCACGTGCAACAGTTGGTTGATTGGGTGGCTCGCTAGCTTTCTTATCTGGTTGAATTTGTTAGTCAATGTGCGTGTCTTGCGCAGTAACTACTGCACTCAATATCCTCACCACAACATAATGTAGGTGGGTTGATGGAATGGGTGGTTTTCATCATAAAGTACAAAAAAAACCTCTAGTCTCGTTTTATGAATGAAACTTTTTACATTTTCTCATGTTACACGCTGATGACAATTGATTTTTAACACAAATCAACGATGGAAATTTTTGCAAACCGAAGAACGAACATAAAAATTTTGTTTAGTTTGTTTAAATATCTGCACGGTTTAGGGTGTTAGCTTTGGAGGTGGAAAAATTGTCAAAAGTACGCATCAATAGAAATTTTTATAGTAGACATTTCACAGAAATCAAATTTCATGAAAATCTATAAATAATTTTAGCAAAATTAAATTATCCTGTTAACAATACATACAACAATAAAATATGGATTGGAGTTTTGTAGAAAAACCAAAATCGGGCACAGAAACGGCATTAGATGCTTGTGATTATTTTCTTGATGAGGTCATTGAAGTTACAAAATGTTTAGGTGATTCACTGGAAAAAAAAAACTAAAAATAATATCAGGGATTAAATGTTATTAGCTCTTTTTTTTAATATTTCGTTTTTATTTCCAGATGCCCGTGAACAGGTGCGTCTGATAAAACATCGTGAACTACGACAAGCTGTTAACACTGGCGATGAACGTACTGTACGTGTTTTATTGGAGGCTCTGGGTAGTGAAAGGCAAATTATTGTCAATATGGCTCCGTCTGGTGCAAATACTTTGTTATTTTTGTAAGTTTATGGTTTGGAGTAATTACGGGGACTTTTTTTAATGTGCATTTTATTTGTAATTTAGAGCTTCTCAGTCTGGCTATGAAAGTATAACAAATCGTTTATTAGATGCCGGTTCTGATGGTCGTTCACATACGGTAACAAAATATTCACCTTTGTATGCTGCTGTTCATCATGGACATTATGGTATTGCTAAAACTATGTTGGAAACATTTCCCGATTTAATACAGGTAGGATACATAAATATGAAATTAAAATACATACTAAGGGAATGTTCGCTAATGTGGGACTAAACATAGTTTTTAAGATATCAAAAAAAAAAACAAAGTGGAATAGTTATTCCAAATTCAAATACCGCAGTTCAGGCACGCTCTCGCCCCTGAAGCTAATAAGGCCTAAAGTTATTAATGTAAATAAAACAACAGTTTATTACATGTTCCCTGACGTTTCGTCAATTTTTTGTTGACTTTTTCAAAGGGCAGTATTGATATGAAATTTTTTCCTTTTTTACATTAAAACGAAACTGATTTTACATTAAAACCTAAAACATTTAACATAAATTTGTACATTAAACACACAACTTAAATAAAATAAAAAAAGTTCACAAAAATTGGGAAAAATTGCTTAAATTAAAAACAAATTGGCAAAATTACAAAATTTTAAAGAAATCACCAAAATTGTTTAAAAATCTCCAAAATTTAATAAAATTGAAAACATTTGAAAAAACCGACAGATTTGAAAAAAAATTGCCAAAATTTATAAAAACAATCCTCAAAATTGCAGATATTTAATAAAATTGCAGAATTTAAAGAAACGCAATAATTAAAAAAAAAAAAATCGTCAAATTTAGAAAAAGTTAATTTTTCGCTTTAATCGATTTTTTAGTTTTGGCGATTTTTTAAAATTTTCGCATTTTTTTCTATGTTGTTATTATACGTTATAAAAACTGGAAATTTTGTTTATAGCAAATTCGTTTTCAATTAAACAGTTAATTCATACTATTAAACATTTAATTTAAAGTGAGTTTGAAATCGAACAAAAGTTTAATGGAAATTTTTTTGACAACAATTTTTTTCTGTGTATGTTGACATAATCTTTTAAAACGAATGTATCACTACCGAGATACCACTACTACCGAAACTTAAGTTTACGTGTGCCGAAGTGTGTCATATCAAAAGTTGATATTTTACTTACAGTGCAATATTTTTATTTTAGTTTGGTTTGCTACTCACGCATCTGGTAACATAGTTTTCAGTATTTCTTTATGATATATGTTACGACATCTCAAAATCCATTAAAGCGACTCGTGTTTAGCACACAGAGACTATTTTTTTTTTAATTTTTCGAAATAAATTTAAGCCTCAAACTTTAGTCGATATGCATCATGTGTTAACGTGGTATAATTTGACTAAAATTTTCACAATTTTTTTTTAGACTAAATGTAAACAAAATTTGGTCGGAGCTTCTGAAATGCGACATTTTAAAATTAAAAAAATAGTCTTTGTGTTATAACGATTTAGTTTTTCTGTTATTTAAAAAATTTATTAAAGAAAATTATAATTATTGACGAAAAAGTTAAAAATGAAGTGTAAACACACAAGAACTCTTGAAAAGCATCTGAAATCGTCCAAAATATAAATCAAAGTGAATTGGAAATACACAATTTAGTTTAAATAAAAAGACATGGAGTATAGCCCCGATGAGCTCCCTCCGATCTTAAAAAAAGTCGGATATACATATGAAAAAGGAAAAAAATAGTGAATAATTAGTTCACAAATATTTAAAATAATTCAAATAAGTGTCAGCCTGGGTCCACGACATAGTGTCAAAATGGCTTTCAAAATGTGTGTTTTCTCGAGTATTTTAACGCTGTTTTTAAATAAGTCTAAATTTCCTAAACTTTCACATATTTTCTTACAAAGATGTGTTAAATTTCACCGCCACTTTTAAAGCCTAAAACATGGGATCGGGCCGCTTTTTATTAAGTCCGAATTTTATTAAGTTCAAAGGGAACTGTTATAAATCTTTAATCTTCGAGTTAAAACGTTTGCATAAAATAATACATTAAAACAGTTTTTGTCTGCTTTCTTGTAACGGATTTCCATCAAAAAAAAAAAAAAAAATAACTTCTTTCAAACTTTGAAATGCAAATATTTTAGTAGTTTTCTTTCCTTAATCTACTCCACATTGCGCAACTTTTGACACCAATTTTGCGAAAAAAATTCGAAACTTTTTTTTAGACAAAATACACTACGATCGCCAAATTCAAACGATGGTAGGGGATAGAAGATGACCTCCAAAATTTTTTTCGCCGTAATTTGCTCTAAAATACGCGTCGTTTGACACCTAAAGTGGAAAAATTCATTGTTTGGGACATCCTAATAATTTCCTATCACATCATATCTTAACTTATCCGAAAAATTGCATACATAACCTTATCTCATGTGATTCCATGGAAACTCATATGATATAATTTGGTCCGAAAAATGGGTCTATCTATCTAATTGATCAAGTTATATATAATAATAACGAAAATTTAAATATAAACCAATGGCTTTTAAAATTAGATATGATTTTAGTTTGACTAATATGTGATGCCATATACAATTACAGTCGGGCCTCGATTATCCGTGATCCGGTACCGGTAACCCCGATTAACCGTGATGGCCAAAGATCAGTCTATTGTTTTTTGTTTGCAATGTTTTCAAATTGTTTGCTTCGATTAACCGTGATTACCTCTATTATCCGTGATGGCAGAATTTTTTTAGTTAGTTGGATTGAAAAGCACATACTTATTTAATTTAAAAATGTACATAAACTTCTTAAATTAATTTTTTTTTAATGTAAATATGTATGTACACCAATGTTCACTTGTTAAATAATAAAAATATTAAAAAAAACTGTGTAATCAAAATTGTTATTCGATTAACCGTGAAAATCGATTATCCGCAATGCTTCTGGTGCCGACAATCACGGATAATCGAGGCCCGACTGTATATGTAAAAGTAAACATTTTTTTTCTTGTTTCTACCATATATGTATGTTAATATTTAATTATCAGAGACGGCAAATTAACTTTTTTTCCTTTCTTTTTGTTTTTTGTTTTACTTTTTTGGATATTCCACAGATTCTTAAGATATTTTAATTATAATTGCTTTTTTACGATTTTCTGACTTACAATGATTTTTCTACTTCTACTAACTTTGAACTATTTTTTAAATGCAGCTTTTCGAAGCTTTTTACTTTTGCTTTTTTTTACAATATTGTTTTGCTTTAAATATATTGAATTTAATTTTTATTTTCTGATAATTTTATAAAAATGTGATAGTTTTTTTTTTTGTTAATTTCTAACATATGTATATGTTTATATATAATTATATATGAATGTGATAGAATTTTCCTTTTTAATTTTAATTTTAACACAAATATATATATACACAGAAAAAATTATGGCCCTAAAAAATTTAATTAATCGATTGTTTGAATATGAATAGTATTTTAAACAATAAATTTAATTGATTCAATTAAAATATTAATTAAATTTTCTAATTTATCTAACCAGTGTTGACAACATATAAATATATTTATTAAAAAATTTTTTTTTTTTTTTGTTTCGCTTTATGACGACTAAAACATCAAACAAACGTTTAATTATAGCAATTTATTTGTAAATAAAAATTAGTGAAATGCAAATAAATAACTTATAATTAGTTAAATAGTTAAACGATTCTGTAAAAACGCCAAATCATAGTTTTTTGCTAAAGATTACAACACTCTTCTTGTTGAAATCCATGTTCGTTTATACACGAAAAAGTGCACGTCTGCTTAAAATTAAATGTAATTAATATTATTAAAAATGTCTTATTTTATGAAAAAAGCAATAAGTAAAGCGAAATAAGTGGTTTAAGGAGTGTTTTGTTTGCTACAGAAGAAACCAAGAAAGTTGAAGCCACGTTGAAGTCAACACGAAAGAAGAAGTTTCCAAGAAACATATATTTGCTTTTGAAATGTGATTAGTTTTTATTATATTACATTCATTATAACATTAGAGGAGTTCACAAGGTGTACTAAGTGTTGTATTTGTTGTATGTCGTATTTGAAAATTAGAGATGGTAAAATTTTGTTTTTAATTTTACGAAGATTTTGGGCTTTTTGTGTTAGATTTTCACTCTGTTGGCATACTTGAACATAGTACAATAAACATAGGTACAAATGTTGTATTGCACTATCATCTATTGCTGTATTTTTTTAAATAAAATTTTACCATCTCTAATTTCAAATACGACGACATACAACATTAAGTACACTTCTTGTGAGCACCCTTATTATATATTAATAAAAAATAAAAACGTAAATTTAATTTACAAACCTAGTTTGCTTTTTGATTTATTGGAAAAAACTAAATAATTAGAATTTTCAATTAAAATTAACATGGAGATTCAATTAAAGTTTTAATTAATTTGATTAAACTTTTTAATTAAAGTTGGTAAAAAAAACAATTAAATTTTTAATTGATAGTATTATTATTTTAATTGAAAGAGTTTCAATTAAAGGTCCTCATTTTTTTTAATTAATAGTATCATTTGCGTTGTAGGTGCAAAATTATTTAAAACTTTAATTGATTCAATACATTTTTTAATTGAAACTCGTTTTTAGTTTTTTCTGTGTATAATTATATGTGCCATATATAATGATATATAAAAGTGATAGAATTTGTTTGATTTTATTGTATCATATATATCTATATCAAATTATGCATTGAAGTATATATAGTCTCATATTTAGCAATATCAAGTATATATGAAGAGATAAAAATTTCAACTTATATGTAACATAATATATAATGATATATCATGATATATAGCGCTATATAAGAAATTTTCGTAAAAATGAGTATGAGATGTGAACATATATCGTTGCATATGGCACCATATAAAATTATATATAATTACATCAAATTATATCACGCTATATATACATTTTTTTCGTAGGGTAGTTATTTATATGTTTTAAAGAAAAGTAAGGACGCATCGTTACCGCTTCTACACTGGGTTATTTTGTAAATATAACAGAATTTAATGGGTAAAATTTTCCCAGTGATATTAAAAAATACATTCCACTATTGCTTTTAAAATTTTCATATCTACATTAATGTAGGCGTGATAGGCAACTACCGTTATATTGGAATTATAGTATTAATTATATATTTTTGCAAAATTTCCTTTTAACTTTCAGCAACCTACAGTTGAAAAATGGCTTCCAATACATGCAGCCTGCATAAATGGTCATATCAATTTACTCGAACTACTTATCAATTATCACTATCCAGAACACCTCTACTCAACATATCGTGATGACGAAGGCATTTGGGAATGGCGTCTTCCATTCGATCCTAATGCTCAAGATGTCACCGGACAAACTAGTCTTTATATTGCCAGCATTTTAGGGAATAAGTCACTAGTCAATGTTTTATTAAAATGGAAAATAAAAGCTCGTAAAACATGTGCTCAAAGTCCACAAAGTAATCCTATAACACCCACACGCAAGCGTATATCATTTGGTATACAGGCAATAATGTCCAAGCTAAATATAAGCGGTGATGGTGAAAAACAATTAATTAAAGAAGAGTCTCTAGAATGTGATAAATGTCCCATAAATATAAATCTTCTATGTGGAGCAGCAAGAGAAACGCCGTTGTTGGCTGCCGTTAGGGGAAGTTTCTTGGATGTTGTTACAGTGTTGCTACAAAATGGTGCAAATCCTAATATTATAGCAAAACCGGTAGAAGATCATAATGATCCAAAGTGTATTGAGGAAATATATGGCCTCAGTAATGTTCCTATAGCTGAGGCTTGTAAACAAAGATCTTTACCTATGGTGGAGCTGCTATTAAAGTAAGTATCCGATGAAAAATTTAAAAAGTGCTGATATCCCAAAACAAAGAAACTATACTTTTCTGACGAACTCTAACGTTTATATATAATTATATATAAAAGTGATAGAATTTGTTTGATTTTATTGTATCATATAACCTATATAATATTGTACATTAAAGTATATATGATCTCATGTTAAGCTGTACCATGTATATATGAAGAGATATGTAACATACGATGTAATGGTGATATGATGTAATATAACGTTAGCTTTATATTAAATTTTTTGGTCTGGTAATTTGAGAATACGAAATTTCTTTACAAAGAAATTGTTTGTTTGTTCTTCTGTCCAGGTATGGTGCTCGTGATGATAATGGTTCTGCTTTAAGTGTTGCGGTTGCTTCAGAAGATGAGGCTATTTTAAATCGTTTACTTGCCAAACGTGTCCATCCTGATTCGGATTATAAAATCAATAAAAAAGGCTTGCCAACACCGGTAGAAGTTAAAGTTTTCTTACCATCAGCTACAAATATTTCCTATAGTACCATGTTTCCTAATACGCCAGTTATTATTGATTGGCATAATAATAACAATGTACAGTTGCCATTTGTAAGGTAAGTTTGAAATAAATAATTGATAAACCGAGTTAAACAAATTATATATAACGATATATTCTTTAATATAAAAGTATATTATCATATAAAATAGCATATGTATCAATATGTATTTATATATAATAATATTTTGTTAAAATGTTTTACCAAAAAAAATCATGTCTAAGCACATCCAATCATGTATAAAAAAATACTATTCTGAATTTTATATATACTATTCTGAATTTTATATATTTATATAAGATATGAATACATGGTTGATAAATTTGATTAAATTTTTATAAAATTAGATATAACCCAATACATAAGTATAGTAATATTGTTGAGGATACTCCTTTTGTAGATAATTGTGGTTTTTCTTTTAGATCAGTGGATAGGTTTGAAATGGTTTTAGCTTTTAACATGATTAAGTCAAAAGCTGTTGGTTACGATGGCTTTGCGCTTAAGTTCATCAAGTTGTTGATTCCGTTTATATGTGATTACATTTTACATCTTGTTAATACTATTTTGACAACATCGGTTTTTCCGATGTTGTGGAAAATTGCTAAGATTGTTCCTATAGGGAAAAATAGTGGGAGTGGTGGTACTAATAATTTACGACCAATCTCTATTTTACCCATTTTGTCAAAAATGGTTGAATACCTCATGAAGGATCAATTGATGGAACACGTTAATAATCAACTTTTGTTGCATGATTGTCAATCTGGCTTTAGATGTAATCGTAGTACTACATCATTGCTTATTGGTTTGACAGACAACATTAGGCAGAATGTTGCGGATAATGGGGTTTGTGTTTTATTGTCGTTGGACTTGGCAAAAGCTTTTGATAAGGTTAATCATTCTCTTTTGGTTCAAAAGCTGAATAGGCTCTTTAATTTTTCTGGATCTGCATGCAAATTAATTTCTTCTTATCTATCAGATAGAATGCAATATGTGTTCAGTAATGGCACTTGTTCTGGAATGCTTCCTGTTTTTAGTGGTGTTCCCCAAGGATCTGTTCTTGGGCCTCTACTTTTTATTATGTTTATTAATGATCTTTTTGATATTTTGTCTAACAATATGTGCTTTCCTTTTGCGTTTGCAGATGACGTTCAGATTCTATTTAAGGGAGATAGGCAATTCCCTGATGTAATGCAGAATATGATTGATTATACTGCTAATTTACTTGGCAATTGGATGTCATCGAATTATCTTTATGTTAATTATAGTAAATCTAAGGCTATGTTATTTGGTGATAGTGATATTTATAACTTTACTATTAATTTAGATGGTAATGCAGTTGAATTTGTAGAAAAATTTAAATGTCTTGGTGTGACTATGGATTCCAAGTTAAGTTTTCAGGATCATGTCAATGCGGTTGTTTCTAAAGTTAATTTTACTTTGAGAAAGTTGTATAGCTTGGATGTTATACTACCATTTAATGTCAAGCTTAAGGTTGTTCATGGGTTGATTATTCCAATATTTTTATATTGCTTAGAAGTGTACTCTGGAGCTTTAGGTTATGTGATGAAGAAGCTAAGATTGGCTTTTAATCGTGTCATGAGATATTTATACTCTCTTAGATTGCGTCATCACATTTCGTCTTATGTTTTAAAATTTTTGGGATGTTCGTTCCATAATTTTGTTCAAATTAGGTGTATTTTACATTTTTTTAAAATATATAAATTGCAAACCCCGAAATTTTTGTATAATTTTTTTAAATTTGGTAGATCTACTAGGAATAGACAATTGGTTATTCCGAAACTTACACCACTTTTGGGGCGATCTTTTTTTGTTAGAGTTGCCCGTGAGTATAACAAATTACCACTTACTTTAAAATCGTTCGATTTTTCTATTAATACGTATAGGAAGAAAATTTTTCTATTATTTTCACGAGACACTTAATTTTTTTAGGTTTGGGGGTTTTTGTTTTTAACTAAGGCTTGTTCATGTTTTTTTTTTTTTCGTAACATTGGGGACTTAATAAATAAATAAACTATTATCACTCCTTTTTTTTATATTTCTTGTTTATTTTTAATAATATTGTATTTTAATTATTATCTCTTTCTTATTATTTTATTTATGTATATCAAATTTTATTGTTTACTTTGTATAATTTAGTAGAAATTTGTAACCGATTATGGCCTTCAGGCTAGGTTATTGAAATGAATAAATAAATTAAATTAAATTAATTATATGTTATACAAACATCAAAAACGTCTTCTGTCATTTTAGACATACTTATATATAATCCAAAACTGAAAAACTTACCTAAGTCAGTTTCTATGTAACTATATATAATTCAAAAATCGCAAAATATTTTACGAAAATAGTTTACAATTTTGCTAAATCGATTTCCATTATAAATAACAAACCCTCCAGCAAACTCTTTTTTAGCACATATTACCTATGAATCTGTTCTAGAACAGCTTTTTTTTACCACCGGTTACATGGAACCGTTTCTAGACCAGGTTCCTGGGAGTAAAGTTGTAAGGTTTCACTGTCCCAGAACCAGTTTTATAACTGGTTCTAGAATCGGTTTTAAAGCAACTTGTTATAGTTTGGAGGTAAAAGTTGTTCTGAAACCTGTTATTTGGATTTTACAGGGCCATTTTAACATTTTTTTTAATTAATTTAAAATTAACTATTCCGTTTAAAACGAAAATTTGAGAACTAAAAAAACGCTAAAATTTAAAAAATCGCCATAACTGAAAAAAATCTTTAAAATTAAAAAAAAAAAATAATAAAATAAAATAATCGCTTAAATTGGAAAAATCTTCAAAATGGAGATAAATCGTTAAAAAAAATAAAATAGATAATAAAAATCGACAACATTAAAAAAAAAAAAATCTATAAAATTATAAAAACAAAATTGGAAAACATTCCAATGGCCAATATCTTTTTTGTTACCGAACCACATAAAAAAAATAAAATTTGTAAGATTACTAACAGAAACAAACTTCAGAAAAGATTTTTAAATTATCATAAATAGTTTAGCGGTGAAAAATGCTCAAAGTTAAAAAAACTCTTCAAAATCGTCAGTTTTTTTCCGAAAAAGTACCTTAATTCGTTTAAGTTTTTCTTAGAACTTTGTTAATAATTATTATTATTTTAAAACTAAAAGTTGACTTTGCAAGTGTGCCTACCATTTTGCCTGTGGATTTTGATTTTTTTTATTTGAAATAATAGGTCAATGTGTTTGAGCAACTTCTTAAAAAAAATAACTGATAGCACTTTTCAAATCGGTTCACATTTGTAGCAAGCACTTAAAGATTTTCTATAGGCTAGGTAGGTGATCAACTTTGGTATCATAGTATTCACCCTGTGTAGGCATAGGGTGTCTCAAATTACAATATTCTAAACGCCTAGGTCCTCCCTAACTCTAACTCCTCCAATTTTTATACGGATTGGGCCAGTAGTTAGAAGTTCAATACTTATTACTACTCTTTTTTAAACACACGACTGTGCGGTGTCAAAACTGTGGCTTTTTTTGCCGACGGAGAAAGAAGTGAAATCGCAGTTGATATTTATTAATTAGAGTGTGCTGAATCCGAATGTGATATTTAGAACCCGCTAAACCCATGGGATAGTTCATAAAAAATACTAAAATCATGCATATTACCTCGATACTCTTAATTTTAATCAGTTAAAGATATTTTCATTATTTTTGTTTTTAATTATTTGGAATAGCTGTGAAAATAAAAAATATGTTTAGCTTTTATTTTTAACAATAATAGAATTTTGTATTCTAAAAAACGTCTATGAGAGTGAAAATTTTAAAACTATAACTTTTAAAATCGCCTTACTCGTTAACCATTACAGATAATAGCATGAACTTTTTTTTAAGTATTACACAATTTATTCTCTTTTCAAAAATCATTTTTGCAAATATTTGCAACTTATACAACATTTAGAATTTCTAAATACATATAAGGTACATATAAGTACAAAACTTACAAAAATACGTTTCTTATCAAATATTTTTGTAACTAAAATAAATATCTCAGTTATATTATTAAAAGCACTCAATTGATGTATATTGAAGTAGAGTTCGAAAATTTATTTACCACTAACATAACGTTCCTATCAAAAAAAAACAATGCAACGATCTCTATTGTTTCGTTCGTATTTATAAACACAACACAAGTGCTCAAATTGTTGTTTGTGATATAACAAACGGAACAAAACGAAAATGTTTCTTTCGTCAAACTTTATTATTTCGTAGTGGTTATTTTTTTTGTGTTCATTCAACTTAAACATTAAAACGCGTTTTTTACGTTGTGGTTGGCAAAATAAAGAAATGATTTTTCTGCATGTTATCAATGTTTTTTTGCATTAGTTTTATGAAATTTCACTGGAACTCCTCCATTGAAACTTTTTATTAAACTAATGCAATTATTTATAAAATTCAATGAACATTTTTTTTCACTTCTAATATGACATAAACACTAAGAACGGTTTACAAATAGTTTTGTTCCATTCCATAAACACAACAAAATCAAACTGTTTGAAATATTGGACAAACAGAACTAAATCGTTTAGTTTGGTCTCTCATCGAAAACTAGTTTGTGAAAGTGTTTGTGTTCTGTTTACAAATCAAAATGAAAATAAAGAAATGTTGTGTTTATGTTTACTGTGCACAACAAAATGATTGTGTTGAGTTTCAGCAAAAAGCTAAACAGAACGATAGAAAACCGTTTGCTTGTGTTTAATTTCGAACTCTGTATTGAAGAGCTGAATACGAAACAACAAAAATTGTCTTTTTTTATACAAAACATATGTACCATTTTTGATATCGTACAAATTGTATCACAACCTAAAAGTACCCTCTAAACAAATTTCGTTATATTTTTCGTATTCAGGTCTTTTTACAAGTTTGATATAATTTTTATTTTTATTATTATTTATATGAAAATTAGGGTTTTTCGAGGCCATACTCTATATTTCTTTATTAGGATATTGTAATAGCAAGTAGTCTGTAGATTTTTTGTTTTCAATTTATTAATTGACCACTTTCAGGAATATGCTTTTTTTTCATTTTCATTAAAAAATATAAATAATAAAGGGTGTTTTTTTTATAGATTTTATACATCTATGGAATTTGAAATGGAATAAGACAAAGCTGAATTTTTTAAATTGACATGAAATTTACTTTCTTCGAAAGATAATCTTCTGGCATTATAATTTAAATACGACTTCTGGAGGTCCAATTTTCGATGACTTTTTCCAACATTTGTGGCCGTATATTCCCAATAACGCGTCGAATGTTGTCCTCGAAGTGGTCAATCGTTTCGGGCTTATCGGCGTAGACTAGCGACTTCACATATCCCTACAGAAAATAGTCCAGCGGCGTTAAATCACACGATCTTGGAGGCCAATTCACGGGTCCGAAACGTGAAACTATGCGGTTATGTTTCCTTCAATAAATCAATTGTGGCACGAGCTGTGTGACATGTTGCGCCGCCGTCTTGTTGAAACCACAGCTGCTGACAATCATGGTTGTTCAATTGATGAACGAAAAAGTCAGTAATCATGGCTCTATAGCGGTCACAATTGACTGTAACGTTCTGACCAGCATCGTTTTTAAAGAAGTATGGACCAATGATTCCACCAGCCCATAAAGCACACCAAACAGTCAGTTTTAAGTACGAACCAATGATTCCACCAGCTCATAAAGCACACCAAACAGTCAGTTTTTTTTGGATGTAACGGTGTCTCAACATACTCTTGAGGATTATCATCATTCCAAATACGGCAGTTTTGTTTATTGACGTATCCATTTAACCAAAAGTGAGCTTCGTCGCTTAACAAAATTCGCTTATGAAAATCGGGATCAACGGCAATCTTGTTTTGTTCTTATTCGCCGAATCTACGCCTTGCTAGGTGATCGTGTGGCTTCAATTGTCGTTCTACAGCAGCAATGACTTATCTGTACGCACGGTACGACGTCTCTGTGGATGCATATTATCATTTAGAGTAAACGTGGTGCGAAAACGTTCCATAGTTAATCGAATTAATTGCTCTGATGGACTATTATTTTGACCGTAAAATGGACGTAGTGCGCGATACGTATTTCGAACAAAATTTGCACACTTTGGAAGCGTTGTTCAGGCGTCAGTCTATTCATGTTGAAATGCCAAACCAAACTAAACATAAATCACATGACAGCTGACAAAATAGCCATCAGTCAAAAAAGTGTTGCCAACTTTAAGTTCTATACCTGTATAAAAAATACTCTTTATTAAGACCTATAAAATTATATACGAAATCATGATAACTATTATATATGTAGATATATGTAGTAATATATGCCAAATCCACGGTAATATCAATTAATATTAAGATATTAAACCAAATCCAAGAAATATCTGTATCATATATTTTGTTATTTTTTTTTCAATTGCAACAACAAAGTTTTGATTGTTTCATAAAATAAAGAATTGTTATTGTACTTCAATCTAAATAAAATAATATTGCAATTTTTCCCATAATTTTTTTTGACTTTTTTATCGTTAAATTGTGTTACGAAAAAGTAACCCTATGTTTTTGTCCGTAACTGTACATGATCATATGTGTCATCACATATATCCATATTAAGCTATATAAAGCTATATGTTTTTTTTTATAATATTATATTAAACAAGATATGATTATATATGAACGTTTTTACTTGGGTTTACAAAAAGCAGCACTAACCCATTATAACCTGACCACATTGTAGTGTAGGGTATGATTAAAGAAGTTTAACCTTCTGTCCTCACACTGGAGTATGATACGAGTACACCCTAAAAACAGTGTAAACTGTATGTAACAAAAAATAGGTGTGAGGACGGAAGGTTAAAAGTACTGGGGTAATAACGGGACAGTGATGACCATAATGAGTTTAAAATGATTAGATTATAAAATTTACCGTAATGTATAATTTATTTCCAGGGTTAGTTGGATGGTTAATGGTGTTTTACAATTAAATCCAAAACTTGATGGTCATCCCAAAATAACCGAGGTAGCTTTGACAGCAATAACACGCATTGATTTTTCCCATAATCATCTTACTAGTCTACCAGTGGAACTATTTAATTTGATCTCTCTAAAGTAAGTACAAAATGTTTTAAGTCCATCTTTCAATATTAACAACAAAAAAACAAAAACAAATTATTTAGATATTTAAATGTGGCACAAAATAAAATAACTCAATTACCACCACCTCCCGCCAATACACCTGGTGGCAGAGCTTCCTATTCGTCACCCGTATTAGAAGAGTTTTTTATACAAGACAATCAATTGATATCGATACCAGCAGAAATTTTCCATTTGCCAGCCTTGGCTATATTGGATATATCGAATAATAAATTACAAGAAATGCCATTCGATATGTGGAAGGCTCCAAAGTTAAGAGAATTGAATATAGCATTTAATTTGTTAAAAGATTTACCCATACCACCCATGCAAACATCATCATCACAGCTAAGTTTAGATAAATTAGATTTGGAACCCTTTTCAAATTTTGATTCCTATGGCGTTGATATTAAGCATAAAACTAGAACATTGACACTACAGCCCTTGGTTCATCGTAATATATGGTCTACAAATTTGGAAATCACTGACAATGATATGAAATGGAATGAATCGAAAAAAGAAGAAGGTGTTTCACAACTCAATAGTTTAAATATTGCCAATAATTTATTTACCAGTATACCAGCGGCTTTACCTTGTTTGGCGGTTAATTTAACACGTCTTAATATGTCCTACAATAGTTTACGTTCTATGGGTCATGTGACCAGTTATCCGGCTACTCTAAAACAATTGGATTTAAGTCATAATGAAATTTCCTGTTGGCCCAGTTTGCCGCGTATAACCGAATCAGATCCTCATTTACTCTGCTATAGTTTTGTGGCTCAAAATCAGGGAGGAGAAAATGATGAAATACCTTCGTTTGCTAAACATAATCCAAATAATCCAAAATCTTCCTCATTCCGTAGTACGGTATTAAAAAGTGTATGTCGTCATCGAAGACATTTAAGATTGGAATCTTTGCGCACCTTAATTTTAGCCGATAATCTTTTGGCACGCATTCAATTGTCCACAGATGATGTTACTACACTCTTTAATGAATCAGATGATTCTGATTGGAGTGTTGTAGGATTGACTAAATCAAAATTAATATTTCCCAATCTCTCTATGTTAGATATTAGCAATAATTGTCTTAAGGAAATTCCTACTTCTTTACATGAACTCACCAGTTTAAGTGTTTTAAATATTAGTGGCAATGTCAATGTTATGGACTTACCACCACATTTGGGTTTACTTACGCGTCTTTGGAATTTAAATACTCGTGGCTGTCTATTGCAAGATCCTCTCAAATCTATGATCGAAAGTAAAAAGTATAAAACAATGGATATAATTGGTTATTTAAAATCTATCTATGAAGATGCTCAACCATATGCTCGTATGAAATTAATGGTAGTGGGGGTTCAGGGTATTGGTAAGACTACTTTATTGGATCTGTTGCGTCAAGGTGTTGGTTCTCAACGTTCTAGAGCTTCGGAAAATCATTGGGCCAAACGTATGGGTCATTCGAAAAATTTGTCTAAATCTCAGAGAGGTGGTAATATTTCTACCGTGGGTGTTGATATTGGTACTTGGATTTGTGAGAAAAGGAAAAAGGCTCCTGGCTCACAAGGCCCGGTTATGTTTCGTACTTGGGATTTTGGAGGACAAAAAGAGTAAGTTGGATTGAACAATAAAATAGTTTTTTTAAACAAATATTATACCCACTTCGTCGGAACAAGCTGTAATTCAAACATGCGAACACTTTTTGCAAAAATATGTTTTGATATTTTGCTTAGTTTTCGAGATACAATCCATTTTGTAAAATGGCTAGTATCCCGAAAACTAAGAGAGATATCAAAACATATATTTGAGAGATATCAAAACATATATCTGAAGCAAAACGGATACAATTTTTGCTTCACAGTAGTATTGTACAAAAATGGTTATATACCGAGGAATCAATTTTTATGGCTAGTATCCCAAAAACTAAGAGAGATATCAAAACATATATTTGAGAGATATCAAAACATATATCTGAAGCAAAACGGATACAATTTTTGCTTCACAGTAGTATTATACAAAAATGATTATATACCGAGGAATCAATTTTTAATGGTTTTGAAATATGTTTTTTTTTAACATACGCCCATCTTTGGAAATTATATAGCAATTCATATGATTTTGAAGATACTTAAACAAGCTTTTCAGCGATACCCATTTTAGCCAAATCAAACACTGACTTTTTTAGACCCGCCCATTTTAAAGTGGGCTTGATCGCTAACAAAACATAGCACCATTTGAACATTGTGAACTTTTTAGTGAATCCGCAATTTTGGAGTCAATTCGGATAATTTTAGTTAAGTAAAAAATACAATATTTTCGATATTGACAGCTATAATATTACAATGCAAGGAAATATGGAGCAGTGTGGATGTTTGACTAGAATTTCTCTAAACTGTAATGCGGGGAGTTTATTTCACATACGGATGGTTCGACCATTGATGCCAATTTAGCTATTTTCTCGTCAAATCCAGTGATTTTTTAAACGCATTCAGCGGGGAAAACATGATTTAGCTATTAGCAAGAAATCTATCGATTTTTTACAAGACTTTCTTTACGTTTTTCTTAGCGTTTATTTTCTTGTCGATATTGATAAGTCATAAATCTCTAAATTGTTAAGCAAAACTTCAAAAGTCCGAAAAATTTGACAATTAGTGGCAAAATTTTTAAGAAAATTTAAAAAAGTTCGAACAATGTATAAATTTTTTATTAATGTCTAAACAGATTTTAAGAAGTTATTATCGCAAAATTTTGAATTATTTTAATAATAGCGATTTTTAGTTTTATTAGCAATATTTTTAGAAAATAAATTGGCAACACTGGTTTCGACTAATAAACGAAATCTCTGGATAAGAACTGGATAAGAACTATTTGACAAACGTGTGTTACGAACAAAAACACGGGCCCTGGGATAAGTTTACTTATCTCAGCAGAACATTTGCAATGGTAGTACCGATAGAACAATGACACACAACCCACATTCCGACCACCTCCTTTGTACACGATCCAGAAGCTCAAAAATAGACCCTGCCCATACTTAGGAGTAGGTTGTATAAACAGTAAGGAGATCAGACGGAGTGAAGTAATTGTTGTAACGGTTAAGAAAGCTAATACACTTGAATGCTTCTTTCGACACTTCAATAACGAGCTTTTTTCAGCGGATATCACAATGGATTCTCATGCCTACACTTCAAGGAAAAGCTTCATTATATTTATGAAAACTTTCATATATATTATGAAAGCTTCATTGTTTTTCGTCCAATGTAACTGTTTCATACATACAATGTGAAGCGTTTCAAAATTCCACGCGGATCTGGCTCAACTTTGATACCGAAGTGTGTTGGTACATATCTAGACTAAAAAATTGTCCGTTTTACCCTATTTCTTTCGGTTATGGTATCTTTTTTCTATGAAATGATGAAAGAGTTATGAAAAATGTTTCATAAATATTAATGAAAAGTTTCATCATATTTATGAAAACTTCATATATATGACAATGTTTCATAGATTTTCGTCCAATGAAACTATTTCATAAACATGATTTATGAAATAGTTTCATTTGAAATTTTGTAACAATAAGTGTGTTCGATTACTTTCCCAGTAAAGTCCAGTAAAAATTACTCAGTAACAAAATTACAGAGAGTAAGACAAATTTACAAAAAAGTCAACGAACGGAAAATTTGTAAGAATTGGTAAACTATATAAAACAGCTGATTTTAAATAACAAATATTAAAAAAAATCAACTGGTCGTTATGGAAAATATAAAAGTTAATTGAAATTGTCGACCAGAAATAATTTAGAATGTTTTTTAATTTCTTTTATAGTTAATTCTTTAATATTTTGCACTTTAAATCCATAAACAATTAAAATTTAATTTAATATTTGTTTTTGTTTACTAAAAATACAAGCATATTTTTTCAATCATATGTTTTTTTCTTCTTACAAATTCTTACTGGCAAAAATTTATCCAGTAAAAACTTGTAAGTTTTTTGTCAACAACCTGTCACTTTACTCTCTCTTCTTACTATTTTTTACTGAGTATTTGTGTAAACGAACACCTTCCAGTAAAAACTTTTACAAATTTGTACAAATTTTTGCGTAAGCGAACAAACTTAATATTTTGAAAATCATAAAACTTTAAGCATTTTTGTATGAAATTGACTGCAAAACGTGTTGGAAAATTGTGGCTAGGGAAAAAATTCATGGCCAAATTTTCCGATTAGATACAATCTAGCCATTATTTATGGCCAGATAAAAATAAAATAGCTAGATCTAGCCGGAAAATGGTTAAATTGGCAACCTTGGTACTGGTATGCGATCCGGGCCCGCTGAGGGCCCTTCACGTCGAGATTCGCAAGAACCATTTTAACGGCACGAGCTCGAAAGAATATCTTCGGCATTGTATGTGGTAGTCTTTCAAATTCGGGAAGTTGTTGATTATTTTCCGGCAGAAATATATATTCAAATAATTCAGCCAAAAGGTTGGTTTTGTCAAGCGGGTCAGTGAATATTTGATTATCCTTTATAAGAGTTGGGATAGGGCAACTATCATTATCCCCTACTCTCTTAACGAATGACCGAAAAGTCTTACTATCCCGAGTAAGACTGGCACATTCAGTTTTCGCAGCAGATAAGTATTGCCGTTCCTATTCACACACCAATTACTGAATGCCTCCTCTCTAGATCTGACTGCATTTTGGCACGTCTAGTTAAACCAACACTTATGTTTAGACTTGAAAGAATGTACAATTTCATTCCAAGAAAAACCACTCGTCCTACCATTTTCGCAGCGGCATCAACATTGATATCCAAGAAACAGTGTTTCCAGTTGAATTGCCAATAAAAATTGTTAAGTTTCCCCCAACGAGCCTTTTTATAAATAAAAACGGAGCGTTTTCTGGCGGCTTGTAAAACGCTAAGAAGTTCGGAGTGTGAAAAGGAGGCGGAAATGGTACAGTAATCTGAGTTATCGAGAGGTTTAAACGATCTCACTTCGTACTTTTCAGGGTGCGAAGTGAGAAAGAGATCGAGTGTTCTGAAACTGCCCTTCATCAAACGGAATGTGTGTTAGCTCATTCACTAATTGCGCCAGGTGATTGTGCCGGCGAAAAGGTCCACGTAAGTGAGCTCGAATGGCGAAGACATGAACAGTTGTGAATATTGAAATCGAAAGCAACCACGTTTTCACTATTCACGCAACTCTCGATGGTTCCCGAAATTGAGGCGGAAAGGGAATCAAAACAGTTTAATAACTTGTTCGTTTCCATGTTTGGGCTTCGTAATAAATGATCTGTTCATTGATCCTGAATTTAACCCAAGGACAGTTAAACTTGGCATCATGCGTTGTCAATTGTTGCTGCCACTTTTAAACAGCATCATTGCGAGCGTAGACCGAAAGGCCCCCATGAAATATAAAAAGCGATATAAGTTGATAATTAGAAATATAAAAATCTTGTGGATCATTAATATCATTTACCTGAGTCTCACATAAATCTAAAACATCCGGCCGATTAAAGCGAATGTGAGCAAATACCTTGAAATTATTGGCCCTAAGTCCATGTATGTTGCAGAACTCAATTCTGAACTTTCTAAAAGCTTCTTGGTAGGATTGTGTTTCTGTGTTAACCTGCGGTAACGTACGTCGAACAAACTAAAAATAAAGAAAAACAATTTCGGTGTTAGCACTTTTGGGTTAGAGCTTGTTCCGACGAAGCGTGTATCGTCTCTATTGCGATTTTCTTTTTTTTTCTTTTAACAGATACTATGCCACCCATCAATATTTTCTATCCAAACGTAGTCTCTATTTAGTTTTATGGAAAATTACTGATGGTCACAAAGGTTTAGCCGAAATTCTACAATGGTTGGGTAATATCCAAGCTAGAGCTCCTAACTCACCTGTCATTATTGTGGGTACATATTTTGATGCAGTGGGTGAAACATTTTCTGCTGAAAAAGCTGAAGAATTGCAACAAATTATAAGAGAAAAATTCATTGCCATACCAGATGCCGAAAAAATTGGTCTACCTCGTGTTATAGACTCAATAGAAATAAGTTGTAGAACTATGCATAATATACGCCTTTTAGCGAATATTATTTACGATACTTCGTTTATGTTAAGATCTCCTGGTTCTAAAGAACCACTACTCCTACAAAAAATACCCGCTAGTTATATAGCTTTGGAAGATATTGTCAATGTCATATCATGTAATTTAAGAGCTGCTGGTTTCGATCCCGTACTTGATGCTGAGAACTATCGAAAACTTGTAACGGAAGAAATGCGTTTGCATAATTATAAGAGTTTTCGTGATTCGGCCGAGTTAAATCAAGCTACAATGTTTTTACATGACAATGGAGTTATATTACATTATGATGATGCCACTTTAAGAGATTATTATTTTCTAGATCCCCAGTGGCTGTGTGATATGTTGGCACATGTTGTAACTGTACGCGAAATAAATCCATTTGCCCGCACTGGTATTATGAAATTGGATGATTTAAATTTATTATTTCGTAATACCAATAGTCATCATCATGGAGGTGGCAATTCAAATCGCTCTTATATTGTTAGTCTACTAAATAAATTTGAAGTGGCTTTAACATGGGATTCGCGCACACTTTTGATACCCTCTTTGTTGCCACAAAATGAAGATGTTACTCCTAATGCTGGAACAACAGTTAAGGTAAATTATCAATTTTTTATTTTTTATTTAAATTTATCGACGATTTTCTGAGTTTCGAATTCACTTAAAACAATTCTTAAGTGAAACATTCCGAAATTTTTCGATGTTCTCACTTATTTTCTACACCTTTTACAATTGTAATTTAGAAAATATCAATAAAAATTCCGAATATCCATTTGAAATTCAGAAAATATTAATTGAAATTCATAAAAATCAATTGAAATTCAGAATATCCATTTGAAATTTAGAAAATATCATTTAAAATTCAGAAACTCAGAAATTGTTATTCAGAATATATTAATTCAAATTTAGAAAATATCATTTAAAATTCAGAAAATATCAATTGAAATTTAGAAAATATTAATTGAAATTCAGAATATATCAATTAAAATTCAGAAATATTTAATTTTAATTGATATTTTCTGAATTTCAATTGATATTTTATGAATACAAATTGATGTTTTCCGAATTTTATTTGATGTGTTTCTGAATAATTTCTAAATTTCAAATGACATTTTTTGATTTTCCATTGATATTTTCTGAATTTCAAATGATATTTTCTTAATTTTAAATAATATTTTCTGAATTTCAATTTCAAATTCTGAAATTAAAGTGATGTTTTCTGAAATTAAAACGGAATTTCTGAATTTTAACTGATATTATCTGAATTCCAATTGATATTTTCTAAATTACATTTGCAAAAGATGTAGAAAAAGATATTGACAAAAAAAAAAATCCACAAAAACTGAGTATATGATTTGAAAGCACTACACTACAAGGGCGGTCCCAAAATTAGCTGACCTAGATGGCGCCAACAGTTAAAAAAAAATTACTTTGGTAAAAAGTGGCAACCTTATAAAACATATGTTTTAAGTTTCAAGGCGCCACGTTGTTTAGAATTTTTTTGGAGCCATCAAAAAAAAAACGATCTCAGTGAGTTTTTAAAAAAGGAAAAATTGGTCACCTTTATGTAATTCAATACTTTCATTTTAAAGGTCTCAGTCCAACCAATATTAAAGCCGAGCTAGATTTGATTTTTTGGGAGTCTGCTCCTTCGCTTACGACTATAAAATATTGCGTGAGCTGCCTGAAATGATATTCATTTCAACAAGTTCCATATATCGCAAATTGTCCGAAAATTTGGAGATGAGAAAGCTGTGCGCAAGATGTGTGCCGCATTTGCTCACGGGAAGATGTTTAAATAGAGTGTTTGGCGCAATAAAGCCGAGTTTTTGAGTAGATTCGTAACTATGTATGAGACATGGGTCTACCACTTCTCACCTGATACAAAGGAACAGTAAAAGCAGTGGACTGGAATGGGAGAATCGTGTCCAAAGAACGCTAAGACAGCTCCATCTGCGGGCAAGGCCGTGACGTCTGTTTTTCGGATGCTCGTGGGATAATTTTTGTTGATTATCTTCAGGAAAAACAATCAACGGCGAGTATTATGCCAAATTATTGCAGCGTTTAAAAAGTTTTTTTTTGTAAATTATTCGTCTTTTTTTTTTTGAAAAAATAAAATTAAAATTTAACTGCCAATATTTAGCTACTACCGAAAGAACGCATATTTCTATAGTTTAATAATATAATACCGATAGAAAAAGTTGAAAAAAATATTTCTATGATTCTTTATTTGAAAACAAACTTTATAAATAAACTTGTGAGTGTATAAAAATTCTTTAAAAACAAGAATACAAAATTTCAAAAATCAAAAAAAACGGTGTTTGTATTTACAAATCATCATTGTTGGTGACAGTTTAAAAAACTTTTTTTTTTATTTACAGCTATGCTCTATTACAAACAGAATTTTGAATTTGCTTTAAAAATCACAAAATATGCCAAATAAAACCAAAATAAGCTTTTTTTTCTTTGCAACATATGCAACTACAAATCGATGCCATTTTGTTCCAAATTGATTCGGATGAATATTCAGTCTATATCAGTTTTAGATCATCAAGAAATACATGAATTTTTTTAAATACCTTGCCCTAGTAATCATCTGTTTTGCTAAGTATTTAATTCGCCGTAAGCAAAAATCGCGTGATTTTAATAGTAAGTATTTATTGTGCCGTTAGCAAAATTTTTGTCAGAAAATAAAAGCACTCTACTTTATACCGTTTTTGTCCATCAATTCGTTTTAGCTTATAAAAAAAGTTGCGAGTTTTTCTACCCTCTCCTATAACACTGTACAACACAAAAAAAAAAATTAGAAGGTTTTGAAAATCGGCGTTTTGAAAGTTTACATCTGGGTTTCATTTTAGGGGGAGGTAAAGTTTCACCAAATGCAAACTTTGTATTGTCAATCGGCATAGAAAATCGAGTAAAGCTTACGTTTAAAGTATATGGTGTGTTCAGCAAATTTATGTAAAATGTTACGGAGAACATTTTTGTAGAATATGTTAATCTTCTAACTCCTCAAGGTAAGGGTATTTTTTGTCCTTCTTTTAAAAAAGAGCAAAAAACACCATTAAAAAAGGGATTTAAAGGATTTAAATGTTCCGCAAAAATATCTGCCGTGAAATTTTACGGACACAATGGATATTTCAACGGACACAATGGATATGCCAGACTGCCGCAGTTTCATCCCCTCCAAAAACTCGTCAGTGGTTAATTTATATATTTTTTTTTGAAAGTAAATCTATAGTGCTTTCAACCCCTATACTCAGATTTTTTAAAGTATTTTCTTTTTTTTTAGTTAGTCTCTTTCTTTTTGTCAATATCTATTTCTAGACCATGTGTGCTCTGCGATCCACATCCGAATATGAATTTTTGTTTTATTTCGTGTAAAAAAGTTTCCAACTATTTATATAAAAAAAAAATATTTAAAAAAATCTCAGTAAATTTCAAAACAGCAAATTTCCGAAAAATGTTTCATTCCGTGTGATTATACTAATACACGCAAATTTTAAATATTCGGAACTCAGAATAAGTGTGTATATCTGATTTTACTAATAGTTTTATTTTTGTATTTTCAGATTTCTCAACGTACTCGTGGCCGTAATTTAAATTTAGGATGTTCTGTCTCAAATGAAATAAATTTAAATAATTTAATTTATGAACCCAAAGATTATTGCAGCATCTCAAATGGTGACTCAAATATTTTAGAAATGGGTCTTAGACGGATTTTACTAATGACCTATTTCCCTTCTGGATTTTGGTCCCGATTAATAACGAGACTTTTGGCCGACGAACAAATTACCGAAGCTATTAAATCGGTATATGTTGCCGCAAATGATGTAAGGAACATTTTTAATTATATTTAGTAAAACTCATCGATTAAAAACAAGTCGAAGCATTCGATTTTACCGAATTTTTTATACCCTCCACAGTGCTACAGAAAAAACATTTTGGAGGTGAAAAACAATTTTGAAATGAAATGTTTGGGGATTGGCGTTTCGACACTATACGACCAGGGTTGGTCGTATAGTGTCGAAACGTGTTAAGTTTTAGGTGCTATTATTTTTATTTCGTTGTATATAGTTCAAATGTATTAAAATCGGTTTATTGTAATTTCTTGGAGTGCATCAGTTTTAAATAGTATTTAACAATTTTATTTCATGGGATAAAATTTCCAGCATTTTGGATATCAAGTTAAAAGATGTTGCAGATTAGGATGATCTTGCTCCATTAATTGCCGAAATTATGTAATTAAAAGAAGAGAATCAAAATTTAAGAACTGACATCACAACGCTTACATCTCGACTCGAACAAATTGACCGTAAAACTCGCTCCGCTAATATTGTTGTTAATGGCATAAAAAGTGAAAATGTAAATGAAGCTAAAAAAGATTTTACCCATTTATGTTCTAACGTACATGGTGTGGATGAAAATGTGGTAACTGCACGTACGATTCCAACCGAAAATACCATCCTGTTTACTTTAGAAACAAAGTTTCAAGCTGTCAATGCTTTAGCTGCCAAGCTCAAGCTCAAACTAAAATATAAATATATTTTCATACAAAAGGATTTATACGAGAGATGAACAAAATGTTCGATAAAACGCAAAAAGAATTTAAAGATAAGGATTTTTGAATTGTGTATTTTTATTGGCAACAAAAAAATACTCTTGGTCGATGTGTCATTAGGCTGCCAGTTATTTTTCAAAGTTGGAATTTGTTTCACGTCAAGCCCCAGATTGGTTCGAATTGCTAAAAAAATAGTCCCTTGAAAGTTTGAGCTCAATCGGATGAGGGGATAGCCCATGACACCCCCAAAATTTGCAAAATACCTGATTTTTGACTTTGATTACCAACAACTTCTTTAATATTTATTTTACAAAAAAAATTTGTGAGCATAAGTTATAGAAAAAACTCAAAGGAACAACTTATGCTCACAATTTTTTTTGTATCTCTAATATCTACTGAAAAAAAAAAAAATGAAAAACCATGGATTTATTCATATGTTTATATGGCTGATTTCATTTACTTAGGTATAGGCGTTATATAAGAAAAAAAATTTATACGTTGATATTTTAATTTTATTTGTGGCAAGTATTTTTTTTTTCATGAAAAAGCTTTATAGTTTTAATGAAACAATTTTTAATGAAACTTTTTAAAAATAAAATTTGATTTTTCATTAAATTTTATGAAAAACTTCTTAACTTTAATGAAAAGATTCAATGAACGAGTTCAAGTCACAATTCAAAGATCTAATGCAAATTCATTGATATAATGCAGACAATTCACTCAGTGAAGAATGGGCCCTAAAAATATTTTCCCAATAAAGTCCCACTTAAATATAGTTCCTTCACGTAGATAAAAATTAAGGTTTCAGAACATCATTTAAAGGTTGGAATTTTATACATAGCGTCATCTAGAGCTATTTTAAGTACACAAATGGGGAGGGAGTTTTTTTTAGTGTTTTTTTTTGGTTATATTTTACATGGAAAATATGACTTTTTAGTTGCTATCAGGGATGGCAGGCAATACCGCTGAAATACCGTTATCGATTCAAAACTCTTTCAATTGACTATCGTTATCCCTAAAACACCTTTACCGAAATAATTAGAATATTGTTATCCGTAAAATACCGTTACCAACATAACTAAAATATTAATATCCTTAACATACCGTTACCTAAATAATCTGACAAGACCTGAGAAGAAAAATCACTGCAAATAGATATATTTTTCCCAAAGTTTCAGCGTATACTAGCCAGTCATTGGAACTCGGGCATAATGGGGCTAAAAATATCGCTAATTTTTGAAATCCTGTGGGAGCTTGCTTTCATCAGAGTACCCACACTTATATATTACTACGCGTACCGGCCCGGGGCCCCTGTGACCGACGCCCTTAACCGAAGATAGAGAAAAAATTTCTTTTTTAATTTTAGAGGGGACCACCTAAGCTCCACAAAGTGCAGTTAAGCCGTTTAAGTTTCGTTTTAAAAGTTTAATTTTTGTTGGTGTATAACAAAATATACCAACCGAAATTTTATTTCTACAAACATTAAAAAATATACAACCTATGTTCCATATTATGGTACACATTTCTATAAAATCGTTGGGATTATGCAGGGTTTCAAAAAAATATATATTCGTATGCATTAAAACAACTGAGGACAATATACCCATTAATTTTATATAGACGGATTTGCGGTGTTTGTCTTCATATTATTTTAATTAATCGTCAAAGTTAAAAAATATTTTGATTATTTTTACTAAACATTTTTTTTTTTAATTTTAAAATAAAATTAAAAGAATAAAGAGGATAAACAGTGTCTTGTGAGTAAATACTTGCCACAAATAAAATTAAAATATCAACGTATCAATTTGTTTTTCTCATGTAACGCCTATACTTAAGTAAATGAAATCACCCATATGAACATATGAATAAATCCATGGTTTTTCGTTTATTTTTTTTTAATTCGGTAGATATTAGATATACAAAAAAATTGTGAACAAAAGTTGTTCCTCTGAGTTTGATCTATAACTTTTACTAACAATTTTTTTTTGTGAAATAAATATTATCGAAGTTATTGACAATCAAAGTCAAAAATTTGGGAGGGTCATGGGCACCCTATCCCCCCATCCGATTGAGCTCAAATTTTCAAGGGACTATTTTTTTTTTAGCAATTCGAACCAATCTGGTACTTGGCGTGAAACAGATTTCTCAACAAAATTTTCCCATATAGTTAATTGGCACCCTAATGTGTCATATTGTAGCCTGTTCTAATGCTGATGCAGAATATTTAAAAAAAAACTGTTGTCGAATTCAAATTACACTGTTGATATTGTTGTCTGAGATAAGGACCCTGTTGCTAGTTATTCGTCGAATTTGACAACAAAAAACCACAAAGCCTGTGCCATTTAATTAATTCCTAGTCCACAAATATTATCATCAAAGAATACAAATTGTTTTTTTATCCTATTTTTTTTTTGGCAATTTTACTAGCTTTTATTAATATTTATATGTCTTTTTTCGATTTGCTAGTTATGGGCTTAACAACAGCTTTGTCTTAAGATTTTTGAGCATTAAAATTTAGCTTTTAAATGCTAACGTTTTCTTTTTTGAAAACCATACACAAACTTTTACTTTACCACATTTTTTTACTAAATTATTCGCTTTACTCAATTAAATCTAACTAAAATTATGCTGTATTTATTGATTGTTTGAATGGTTTAAAAGTGAACTAAATCTTAATTTTTTCTTAAATGAATTATAAATCTATTATTACATACACTCTAAAAATAAGTTATTAAAACGTCTTGTAAATCATTGTGTTTTCAGATAATATTTTAGTTATACTTATTCAGCACTTAAGTGTTTTTAACTAATGTTTTACTAATTTATTTTGCTAAAATTTAGCTGATAAGCACATTAATAGTGTGGACGACAACCAGATTGACTCTTGTAAGACATAAAAAACAACCATGGAAGATTTTTGTATCTGTTTTTCATACATAAGAAAAGAGCGCCAAAAATGTGAATATAAACATTGTGGATTAAAAAAACTTAAATTTGTATTGTCGACGGCTTGTCAAAGTAATTATTTATTAATTAAAATACATTTTAGTTAAAACACAAATTTTAGTCTTAAAACTGTATTCACAAACGAATGTTAACATTTACACAAGCTTTAAAATAGGTATTTTAAGCTAATATACGTTTATGAATACAGTTTTAAAGCTTAAAATGTGTTTTAACTTAAATGTATTTGAAATCTGAATTAAGATTTTTTATGAATACGAACGTAAATGTTTATAGTGATTTTCAGTGATATTCATTTATAGTGATATTCATATAGTGCGGTCAAACACATATACGCTCAGTTAGACAGACTACATGAAAGACAAGGACGCACATCTTAGGTAATTTTTTTATGTTTGCTTTTTTATATGTTGTAATGTATTGTAATACTACATTTATACTGCTACCAAAAACTAGAACTTTTTGAAAACTTTTAGTTTTCGGTTTAAAATTTGTATAAAACTTGACAACTATACAAGTAGTTTCTGAAAACTACTCGTTTTTGGCTCTAATTAGTGTGATCGAATAATTCCCGACACAGAATATCATTTATAACTTTTTTCATGTTTAAAACTATACTTTTTATATCAAGTTCATTTAAAAAGTCGTCAGATAATGTTAACAAAACATTAGCAAAAAATGTTTATTAGTTTGTTTACAAGTGGATTTTGAACAAAAAGTGAGGGCAAAAAGGTAACATTAAAAAAAACCTTGTATTTCTTACACAAAACATTTATTTAATTGTCCAGAACTCAGAACAATAAATTGATATTAAGGTTCTTTTTAAATGATTGATGAAGGCTACATAAAAAGTTCCCAATACTGTCACTTTTTTTTTTTTGGAAATTGGCAATATTAGGGCACTAAAGATACCAAAAGAACTCCTTCACTCACTTCTTCTTCAGTTCACATTTGAAATAATGAGCTGATCGCATCAACATTTTGCACACATAATCTCAACGTTCTTAAAGGTAAATTGACAAGAAAAAAGTTCCATGTCGTACACAAAAGCAGTTGTAAGTGAAAATATGTCGGGTTATTTTCGATCGCACTCAGTAAAATTGAGGTATACAATATTTTTAAAAGAATCAGAAAAAAAATTTAAGACTTTCAGTAAATAAGTTAACTAAAGTATAAATTTTCTACAAATTTTTTGAATTTTTTTAGTCTACTAATGTTGAACAAAAATTTTATTAACTTTTAGCAAGGATTTTTTAATTTTTAATTAACTTAGTGTTAGCAAAACTTTTGTTGCATCTCCTAATTTTGTTGCTAAATGCAACTAGCTTCATAGAAAGTATGGAGCTTTTTATTAATTTTAAGAATTACTTTGTGAAGAAAAGCTTCATTACAGAAAATTTTCATTAAAATTCTCTCTGTGGAGGCTTGACAAATAGAAGATGATGCATGGCGATTATGCAGAGTACCGAATAATGACCAACAACTTGACATATGCAAAAACAAATTATTTTGAAATAAAAAAAAAAAGTTTCATAAAAATTTTTCCCCCCAAAAGAAAAAGCTGGATCCGCGCCTGTTTAAGTGCATATTTTTCATGTTTTTAGTGCATATTTTTCGATTTGGCTGCATTATATAAGCGTCTATTTTCCTTTTTTAGTTTACCAGATTCTAGTGACAACATTTTTTGAGAGTAAATATAATTTCTAACATATCTCAGGTCTTTTTATATTAAAAGTTAAAAATTTTTTTCTCTACAACAATTTTAACATTTCTCTTTTTCAGCACTCTCTTGAATTTGATTTACGTACATCTCTGGAACATGATACTCAATGGAATCTTTGGCAAACTGGTGTATCCCTCTATTACGGACCAATTTTAGTTTTTAAAATATGGGAACTACCCTTTCAATCTGTCTCTAATACTCAACCCTTTCGTAATACGAATAACCGTTTTAAACTTAAACTCGACGGTATATGGAGTGATATAAATCTTTGTAATTCTAGTATTTTAGAAATATCATTTCCTCTTATACACGCCAATATTCAACAAGAAATAGACAATGGCGTCAAACAGCATTTAGCACAAATTGAGCCTAATATGCCGATTATAGCTAAACTTTTGGCATTATCTGTAGATCATATTGATTTACTACTAGAAGATTGGTATCCTTCATTGGGTACGAGATTTGTGCATACATCGGAAGGGAGATTTTTAATAACACGTTTGGTAATGTGTCCAAAGTGTTTAAAAAAATTGTCGTTAAATGGAAAAAAATCGGATGGAATTGATGCGACAAATGGTGATTCCTTGGATAATTCATCAGCTATGGGAGCTGTAGGTTATACAAATAAATTTCGGGCTAGACGACCACTATATTTACAAAACGATAATATGGATGATGGGGCTTTAAATGTATTTTCGGCTTATTTAAATGCAACCGCTAAAAGAGAGAGAAGATCAGAGGTATGATTTTGTTTTTTTTTTTGTTTAAATATTTAAAACTTTAAAATTCATGAAATATTTGAACTATGTACTATATATAATGGGTGTCCCATAAAAAGTAGATTTGTCATTACACACCCTAGTATTATTGCAAATGGAAGAAATCGATTTTTTATTTAGGCTGAAATTGGTCCATTTTTGAAAAAATGTGTATTTTTATTAAGAATTTACAAAATTATGAGAAACTTAATAACAACAACAAGAAAACACACATCAAAAAACTAGAAGCATTAAAGGATAGAAGAGATGATAACAACAAGATAATTCAAAACGTAGATTGGTTTGTCAATACAACAAATAAATTTATACCAACAAATATTAAATGGTTACTTTCACAAGGCCCCAAACATGCTCTACCAACAACTACAACAACATTCCCTTTATTTAAATGCATTGCTGATGGGGAAGACATTGTACAAACGATAGAAAATAAAGAAAACCAAGAGATAGCTAGAAATAAATTCACGCAGATCATAAACAATTATTTAAATAGATCAAAACTAACGCAAAGGGAAAAATTTACACTAAGCACAGTGGGTCAGGCGAAAAGATTTTTAGACAAAAATAAAGATATACTTATTCTCAATGCAGATAAAGGTAACAAGACAGTGGCTATGGACAAAAATGAGTATGAAAGTAAAATGAAGAACATTATAGGCGATATGTGTACTTATACACGATTAAGAAAAGATCCAACTTCGATTCTACAAAATAGAAATAACACCTTAATAGAAAAATTATTTAATTTAAATATAATCGATAGGAAAGAAAAATATAGGTTGATTAATAACACGGCAATAGCGCCACGGATATATGGGTTACCAAAAACCCATAAAGAAGGTACACCACTTCGACCAATTTGCTCTTCTATTAACTCTCCAGCTTATGGACTATGCAAATATATCGTGGATATATTGAAAAATTTGACAATGCAGTCAAAATACAACGTTAAAGATGCTATTCAATTTAAATCACGAATTAACAACACTACTATCGAAAAAGATGAAATTATGGTATCCTTTGATGTTATCTCCTTATTTCCAAGCATACCTGTGAATCTAGCCTTAAAAACAATTGAAAGAAAATGGAACGAATTAGAAAAACATACCAAAATACCTAAACAACTTTTTATGGAAATTTTAACATTTTGTATAAAGGAAAATAGATATTTTAAGTATAATAAAAACATATACGAACAACGTAAAGGCATGCCAATGGGCTCACCAGCATCACCTGTGATTGCAGACATTATTATGGAGGAACTTTTGGATTATTCGATGCAAAATATGAAAATAAAACCAAGGATGTTTAGCAAGTACGTAGATGATCTTTTTGCTATTATAAAAACGGATGCAGTCAACGATACGTTAAAAATACTCAACTCATTCAACAGACAAATTCAATTCACTAAGGAGGAAGAAGTTGATAGAAAATTACCGTATTTAGATGCGGTGGTAATAAGGAATGGACATACACTGAAAATAAATTGGTATCAAAAATCCACAGCCTCAGGAAGACTGATAAACTTTTATTCTAAACACCCAAGAAAAACCATTATTAATACGGCCACAAATTTCATTACAAGAGTTCTAGATATAAGTGACGCAGATTTTTATAAAGAAAATATAAACATAATAACAGAAACGTTAAAGAAAAATGAGTTTCCAACAAAAACGATCAAAGAATTAATAAAATATGTTAACTCAAAGAAAAACACACATACTATAAAAGAGGCTAAAACACCAAAAATATATAAATCAACAACTTATATACCAGGTTTGTCAGAAAGAATGAGAATAACTAATATTTATGATAATGAAAAATATGAGCTAGCTTTTAAAACAGGCAATTCTGTGGAAAAATTGTTTAGTAAAACTAAAACTAAAGTTGATAAGGAAGATAAGTCTAACCTTATCTATGAAATAAAATGCAACGGGGATGGGAACAACCCATGTGAAAAGGTATACGTTGGCACTACCAAGACAAAATTAAAGACAAGATTAGCGTCACACCGGTCTGATCAAAAAGCCATAAATAAACCATTAGAGCAAAAAACAGCTCTTGCTGCCCACTGTGTAATAAATAATCACAAACCAAACTTTGAGGATACTAGGATCATACAAGAAGAACAAAACTATAAAAAGAGATTTATGTTGGAGATGCTACACATAATTGATGTCGCCCCTCAAAATCGACTCAATTATAAGAGAGACACAGAAAATTGTGCTCAACTTTATAGACATACATTAGAAAAACACAAAAGACTTAAACAAAAATTAGTTGACAAGAACTGACAGCAAAGTTAAGAGGTTGCAACTCAACAAAAGTTTATATATTTTTGTTTTTAAAAAGTAAATATATATTATTGTTAAAATTTGTGTATTTAATAAATAATGATTGTGTATATATTTTTGTAATTTACATCAGATTTCCAGATGATGATCTACGAGATAGATCGAAATATCGAAAAATGAATAAAATATTGTGATAAAAATTTAAAAATTAAAAACTTGGTGTTTTTATTTAACTTTTTATAATTTTTATGCAACAATTTTTCAACAACATCTGACCTTAAGCCAAACCTAAAATTCACCACAAAATTCGAAATTTTAATTTTTTATTTCATTTATTCCTTTAATATACTCAAAAATTTTCAGATATGAAATCCTGTCTTAATCGGATAACATTAGTCTGGAACATAGATGCCCAGTAGTAGCTGATATCAGCAAATTAAACTCACACGTATACTTACGCTCTTTTGTTTGATCGTCAATCAACCAATAGGAAATCAGCATGTTGAGAGGGAGAGACAAACTACACTTGCAGAAAGAATATTTAAAAGATTATCAATTTATTTTACACATGGCGTTTTTAACAGACATTTGTAACATTTTGAATGAGTTAAATTTGAAGCTGCAGGGAAAAGATAATAAAATTTCGGATATGTTTAAAATTCTTTCAGATTTTAAAACTCAGCTATTTTAACTTGCAGCTCAAATTGATTCTGAAGACTTTTCGGACTTTCCGAAAACTTCTGTTATTTACGACAAGGAGAAAATCTTGAAAAAGTTGGAACTTTTGGAAATATTAGAAACGCTTTTTAATAACTTTAATGTCAGGTTTAAGGATTTTGAAAATATTCAGCATTTACTGGATATTTTTCAAAACCCTTTTAAATGCGATATATTAAAGTACGAATTTCCAATCCAAACAGAACTTATTATACTTCGAAGTGAAATAGATTTGCCGGATAATTTTAACAATATGGAATTCTGGAAAAATCTGGATGGTACAATATATCCTGAAATAAAGAAGATTTTATTGAAGTGTTTATCTTTATTTCCCTCAACGTATCTTTGCGAACAAATATTTTCAGATTTGAATTATATTTGCTCAAAAAACGCAATAAGCTTAATTCTTCTAGTTTGAGAAATATACTTTTATTGCGTAACTGCAATAAGAGTATCAACATAGAATATTTCATTACTTTTTAATTGCAAATTGAACAATGATTAATTGAGGGAAAATTTAATTTTCGAAGAATCTTTTTATTTCGAAATATATCACACCCGCCACACTCGTGCTTTCGTCGCAATCTCGTTGACGACTAAATAAAATGAATATCAAATTGTTTTCTTCCAGTGTTATTTCGTCACTCTCACCAATACTACTACCTTGGGCATCTATGGTCTGGAATCATAAAAGACGCACAAATTTGAAAAAATGCAAAAATGTGTATTTTTTAAAATTAATTTTAAAGATTTTTAAAAATATCTTAATTTGTAGATGTCGATTTTAATTTTTATAATATAATTAATGTAATTAAATAAAAAAAAATTATTTGTTTTTAATTATAATTCGTGTTTGTGTGTGAAACAACGACTCCTTTCCAGGACATTTTATGAAAATCCATTATTTTGTTAAGATTTTAATAAAAGTTTGTTATAATTTTTATTAAAAATAAAAATTATGTTTTTTTCGACCTTTAATTGTGCAATGAAAATGAAAATTATTCAAGTTCGAGGCCATACTCTATATTTCTTTATTAGGATATTGTCCTAACAAATAATCTATAGAGTTTTTGTTTTTGAAAGGGTCAAATAATAAATTTGAAAACAAAAAACTTTATAGATTATTTGTTAGGACAATATCCTAATAAAGAAATATAGAGTATGGCCTCGAACTTGAATAATTTTCATTTTCGTTTTAATAAAATTTTAATGTTTTTTCTAAGTTTTCGTAATTTTCGGAAAAATATCACTTATATTTTATTAGACTATGTACTACGTAAGCGCCATCTATCGAATATACAAAGAATATATCATAGATGTGGCATCACTTTACAACATATGGGAAAATAGTGGACATTAGAGTGTGTTGTTGGAGTTGTACTTCTGAGATTATGTATGCAAGAACAAAAACACCGTGTATTGAATAAAACTAGTGTTAATCACAACAAAACTCGACCTGACGATAGATCAGTGGGCTAAAGCGCTCTGTCTAACGTGTAGTGCGAGTGCATGTGGCATTAGAAATCAGTTTATCTATACCACGGTCAGTGATTGCACAGAAAATTTCATATAGACGCAATCGAACAAATAAAAACATAACAAATATTACATTATTCAAAAAAAAAAAAAAAAAAAAAACAGGGTCCCTGACGAAGGTTCAATACCAGAAACTGCGCAGTCTGATTCAGAAAATTGAAAATTTACAATGTAGTTATGATTTTTAGAAAAGACACTTATTCTTCTCTACCACGCCTTTCACAACATAATCACATTTAGTTTTATTTAAAAAATATTCAATCCTTAGTGGCCTGGTGACAACGTAATTTATATTATGAATACTTTAGTGTACAACTTTCAAATTGCTAAAAAAATATACTTATTTGTATTTCCTGGGGCCATTTTTGAACCCACATTTTTAACCCTTAAAATAAGATAGGTACGATAAAGAATTGTGCTTGTTCGTTAGTTTAGTACCCTTTATCACATATCCAAATTAAATCAAAAACTGAATTTTATAAATTTGGTAGTTGGTCTTTCTTGGTCGAAAGTGGAAACATTGAACATATGTGGATCAAATTACATACAATACTTATTTTCATCAAATGGATTTTTTTTTTATCAATTTTAAAGTATTGCCAAAATTTCGTTTCATGGAACTTTTTTGTCTCCAGGCCACTAAGGGTTAACTATTTTTTAAATACAAGTAAAGATAATTATAGTATTGTCAAATTAAGGTGACATTTTTCCGAAAATCATGCAAAACTTTGATGAAAACATTGGAATTTTGTTAAATTTTTGACAAAATAATCTATTGTAATGAACGAAAATTGACAAATCGTTATTTTAAGGGACATCCACTACATATTTGTGCCGAAATTTCAAAGGATTTATTGAATAAATGTTATTTAATTTAATTGTATATAATTCTTTCTCTTCAGGATTCTCTTTGTTCAGATGCTGATTCAGGTGTTGGTCCTGATTCTACTGGTTCTTCGCGTAATACCTCCGTTGATGGCCATCCCTTGTATAATCTTCCGGACATATCAAATGTCTGTTATACCTGGATGATTGAAGAATGTATACTATCAGTTTATAATCAAACGAAAATCTCTTGCCCCGTTCATTTAGAAATGTCTATGCTGAAACTAGCACCCGATGTAATATTTGCAGATATCCCCGATAAATATACCATTAACTCGGAGAGCATTATAAAGGGTTCACTTTTAGGACGTGGCGCTTTTGGTTTTGTTTTTAAGGCGACATGCAAAATAAAATGTTCTCGTAATTTTAGAGCGGTAGCCATGAAAATGTTACAGCCTGTGCCACCCGGACCTAGAGCCAAAGAAAGTGCTTTAATGGCTTATAAAGCTGCCTTGGGTAAATGGGATCGTGATCCTTTACAACATGCTTGTAAAGCCTATTGTACAGCCCGACAAGAATTGGCCGTATTATTGACTCTCAAACATCCCAATATTGTGCCATTGGTGGGCATTTGTATAAAACCTTTAGCTTTGGTTTTGGAACTAGCTCCCATGGGGGGTTTAGATTCGATTTTAAGGCAACATCGTCGTAGTGGTGCTCATATTGGATCTCATACTTTTCAAATATTGGTATTGCAAGCAGCGCGTGCTATAGAATATTTGCACCGTAGACGTATTATTTATAGAGATTTAAAATCGGAAAATGTTTTGGTATGGGATTTTCCGCAGCCACATGCGTAAGTTTGATAATTTTGCCTTTAACTCATTATTGACACACTGTACCGTTTCTGCTTTAGTGTATAATCTGCCTGATCTAGTAACCCTAATTATAAAATCAAACTATTTGAAAAACAACAATTTTACATGTCTATATACTTTGTAGGTCAGTACATGTTTGTTGAATTATAATTTGTAAAAGCAGCATATATCCCAACAAACAGTGTTTGTTGAGAAGAGCCGTGGTATGCTAATTGTTCAAAACTGTTTTAATTTTTGTATAAAATTACAAAAATTGTTTTTTCAGACTTTTTATACATATATTCATATATTTAGTTAGAATATTGTTCTACCTCAAAATTCCCATAGAGTTTATTTTGTCTGTTGTATGTAATGTCTCGGTTGAAGCTAAGCCAATTATCTTTTTATATTGCAGACAACTGAAGATTTGGGTGATGCCACTGAAACAATTGTATTGTCTATCATGAAAAAGGTCAAACTTTTTGAAAAACAAAATAAAATCTAATATAACAATATCATATTCGATTTTTGGACTTAAGGTAGAACAATATTCTAACTAGTTATTCACCATCTTTTTATGTATTTAACAGAAACTATAAGCTAAATTTCAGTATTGTGGTGTTCAAAAATTCGCCTCTTTATGTTTTCACAAATAAAATTTTTAAAAATAAAAATAAAAACGCCGGGTGACAAACTTTTGACTTTGTCTTTTTGTTTTTGGCCTATGGTAGCAACCACAGTGCAATGGTCGGTACTCTTGTTTTCGGTTTAAAGGGTCATTTATAGCGCCGTGTTATTTAAAAATATAAAAAAGCCTAATATCTTATATGTTTGATTGTTGTGTTGATGAGAGAACATGAAAATGTATTTCTCTGCTAAAAATTAGTTAATCGATTGTATATGATTTTTAAAAATCTGACCGATCGGGCCATAAATTGTTCGAATATACAAATTCTAAAATATTCCAAGATTTATTCCGTTTTCAGTCAAAACATATTGGCTGTATTAAAATACAACTACACTTTAAAAATGATAATATTAGGGTTACCAAATGTCAATTTTAAAAATGGTCAAAACCACAGTATTTTTCCAAAAAAAATTCAAATCTGTTAACTTAAAAAAATAATTTTTTATATATTTTTAAATAAAGATTAGTTCACAAAATTATACAAAATTTAAAATATTAAAATATTTTTAAGCGTCTGGGATTTATATTCTTTCAAAGTTTCAACTTTGATTGCCAATATTTCCACTAGAGGGCGCTTTAAGGCAAACAAAATAAAATTACACACATTTCTTAGTTTGGTTGAAATATATAAAGCGGATCTGTGACGTACACAAAGTTCTTAGTTTGGTTGAAAAATGTAAAGCGGATCTATGACGTGTCTTTAATGAGTTAAACTAAAATCGGCTACAAACTTTAAATTTCACTAATTTTTGCCGTGCATGTGTTTTTTTTTGTAGAGAGGATAGTCCTCGTAATTGTGTTCACATTAAAATTGCTGATTATGGTATAAGTCGTCAAACGGCTCCTAGTGGTTCGAAAGGTTTTGGTGGAACCGAAGGTTTTATGGCTCCGGAAATTATACGTTATAATGGAGAAGAAGAATATACGGAAAAGGTAAATTTTATTGATAACTGATAACTGTTAATTATAAAGGGTTGTCCCAAGAAGAGCGCAATTTTTAAATTTTAAATAAAACACAGATATTTAAAAAAAAATCGTGAAACTTTATTATATCGTAAAGTAGACAGAATGAGGTTATGTATGGAACAATATATCGTGCAGATGGCCGCCGCGGCTTTGCTGGCATGCACGCGATCTTTTAATGAAATTTTCAATGATCGTTTTGCATGAATGCTGCGGTATTTCATTAATGCAGCGTCCAATTTCCTCTTTTAAGGCTTGAGTCGTCGTCGGCTTATTCGCGTAAACCATCGACTTCAAAAAACCCCAAAGAAAAAAATCTAATGGTGATAAATCGCACGATCTAGTCGGTCAATTCTGATCTCCAAAACGCGAAATAACACGACCGGGAAATGACTGATGCAGCAATTGAATTGTTTCTCTGGCTGTATGACATGTGGCGCCGTCTTGTTGGAACCACATGCCCTCCACATTCATTTCTTCAATTCTAGGCAAGAAAAAACTGGTTATCATTTCACGATACCGAACACCATTGACTGTTTGCGCTTGACCTGCCTCATTTTCATAAAAAAAAGGTCCAATGATTCCTCCAGCCCATAAACCACACCACACAGTGACACGTTGAGGATGCATTTGCTTCTCGTGAATCACTCGAGGATTTTCCTCACCCCAAATGCGACAATTCTGCCTATTGACGAAGCCATCAAGATGAAAATGGGCCTCGTCACTGAAGATGATTTTATCGGCAAAATCAGCATTTTCATGTTGTCTCTCCAATACCCAATTAACGAACTCCCTTCGCTGTCCATGGTCAGGTGGCTCCATTTTTACTAACCTCGTACCTTATACTAGCAAACAATAACAATTATTCAAATGTCAAACAATGACACTTCGAATGTTGCCAGATTTAAAAATTGCATTCTTCTTGGGACACCCTTTACTAGTTAGCAAATTACAAACAATTTTATGGACTATTTTTTTATTGTGTATTTAGGGCTCTAAAACCCGAAAGTCGAATTAAAATTGTTTTAATGTATTAGTTTTTAAAAATTTTTTTATTTGTAATTTTTGAGTAATTTGATTATATTTCGAATTAGGCTCAAGCTACTTTGGACAATCAAATTGCCAAACAAATATTATTTAATGCGCAACATATCTATTGAATACTGTGTTTAAATCGGTTTAGTAGTTTTTGACCTATGGGTCGAAATTACATAAACAAATCTTTTTTTCGACACAAATTAAAAATGAAAAATTTCGAAAACATATTTAAGCAAGATATTTGTCATGCAATGAAAAATATAGAATGCCCCGAATTTCATCAGAATATCTTAATATTTGCAATATGTAGCGTGCAAACAACAAATACATGCGATCAATATAGAGAAAATCTTAAATTTTTATACTTTTACATAAATGGCCATTTTGGTATTTGTCCATAGATTTGCTTCGAAAATGACTTTTTTGTTCAGAAATGTTGAGGTTAAGAAGAAGAATAAATGTTTTTCTCTAAAAATTATAAACACTATTAATTTTTAAATCAGACTGGACTAGTTTCTGCCTTTTTTTTTATGGACAGGCTCATCAGTGATTTTCCATTTCAATTGTATTATTATTTATGTCTTATAATTGTCTCTATATGATGCATTTTTTCAACAACCTGCGGCTGTACGAATCAAACCTGCGCTCATCTTACATTACAAACGTAACAATACCAAGTCATGACCGTTTAGCGATCACACCCAAGTATGGCCTTGAATGCAATGCATCTAAATTGCAGTTTTCTTTTCTATTAGCTTTTTCTCTTATTGTATATTATACTCAGAAGTGACAACACTAACAACACAAATATTCTATTTTTAGATTTTTGTGTATTTTTCTAATCTCATCCGTCTCTATTTCCCAATGTTACCAGATTGACGTATGGTTTTTACGTTCAGGGTTGACAACTTTTGCGTTTTTAAGTTGAAACATCGCCGCAGGGCAAGTTTTATTATGTATATTAGTACAGTGTTATATTAACGTCATATAGACAGTCGCAATTAATTATTAATTAATATGCATTTCACAAATTTAATTTAGAAATGTTGAGGTTAAGAAGAATAAAAGTTGTTCTTTGTTGAAGTAATAAAGGGCCAACTATTAGGGAAGTTGAATTAAGGAAATAAGCGATTTTATGAAAATGCACCCATATTTCGCTTAAGTCAACTTTCGTTAAGTTCCATCTTTATTAATTTGGTTAATTTGTAATCGAAACCCATCGTACCCAAGTTAACAAAATTAAAAACATTTGAAACAAACAACAGACATTTAAAAAATAACAAATGAAAACCATAAAAATATTAAAATTAACATAAAATTAATTCGCAAGTCTGGCGAAAAATTTCAAATTCATATAAGTCGTTTTTAAATTTAAAGAAAAATTAATTAATTTCATGGTATTTATTGGTATTAATTTAATTTAATGAATACCAAATTTACAAAAGCAAGTCAATTGTGGTTAAAGCTTAACTTTAAGAAACAACTTTTTTTATTTTTCATTTCAAGACATACATATATCTTATATATTTTTTTTCGAAATTTCCATTTTTAATTTTTATTTTTAAAACGATTTTTTTTTTTATTTTGAAAACTGTGGCAACCCTGAAGCTTTGAAATACCTCAAAAATTGGGGTAGGGACATCATTCAAAAGCCATAACTTCTATTGTGTGAAAGATATTGAAAAAATCTTTTTGCTTTGGAATAGTAAGAATTTGTGAATTCAGAAATTTTATTAAAAAAATTCAAAATTATGTTTTGAAAAAAATCCCCTTTAAATTTTTTTATATATTTTTTTTTGTACAAATAAATAAAAACGTGCTCTAAACACCCTGCAAATTTCAGAGTGGAATCTCAACACCAGAGTTAAACTGAAGTTTGCTAAAAAGGTTAAACAAAAGACTTTTTCCTAATATACAACTTATTTTTAAGATATCTCAAAAAGTAGTTGAGATTCCACTCTGAAATTTTGCATGGTGTGTAGAATACGCTTTTATCTATTTGTAAAGGGTGGTTAAATTTCAAGGGCCGATGTTGATTTTGAATAAAACACAAACTATTTAGGAAATTATTGTAATTTTATTTTATTATGATATATTGGTATTACTCAATTATGTATGGAACAAAATATCGGCCAAATGGGCGCCGCGACCACGGCGGCACACCTCCATCCGATGGTCCAAATTTTCGATGACGCTGAGGCATAATGGAGGTTCTATGCCGTTAATGTGCCGAATTATCTCATCCTTTAGCTCTTGAATTGTTGCTGGCTTATCGACGTACACCTTTTCTTTCAAATAACCCCAAAGAAAAAAGTCCAACGGTGTCAAATCACATGATCTTGGCGGCCAATTGACATCGCCATTACGTGAGATAACACGGCCATTGAATTTGTTGCGCAAAAGAGCCATTGTTTCGTTAGCTGTGTGGCAAGTGGCACCGTCCTGCTGAAACCACATATCGTCCACATCCATATCTTCCAATTCGGGCCATAAAAAGTTCGTTATCATCTCACGATAGCGAACACCATTCACAGTAACTGCCTGACCGGCCTCATTTTGGAAAAAATACGGCCCGATGATGCCGCCAGCCCATAAACCGCACCAAACAGTCACTCTTTGTGGGTGCATTGGTTTTTCGACAATCACTCTTGGATTCTTATTCGCCCAAATGCGGCAATTCTGTTTATTGACGAATCCACTGAGGTGAAAATGTGCCTCATCACTGAAGATGATTTTCTTCGAAAATTGATCATCCACTGTTGCCATTTCTTGCCACCATTCTGCCCATTCACGACGTTTGGAATGGTCAAGAGGCTTTAGTTCTTGAGCCAATTGCACCTTGTAAGCGTGTAAATGCAAGTCTTTATGCATAATGTTCATCAACGACGAGCGTGAGAGGTGCAATTGTTGGGCACGACGACGAGTTGAGGTGGACGGCTCTTCAGCCACACTATCGCGAGCAGCAGCAATATTTTCTGCAGTACGAGCTGTACGAGCATACACTGGTGTTCTCACATCTTCTACAGACCCGGTTTGCTCGAATTTTTCCACGATTTTTGCGATTGTACGCACATTTGGACGATCAAATTGACCAAAAAAATCACGAAGTGCACGATATGCATTTTGATTTGAACGCCCATTTTCATAATAAGTCTGGATAACTTTAACACGTTGTTGGATTGTGTATCTCTCCATGGTTCAAATTGAGTAAGTCTGAAATAGAGAAATGTCAAATAAAATTCGGAAAAAAACTTGGCGTTTAGGTGTGGTTCACATTCAACATCGGCCCTTACAATTTAACCACCCTTTATAAAGGCTAGTAATTTTTATAAAAATAACCAGAGGTTATTTAAATCTAATGAAGCCTTCAAAATTTATTACGTTCATGTTTGTATTTCTTTCTTCTCATATTCTTCCTTTAGTCAATTCCGTTTTACTACTATCTTCTTATGATTTCCAATTTATTGGGTGCTCTTTTAGTAATTATGTAGGTATGAGGTTGTTGATATTCTTATATGTACAAGGCGATGGCAAATGGCTTGCCAAACTATATAGTTAACATTTTTATTTCATCCCGTTCGGAAATAGACCCCCCAATTACTCGACCATGTTTGAGTGATCATTTCAGATTAGGCTTTCGATACCTATATACCTCAGAAATTTTACTTTTTCACCCCAGGTCTTTAGGCAGAAGCTAAAGGATTATGTTCATGATTTATAATTTTTTTGTGTTCGCTATCTTTTTAATCTCTCAACTTTTTATTTATTTTTTATTTATTATTATTTAATAATGATTATGTAGTAAATGATTTTTTTTGTATTTGTTTTCTAAAATGCTGGTCTTTGGGGTTAATTGCTAATGATTGTAATGCTTTTTTTTGACACAACTAAAGTTATGGCCTTTTGAATAATGTTCCGACCCCTATTTCCGCGATATTTCAAAGCTTTAGGGCTCCCACAGTTTAAAAAATAAAAAAAATATAAAAAAATTGTTTTAGAAATATGCGTTCACTGCCAAACATACTCACCAAACTCACGGAAATAGTCAAATTGCTTAAAATTTAAAACTAAAAAATAAAAAATATTTCAAAAAGTTTTCCATAAACAATTTTCGATTTAAGGAGAGATTTTCGATTTAAGGAGACCTAAACACTAAATAAAAAAAAAAAAAAAATTTTCACATGTTTGTCGCATTTCAGGTTGATTGTTTTTCATTTGGTATGTTTATCTATGAAAATATAAGTTTACGACAACCCTTTGAAGGACACGAATCTATCAAAGAATGTATTTTGGAAGGTAGTCGACCAGCTTTAACACAAAGAGAAACACAATTTCCTACATATTGTTTAGATCTAATGGTTTTATGCTGGGATGAGTTACCTAAAAAACGACCAACAGCCAGTCAAATTGTTTCCATACTTACTGCTCCTGAGTGTATACATCTGCTAGATGTCATAGCCCTGCCCCACAATGACAAAGTTGTATGTGGGGGTTTTAGTTATAATAGTACAAATAACACTGAAGGTATGTAAAAGTAAAAATCTTCCAACCATTAAGTTTTTATAAAAATTTCAATTTCTTCTCCCTTTTTCTTTTAGATGATTCGTCCGGTTTAGAATTATGGTTACCGGCTTACAATTCACATATTGATATTTTAGATACCACTCTACATGGTCAATTTTTACAATCGAGTAGCATTAAATGCACAAATAAATTTTCACCACATGATCAAAAATCTCCTCGCGTTGAAGAGGTCAGTCACAAATCTAACTCATCATCACCTATCAATGCCAATACACCTTCCTCACTACAGGCTGGTTCTTCTGGCTCATCATCGCGTACCCCGTCCGCCACTCGCTTACCCAAAATTAATATGTTGTGTTGTTGTATTATTGAACAATCCATCTGGCTTGGTGATGCATCGGGTACTTTGCATTCCTATAGTCTAACAGACTATTCGCATATATTTTCATACATGTTAGATCCGGCTATTAAGTCACCCCTAATAACTCTGGTTTATTTACATGATATTGAGCGCGTGGCCGTTGGTTTACACAATGGTCGTGTATTTTTAGTGGATTCTTCAAAAGTTCCCTCAAATTGTGCTTTTGCTGAAGGTTCATTTGTGCTGACTGAAATATGTTCCGGTTTAATATTACATTGCTCTTGTGCTGTTATGGTAGACGGGTGAGTTGAGAATTATTTATATAATTTTTTTTTTTTTGATTTCTCATATTAGTTGATCTAAAGATTGTTAAATGAATGTTAATTTTTTTTTTTTTTTTTTTTTTTTTTTTAAAAAGAGAGGCAACACTCAGGAAATACTTCCTATATTTAGTGTGTTGCTTTCTTTGGAAAGGGATAGTATAGAGATGAAAGGTGGGGAAAGATGAAGGGCTTCAGACATGGCAACACTGTAATTGCGCGAGATGATAAGTCTTAGAACAGTTGTTGCTCGCCACCTGATGGAGAGTTGGCGAACTTATTGAAGCTTTTTGGTTCATAGCCCTGATTCATTATTTTACTTCGGTGGGGTTAATTGCTATGGGATAATTACAATTTTACAATATATAGGAAAAAACTTTGAAAACAAATGGTGAGAACAAATGGTTGACACTAATGTATTTTCCTAAATACCAATCTATTCATCAGGTGTCTCTATGGCTCCCTCTAGGGTTAAATGTCGACTAATTATTCTATTTACTAACTAAAATTTTAACTAACAAGGGGAGTCTCCCAATGGGTTCTCTCCGATCTTAATGAAATTTGGATATGTGATAAAGAAGAAAAAATAGGGGACACGTATTTTTTCTTAGCGGCCCAAACTCATACTTAGCGGCTAAAAAGTGGGGTCAAAAATTACCCCATTTTTAGTTTTTCGGCTTATTTCGAATTGTTTCAGAGAATATTCCGACAAATGGTGTACCAAATGACAGAGCGTTTGGAGACACATTAACTGGTAAACCCAAACTCATGTTAAGGGGTTAAAAAGTGGTGTCAAAAATTAACCTATTTTTCGTTTTTCGTCTTATTTCGAATTGTTTTATAGAATATTCTGACAAATAGGGTACCAACTGAAAGAGCCTTTGGAGACACATTAACTGATAAACGAAATATCTCTCATAACGTTCAAGTATTTTTTATATTTATTTATAAGGGTCACGTTTCTTTTCTTTCTTTAGAAATTAAAAAGTGGGGTCAAAAATGACCCAATTTTTAATTTTTTCGGCTTATTTCGAACTGATTCAGAGAATATTTTGACAAATGGGGGGGTACCAAATGAATGAGTTTTTGGAGACACATTACCCAACAAACCAAACGATATCATTTCGATGATAAGTTTGCCCGAGAATGATATCATTATAGATTCATAAGCAATAGGTACTGTGGAGAAAAATACACATTCGATTAAGATATCGTTATTCCATGAAATAACGATATCGTTATGATATCAAAAATTTAAGGCAGCGCGATTAAATTTCGATATATTCCAGAATATTTGTCGTTATTTTATCGTTAAATTTATCATATACGATATCTTTAACGATTTTAAAAATAATATCTTTAATATTTTAAATAATATAAATTATGATATTTCTTATAATAATAACCTTTGTTTATTAAATATTTTATATGCGTTTTATTTTTTTCAAAACTATGAAATAACTAAAACTATGTTATAAAAATACACTTAATTAAGTAATAAAAACGGATAAATGAGTATTTCAAGCACGGAACAATAGTCAAACCCTTTCTTATCATTACCAGCAGTGTCACATCTGTCTCGCTGGCATCGCTTGAGCGGGGAGCAGCAGCATCTGGGGGTCAAGCTGTTTTAGGAAACAAGAGCTGTGTGAAAATGCAAATAACTGCGCAAGAATTCAATACCTTCATTGGTCAAGTACCAGCAGTAATGTGTCCAGGCTTATTGTTCCTTAAACAAGCCCGGGAGAAATGGGACTGCAATGAGGATGTTCTTAGGCTCAGGGTATATTTTTTGGCTCCCTTTAAAGATGTATTCGTAGATAGCTACACGATGATCCCTTGGCATAAACATCTTTAACGACTTGATAGGAGCAGTCAGCGGAAACAGATGGAAACAACCGATATTCTTTACCTGAAAAGAAATATTTACTGTTAGCTGTATCTTTGATTAAATGTGGACCTTTACTTACCAAAATTGTTCCCAAAGATATTGTATTTCTCTTATTTAACAATTTAGTTAAATATTTTTCAGAATTAATGAAAATTTTTGAAGTTTGATTTAATTATTTTGAAAAACTTTGAAGTTTTTTTCCAAAAACTAAATTTTTTTTGGAATATCGAAAAAACTTTCACACGATATCATAAATGGTACAGTATCATTTCTTGGTTTGTTGGGTAACTGGTAAACGAAACATCTCCCGTAACTTTCAATTATTTTTCTTGTGATATTTAAACTGGCGTTTTGCTAAAGAATTATTAGCGGTATTCACTCTTGATAGCATTTATGCAAGGGTTGCATTAATACTATGATTTTATGTTACAAAGCGTGAGCGTCTTTTTTTTTGTGTGTATTGTATGTTTACAACCCAAGCATTTCAATGTTGACAAAACAGCTAATTTCTAACGAAAATGTATTTTCTAGCGATTTTTAAGTAGACTTTAGCGATTTTTTTCAAATAAAAAAGGTTGGCATTATTCTTCGTTCTCAGTGTTCTCAGTTCTCAGTTCTCTCACTAAAAGATGGTAAGTATTGTAAGTTTGAAAGGTTTGCAAGACCCAGAATATGCAATAGGTTTTCGTCTTGCATATAAATAAAAGTCTTGCATATTTTTATTTCATGTATTTTGTTGTTGTGGTCTTGCATACTCTTGTATTTATACAAGATCTGCAAGCTTTGAAAGGTCTGCAAGGGTAGTTTGCTACCAAGAGCGAATACCGCTATTATTTGATTTAGCTAAAAAAATGTATATTAATGAATATTAAATTTAATTGAGGGTGGTAACTGAGGGGGTTTCGGCATTCGTAATTGTTCGGCTTTTATGCGAATCTTTCCGAAAAGATTTTTAACATATAGTTTAAATATTTTAAATGAATGGCAACACTAACACACTTCATAGACAATATTGGTAGCAAAAATTTTTTTCTTCTCTAGTACATCAAAGTTGCGTTCAAAAAAATCTGTTATAAGTTTCGGACATGTTTCCACAAACAATGTATTTATTTTGAACCCGCTATTTAACCCTTAAACGTGAGATTGGGCAACTAAAAAAATACGTGTACCTTAATTTTTTTTTCTTTATAACATATCTAAATTTCATTGACATCAGAGAGAACCCATCGGGAGACTCTCCTTGTGAGGTTCAGGCAAAATACCCCTTGTATTATAACTAATACGTTAGTTTTTAAAAAAATATCAAGAAATATAACTGAAAACTCTGTCACAAAGAGTTAAAAGTTTTTTTTTTGTACATAGTACAATAATTATATTTTTTTTTATCATTTTCTATAATTTTTTCTATTCCAAAGAACTTGACTGAATTTAATTTATGTTTTTTTATTACTTTAACAGCAATGCATAAAAATAAAATAAATAGGAATATAAAAGATTACATTACTGAAACCATTGATTTATTTTTATCTTTACACTACACTCAAAAAAAAAAAAAACTCTAAAGTCAGCAACATTTTTGCTGGAACTATCCTTGCGGAAAAACTACTAATAATAGCAAAAAAAAATTGTAAATTTAAATTTTTAGCAATTTCTTTTACTGATATTAGCAATTTTTCTGCAAGTATCCTTCCAGCAAAAATGTTGCTGACTTTACAGCCTTTTTTTTGAGTGTAGTTTCATGCAACTTTTTTCTATGACCTTTACTTCATCATTAGAAAATTAAAGTTCTGCTAAAGATGTAATGGTTATTCCTGTAATGATATCCTATAATATAGAAAAACAAAGGTTAAAATTTTTTTTGATAAACCAAAATATAAACTTAGCTTTTAATAATTGATCTGCATTTTGTTAGAACAATTTTATATTGTTTTCGCGGGCTTTCCAGTTTTTCTAACTGCAATTTAACGAGTAACACAAGAAATGAAAGTTATCACTTAAATTTTTTTATTTTATTTTTTATTTTATTTTAAAAATACTTGACAATTTCAAATTTTATTTATAAGAATAAGAGAAAAAAGTTTTATTTAACCGAAACATTAGTTGATAACGATTATTTCAGTTAATTTGAAGTTGTCCGATTTTAACTGAAACAATTCTTTTACTGCAACTGAGATATTTTTCGGTGTAGCAATATTTTATGCCTAAATAACTTCCAAAGAAGTTGTGTAGGCACACCGAAAAAAATTTATCAGTTGATCCGTTAAAAAATTCCTCAGTTAAATCCGAAAAAAAAAAATAAAATTAACTAAAATAAATGCTTTCAACTAATACTTAAGTTAAGAAAAACTTTTGTTCTGTTACCCTGCACACAAAAAAATAAAAAACCATTTCAATTACGAAAACTAATTGCTGAAATTGCGCCAACAACTAAAAATTGCCAATTCAATTAGAACTTGATAGCTCTTTAATTTAACTATTTTTCAATTAATTAAAAAAAGTGATCAATATTGTATTCACTGTTGCCAGGTTTGACGATTTATCGTCATTTTGACGATTTTTAGTACCTAAATTACTAAATGACGATTTGACGATTTTTGCTTCCAAAATGACGATTTTTTGACAAACGTTTAATATGTCAGCAAAACATGTTTATTTGCTATTATTAAAAAATCACCGGATCTATTTTTAGATTTTTATTATTTCGTTAAAATTAAAAACTATTTTTTATTGAAAGAAAACTGCAAATGCAGCTAAAAATAAATGAAATTTCACCTAAAAAAAGAACGACTAACATTTTAGTAAATTCAACTAACATAGTCATTTGTTTTTTAATGTTCAAAAAATTAACTAAAATTGTATTATTAATAAGTGGTTCAGTCAGTGCAGTAAAATATAAACAAACATTAATTTGTTTTATTTTTTTAAATAAAAAAAAAAAAAATACTGTACAAAATGAATGTAAAATCATAATACTGTAATTTAATGTGGTTTGTTTTTTAAATGAACTACAATTGTAGTCAAAAATGAAATTTCTTCTACAAATGACTATTTTTCACTTAAAAATAAAGATACTGTATTACAACTGAAACAACGACAAATATTTACAGCAGAAGTTCCCTGAGTATGTGCTTACTTTTTTCATGGTTGGCAAACACTGCCTTTTCATTACAATGGCAGTTGCCTGCCACGGCCACACCAATGCCGTTATGAACGTTTTAAAGCTACGATTCCAATAGTGGCATGTGTCTTTACAGGGTTTATTTCAAAATTCTACCCATTAAATTCTGTTACATCAACAAAATAACGTTATAAATCGTCGTTTCGGTATTTTAGCGTTATTTTGACTAGTTCAAGACATTTCAAAATCAAACAGGTTAAATAGAAAACTAAAATCGTTTACATAAGAAGAAACATGTCTTTAATGGATTAGTGTTACTGTGATAGCCAATCGTTATTATGAAAATTTATTGAATGCCAACCCTGCTTTTTTAATATTTATATTTTTTTAAAGTTTAATTAGTGTAAGATTGAGATAAAAATAAAATATTTTTTAAATTAAAAAAAAAAATATCCAAGTTTATGCGAAACAAACATCGAGTTCGAATATTCTCATTTATAAATCCAAAAATAAATCCGGGGCTAAAAAACAGGCCTAATAATAATATAAATAAATGTTCCACAGTGAAACTTCAGACATTCACAATTTATATTTGAAAATGGAAATAAATAATAATAATAAATATTTTTAATTTAATAAACAATATTAAAATAAAAATAAATAATAATATAAATAATAAATAAAATATTAAATAATTTTTAGCAATATTAAAAACCAACCCAAAATATGAAATAATCAAAAATTTCAAAATCACATGTAATGCAATTTGAAACTTTAATTCGTTAATGGAAGTCCAAATTTAATAATTAAAGAAAATAACATTGTTAAAGAATTTCTAAACTATGTAAAAGAATTTAAGATTTAAAAATTGTGCTACTGAAGTCGTGTTTACAGAATTATGTACAAGGAATTAACAGTTAAAGTGCTATCGTTATAAAATATCATGATTTTCGAAGTTTAAATTACAGACAAGTGTAAAAAATCGTATTATATTACACCGATAGTACATGCGCATTTGTAATGTGAATTACATTATTATTCTTTTTTTTATTAAAACTTTATCCCACTTGTAACAAATATTTTTTTGTTTTGACGATTTTTTTGACGATTTTTGAAAATAAAATGACGATTTTGACGATTTTTATTGGAAAATTTGACGATTTTTTGCTCAACATACCTGGCAACACTGATTGTATTACTTCTCAAAAAGCAAAAAACAATTGAATAAACTGTTGTTGCCATGCCGAATGTTTTGTTTATACAATAGCTTGAATTTTATAACATTGAATTTAAAATGACATGTAATTCTTATTTAGTTAGCAGAT